>JAQIUQ010000358.1:0-190000 GCA_030378365.1 Hybognathus amarus
AATTGATCCAAAGAAGGGTTTCGAATTCGTGGAGAAGGTTTCAAGCGTGTTCCTTCTTTTCCATGGCAAAGTGAATTTTAGTTAAATGCATCACATTTAATCCTATGTGTTAATTCGTTTCATCTGACTCCATAAAATGAAAAAGGTTTATCAATGATATCTGTGCATCATTTAATACGTTAATGCTTGACTATTCCTTTTAACTTAATGAAAATATAGTCAAAGTCTGTTAGAATAATCAAGTATAACAATTTATTGTCAGGTAAAGGTATTATTAGAATTCCACAAGATAATCAATGCAAACCATCAAATATTTCAAAGAACAAAACTTTACCCAACATATTAGGCTACATGAGCTGAGCCTAGAGACACAACATCATGGGCTGATCTATATACAGAATGGCAGCCCTGAGCTCTAGTCACATCTCTTTTTATAATCAGACCTCCTTTCATATGCAAGTTTCAGTGGAAACTTACTGGAATGTAGCCATTTGGTTAGTTGTAATTTGCATTCAGACAACAAGGCAGAAGGTGTTAACTCAAAGGCCACATTCCTTTGTGTGAGTTATTCCTAAACTTCTTAAAAACCTTATTACCTTTTCTTTTATTACTTTGAGAATGAGACATTATTACCAGTCACCCTGAGACCATCAAAACGAGACTAAACAGTCCTAAAGATTATCACATTTACATTAAAAACATATATATATATTCTTGAGAGTTTTCAGTGTCATTGACTGACTGAGAGGGAGAGAGAGAGAGGATGTAAATTGGGCAGAGAAAGGGGGTAGAGTGTCAAATGTTAATTTGCACGCAATGCCATTTGTTTTCAGAGGGAATTGGTCAGATATTTTCTCGGCCTGATATTTTCTCTTTAATCAGTTTTTCCAGTCTTACAGAATCCCCCGTTGACCCCGTGGGTCAGTTTCAGACACTTAGGGGTCACAGACACAGTAAGACGTTCGTTGTAATCTTTGGTGTTCTTCAACAATTGTCTCTTGGCAATGTTGGCATCTGTAGAAGCTCAGAGGGCTTTGTTCAATCTACAGAACACCTGTTCTCATCAGGCGCAAGTCCAGCAGGTGGATGAGGCGTTCGGGCTTTCTTCTGGTGATGTGAGCAAAGTTCATACAATCAATCTGGACCTTTTGACTTTCAGTTGGCGTGTCGTTCCTTCGTGAAGACACTCACGTTTCCCTGGCACCTTCCCCATAACGATAATCTGTCCCTTCTTGACCAATCCTGTCACCTCCAGCGGTGTGGTTGTCTGGACAGACCTCAGTGGGTGAATGGGCTCTCTGTGAGACGTCTGAAAAGCATCTTAAATGTCCACTTCGCGATTGAAACACATATGAACTTGAACTCAAGAAGAAATGCATAGCAACGCATAGTGCAACAAAACAAAATCATGTCATGTTCAATGTAAAATACCATGCTCTTTTCAGCAAGTGTGCTCATATTTTTCTCAGGGTATTGAATGGTAACGAATGTCTCATATTAAATATCCAATTTTTAAATATATTTTTTTGGTCTGAATTCTAAAAAGGAAATGCAACAAGAGGTCAGTGTATTCAATAATAATCAAATAGATTCTATGATAAAAAGTCATGTAATAAAAACAATCAATGTTCAATCATGTAATAAAAACAATAAAACATAAAAATAATCAGTGTTTGTTCAGGAATCTTCCAATGCAAGCCACTTATGCAAATCTAGGAAGTGACTTGGAACATGCTTAAATGTATTCAAGAATGGAGATTGTTCATTCCTTGCAACAGGTGTGAGAGTGTGTGTTTGTGTGAGGTTGTGTGAGGGTATGAGTGCATCTGTGTGTGAGAGTGTGTGTTTGTTCGTCTGAGTGTGAGTTTGAGTGTTTGTGTAAGAGAAAGAGGGAGAAAGAGTTTGTGTTGTTGTTGTTGTTGTTGGCTAAGTCACAGTCAATGACAGGGTTGAATTGTGAATTCTGTAATTGATTGAAGCGCTCACACTTCAGATCTCTTTAGTTATGATGTTTCTGTTATTATTGGTTTGTTGAGAAATCAGGGGCCCTCTGATTTTCCAACCACCCTGACAACAGTCAGAAAGTTTAAAAATTAAGAAATTTAATGGCAAGTCTGCCACTGCTTTTTGATGCATTACATTGATTTGTGACTGTAGCCATTACTATGTTTTCCAGTGTCCATGAGTTTGCAGGGTGTGGTGAATAGTGTGCTAGGTCATGGAATCAGCTTCCCATCATATGTGTGTGAAGCTATCCGGATCTGTGAGTGTGAAGATGCACAATAGATCTTTAGTGAAGTAACACTATTGGACTCTATGTCATCTTCATCTTCTTATGATGTGTAGTGTTCAGTCTGGATAGATTTGATCTATTCCAGGTGATGATGCCATGAGGGTGTTGTGATGGAGGAGTGTGTTTAGTCAGTGTTCATGTCTAGGAGATGGGTGGAATCTATTGTATAACAATTGTGTTGCAAATTTTTGTTCCAGTTCTAAACTGGGAGGCCATAAGGTAGTGATGTGCTGTTGTGAGATGTAAATGGCCTCTTGAATTGTCTTTTCACCCATCTCCCGAACCTCAGGTTATGTTCTAACAATCATGAAGTCCGGCCGATCCTGGCGTCCGTCCTCCGAGGAATTGTAGAAGTTAACCTGACAGAAACAAATGCAGAGAGGACCACAGTTAATTTTGATGTTTTTCAACAGTTTCAAATCCAGACATATGGACACATTCGTTTGCTTGCTCCATTATCATGTCCATTGAAATTTTAATTCCAGCTGTCACATGAAACTGAATTTCATTGACCAGGTCTGAAATATTTCTGTTGTTTCAGTGCAATGTGCGACACCTAAACACTGCTCTTGCAGTCAGCCTTCACAGTCTGCTCTCAGCATTAGAGATCCCAGTCTTCGGGTTTTAAACTTCAAGTTGCTTTCATTACAGCCAGATCTGTGGGCATGAATTATTTCAAGGGGTCATTCACACATTTGGTTAGTGGTGGTCTCTCGTTGTTTCCTTGGTCAGTTGGCAATTATCTGTGCCACACTTAAGAATTAAAACACACCTCCGCCCCTTTTGGCACAGGGTAATGGGTCAACTAAACCAAACTGTAAGGATTAATTTCACACTTCTCCAGTTAATGCCTGCTTTGTGATTATAATATAAGGTATAGTAGAATTTAAGAATATGAATGAAATTATTATTTCTGGTCTCTGGGGAAAAAATGACAGGTTCGTTAAATTTAGATGTTAAACTATTAAGCTATTTGCTATTGGGCTGCTACCCGACTAGCAAATGACGCTAATAGTTGAAGGCCTTGAGTGACCAAAGTTGTTAGCTCAGTGAGGGGTTTAGATGCATCTGAGCTTTGGTTCCTTGCAGAGCGCTGGTTTGTGTCATCAGACTGTAGTTGTCTGCGTTTTATGAAGTAGGGAGGAGGTCTGCCTCTGCCCAACGACCAGCACTTTTCCTCTGCATGACCTGTTTTGTGGCAGGAATCACAGAATCTGCTCAGTTTGCCACCGTGTGGCTTTCTGAATTCTCCTGCAAATGGGGGATTTTCATGACATTCTAGCACAGCTACCTCACCATGTATTTGTTTTCGTGATTCAATTCTTGTTGCCCAGCTAACAATTCCTTCGAATGTATTTTTTGCTGGAGAAACACCATACATGAGCGATTGCTGTACACGCGGACCTGCATTTGTAAGGAGTAATTCAAGGAAAGTTACATTGTTGTGGTTAACACCCTCAATTCCAGAATACTCCTCAAACAGTTCAAACATTTTCTCTGCATATGTCTCAAACGATTCTTCAGTACTCTGTTTCCGACTGAAAATCAGTTCCCATCCAATAGGACTACAACCACGTAGATCGCGCAGACATTGTTTTAGTCTATTCAAGATTTCACTCTCGGGCTCGTTTTGATGCATTGACTGCACAATGGTGCCTGTCATCAAAGCCGGTGGTATCTTATAGTTCAGGACATCTGGAATTGAGCTGATAACAATTTGCCAAATATCTTTTGGTTCAAGCTGAAATGCATGTTTTAGGCTAACAATGCGTCTCCACCATGGTTCGAATGGTCCTTTCAAAGGGAATGGTCCGATCTCTGCTTTAAACGAGCTACATTCAGTTACCGTTAGAGGACGCCGAATGGTTGACTCTGTGCCGTTTGGGTGCCGGATCACCTTAAAGGCTGAAACAGGCACTTTGTTCAAAAATGTCATCGCCTGCTTCATCTGTCTGAAAAGGTACAGGGTTATTAGAGCAGGATGACTCGTTTAAGAAGCGCATATTTTTAGTCCCATCGCTGTTGAGCGTTTTGGGAGAAATTGACTTTTCAACAATTAGTTTAGCCTTAAGATCTGCAATGGTGTATTTGTGATTTTTACACTTTTCAGTCAGGGCTAACTGCTCAGCTACTAATCTGTCTAGTTGTGTTTGAAGGTCTTGGATCTTTGCCTCAAACAATTTTGCCTCTGCATTTTTAGAATGCACTTCTTCACATTTAACATCCATAAGCGAGGATAGAAATGTTGTTGATTTATCTAGCCGTTTATAACTTATGAAGTTTAAAGCCTCAATTATCTCATCATGTTTTGATTTCTTCTGTTTACTACCCACTGTTTCCCACCAAGTGAGAATTTCATTGTCAATAGCGTCCGTTTTAAGACCTTTTTTAGTGAGTTTTTTCAGTGTCGGTCTCAACCTTTTCGGCCCATAGTGTAAACAGGACAGTATCTTTATACATGTTTCAATTTATCTTTGGGGAAATTCTTTCCCTGAATCTTTCAGTATAAAAGGTTTTTGTTTTATGGTTAAACGAGATTCGCGTTCACAGTTTCTGATTCTCAGTTATGTTCCTTTGCGTGGTTTTTCTGCAGCTATGGGAGTTTTCCACCAAGGATACAAAAATTCAGACTATATGAAGCAAAGTCATTTTAACGTTTGATAATTCTTTTCATTCTTTAGTTATAGTTTCCTCGTTTTTAGATTAGGAAACTATATCACTCTGTGGTCCTTCTCTAAAGTCCGCATGCCACACTCTCGCCAGGTCCGGTCATCAAATCAGAGGTAATTTGACTAAATATCTAGGATTTGCCGTTCCAAACGTACACAATCAAAGACATATGTAAGTCCCCTTAAACACCTCCTCGTTTAAGTACACATAAAATGATACCGGATGTTAGCCATCGCTAAACTGACGCAAAAAATGTGGAAATATATGAATCCGATCTCTATTCGGGAAAATAATCATATCAGAATGATTTCAAACGTGGCAATATTTCATTTTCCAAATATGAAAAGTATTTCTGTCTCAAACTTTTCAAGAATTAATGTGCATTGTGAATAACAGTATAACCACGTTCAGCATAGACACACACACGTTTAATTCAGTTCACACAGGATACCTTGAATACAACATCAACAGCCTTTACCTAAGTGCTCCAAAAACACTTACAGTAAATCCTGTATTTGAATAAACTTACATTTAGCCTATGTGCATGTAGTAGCACAAACAACTAAACCGTGTGTTCTTTGAGTGCGTTATATTGTGTGAAGCACAACTCCAAATTTTGAAAATACAAACTATTGCATTATTGCTTTTTAATCCCATCTGCGTTACAGTGGAAGCTTTCAAATGCAATATAAAGTTTGTCAAGATTAGTTTATGTTTATTATAGAATCTTATTCAATGTGGCCTCGGGCCTATATGGTGGGCTGGTCAAACAAAGGGTTAAGCGTTTTTGAATGCAGCATGTCCTTAGCATTAGCATTAGCCTAGAAGCCGCATGGCATTAGCATTAGCTTGTTGCAGCATGGGCAATACTAGCATTTATCTTAGCCTTGTTTTCTCTAAACAGTATTGAAAACACTAGCATTTAATTCTGCTAATTGTGTCTTAGCTTGTAAATCATATCATTGTATTTTTCAAAGTTTTCCTTCCATAAACAATGCATCGATTTGCCTTTTTATAAAATCACGTGTTTTCCGATCGTTCATACACTTAGATTTTTATTTCTGTTGTTTGTCAATTCTCTTCATGTGTTGCTGGTGTGTTTCAACAAAGCCATTACAACAATGAAGATAGACATGCAAATGCAAAATGTTTATCGCTCCTCGAGTAACGTTAAGTCTACCCGAAAATCATTTGAAAGATGTTATTTCAAATTTAGATTTCTTTTCTTTTGCTTAATCAAACAATGATATCTTTAAAATCTATTAAACAAGGGTTTTACTCTTTTATCTGCGCCGCAGCCGTTTTCATGTCCTCAGCATTTTTCAGTTTCTGGACTTAAACAGAGGGCTTTCCGAACCCGCAAACACGGCAAACAACATTTTCTCAACACTTTTCAAAAGATTAGAAAAAGTTGACTTACCAGAGCCGCAGAATAAAGAGAAGTTCAAACCTCTTGTTGATTAAGATTCCCATACTTTGAGAATCCAGAGTTTCAAGAAAATGCAAAATTTCCACCCGAAAAAAACCGAAGGGGTACCACTGTCGTTTTTTTTTTCGGGTCAAAATTTTGATTTTCTTGAAACTCTGGATTCCTGATAGAGGGCCATGGGACTTAGATCTGAGTGCAAAAATGGAGGCTCTAATACCTTCAGAGCTGAGATATTGAGATTTCACGTAGCATTTATGCCATTGTAAATATCTCAATATCTCAGCTCTGTATGCCATTATAAATATCTAAATATCTCAGCTCTGGAAGGGTCTAGAGCCTCCATTTTTGCACTCAGATCTAAGTCACATGGCCCTCTATCAGAATCCGAGAGTTTCAAGAAATTCAAAATTTCCACCTCGAAAAAAAAACGACAGTGGTACCCCTTACGTCGTTTTTTTTTTGGGTCAAAATTTTGATTTTCTTGAAACTCTGGATTCTGATAGAGGGCCATGTGACTTAGATCTGAGTGCAAAAATGGAGGCTCTAGACCTTCCAGAGCTGAGATATTGAGATCTCACGTAGCATTTATGCCATTGTAAATATTCTCAATATCTCAGCTCTGTATGCCATTATAAAATATCTAAATATTCTCAGCTCTGGAAGGGTCTAGAGCCTCCATTTTTGCACTCAGATCTAAGTCCCATGGCCCTCTATCAGAATCCAGAGTTTCAAGAAAATCAAAATTTCCACCTCGAAAAAAAAAACGACAGTGGTACCACTGTACGTTTTTTTTTTGGGTCAAAATTTTGATTTTCTTGAAACTCTGGATTCTGATAGAGGGCCATGGGACTAAGATCCTGAGTGCAAAATGGAAGCTCTAGACCCTTCCAGAGCTGAGATATTTAGATATTTATAATGGCATATAGCAGCTGAGATATTGAGATATTTACAATGGCATAAATGCTATGTGAAATTCTCAATATCTCAGCTCTGGAAGGGTCTAGAGCCTTCATTTTTGCACTCAGATCTAAGTCCCATGGGCCTCATATCAGAATCCAGAGTTTCAAGAAAATCAAAATTTTTACCCGAAAAAAAACCGTAAGGGGTACCACTGTCGTTTTTTTTTTCGGGTCTAAATTTTCATTTTCTTGAAACTCTGTGATTCACAGAGGGCCATGTGGACTTAGATCTGAGTGCAAAATGAGGCTCCAGACCCTTCCAGAGCTGAGATATTTAGATATTTATAATGGCATAATGAGCTGAGATATTGAGATATTTACAATGGCATAAATGCTACGTGAAATCTCAATATCTCAGCTCTGGAAGGGTCTAGAGCCTCCACTTTTGCACTCGAGATCTAAGCTCACACTGGCCTCTATTGAGAATCTCAGAGTTTCAAGAAAATCAAAATTTTGACCCGAAAAAAAACCACAGTGGTACCCCTTACAGTTTTTTTTTTGGGTCAAAATTTTGATTTTCTTGAAACTCTGGATTCCTAATAGAGGGCCATGTGACTTAGATCTGAGTGCAAAAATGGAGGCTCTCAGCACCTTCAGAGCTGAGATATTGAGATTTCACGTAGCATTTATGCCATTGTAAATATCTCAATATCTCAGCTCTGTATGCCATTATAAATATCTAAATATCTCAGCTCTGGAAGGGTCTAGAGCCTCCATTTTTGCACTCAGATCTAAGTCCCATGGCCCTCTATCAGAATCCAGAGTTTCAAGAAAATCAAAATTTTGACCCGAAAAAAATACGTAAGGGGTACCACTGTCGTTTTTTTTTCGGGTCAAAATTTTGATTTTCTTGAAACTCTGGATTCTGATAGAGGGCCATGTGACTTAGATCTGAGTGCAAAAATGGAGGCTCAATACCTTCCAGAGCTGAGATATTGAGATTTCACGTAGCATTTATGCCATTGTAAATATCTCAATATCTCAGCTCTGTATGCCATTATAAATATCTAAATACTCAGCTCTGGAAGGGTCTAGAGCCTCCATTTTTGCACTCAGATCTAAGTCCCATGGCCCTCTATCAGAATCCAGAGTTTCAAGAAAATCAAAATTTCTGACCCGAAAAAAAAACGTAAGGGGTACCACTGTCGTTTTTTTTTTCGGGTCAAAATTTTGATTTTCTTGAAACTCTGGATTCTGATAGAGGGCCATGTGACTTAGATCTGAGTGCAAAAATGGAGGCTCTAGACCCTTCCAGAGCTGAGATATTGAGATTTCACGTAGCATTTATGCCATTGTAAATATCTCAATATCTCAGCTCTGTATGCCATTATAAATATCTAAATACTCAGCTCTGGAAGGGTCTAGAGCCTCCATTTTTGCACTCAGATCTAAGTCCCATGGCCCTCTATCAGAATCCAGAGTTTCAAGAAAATCAAAATTTCTAACCTCGAAAAAAATCGACAGTGGTACCACTGTACGTTTTTTTTTTCGGGTCAAAATTTTGATTTTCTTGAAACTCTGGATTCCTGATAGAGGGCCATGTGACTTAGATCTGAGTGCAAAAATGGAGGCTCAGCACCTTCCAGAGCTGAGATATTGAGATTTCACGTAGCATTTATGCCATTGTAAATATCTCAATATCTCAGCTCTGTATGCCATTATAAATATCTAAATATCTCAGCTCTGGAAGGGTCTAGAGCCTCCATTTTTGCACTCAGATCTAAGTCACATGGCCCTCTATCAGAATCCAGAGTTTCAAGAAAATCAAAATTTTGACCCCGAAAAAAAACCGTAAGGGGTACCACTGTCGTTTTTTTTTCGGGTCAAAATTTTGATTTTCTTGAAACTCTGGATTCTGATACAGGGCCATGTGACTTAGATCTGAGTGCAAAAATGGAGGCTCTAGACCCTTCCAGAGCTGAGATATTTAGATATTTATAATGGCATACAGAGCTGAGATATTGAGATATTTACAATGGCATAAATGCTACGTGAGATCTCAATATCTCAGCTCTGGAAAGGGTTAGAGCCTCCATTTTTGCACTCAGATCTAAGTCCCATGGCCCTCTATCAGAATCCAGAGTTTCAAGAAAATCAAAATTTTGACCGAAAAAAAACGTAAGGGGTACCACTGTCGTTTTTTTTTGGGTCATAATTTTGATTTTCTTAAAACTCTGAATTCTGATAGAGGGCCATGTGACTTAGATCTGAGTGCAAAAATGGAGGCTCAGACCCTTCCAGAGCTGAGATATTTAGATCTCACGTAGCATTTATGCCATTGTAAATATCTCAATATCTCAGCTCTGTATGCCATTATAAATATCTAAATATCTCAGCTCTGGAAGGGTCTTAGAGCCTTCATTTCCACTCAGATCTAAGTCCCATGGCCCTCTATCAGAATCCAGAGTTTCAAGAAAATCAAAATTCTGACCTCAGAAAAAACGACAGTGGTACCCCTTACGTTTTTTTTTGGGTCAAAATTTTGATTTTCTTGAAACTCTGGATTCTGATAGAGGGCCATGTGACTTAGATCTGAGTGCAAAAATGGAGGCTCTAGACCCTTCCAGAGCTGAGATATTGAGATATTTATGAGATATTTGTGACATACTGAATATATTGAGCCATTATAAATATCTCAATATCTCAGCTCTGGAAGGGTCTAGAGCCTCCATTTTTGCACTCAGGTCTAAGTCCCATGGCCCTCTATCAGAATCCAGAGTTTCAAGAAACTTTTTTTTCGCAAAAAAAAAAAAAAAAAAACGACAGTGGTACCCCTTATGTTTTTTTTTTTTTGTGCGAAATTTTTTTTTCTTGAAACTCTGGACTCTAGACCCTTCCAGAGCTGAGATATTGAGATATTTATAATGGCTCAATATTTTAGTATGTCATAAATATCTCAATATCTCGAGCTCTGGAAGGGTCTAGAGCCTCCATTTTTAGCACTGAGGTCTCAGTACCATGGCCCTCAATCAGAATCCAGAGTTTCAAGAAGATTGGAGAAACTTTTTCTTTTCGCACCAAAAAAAAAAAACATAAGGGGTACCCCTTATGTTTTTTTTTTTTTTTTTGGTGTGAAAAAAAAATGTTGCTCCAATCTTCTGAAACTCTGGATTCCGATTGAGGGCCATGGGACTTAGACCTGAGTGCAAAAATGAGGCTCTAGACCCTTCCAGAGCTGAGATATTGAGATATTTAGTAATGGCTCAATATTTTAGTATGTCATAAATATCTCAATATCTCAGCTCTGGAAGGGTCTAGAGCCTCCATTTTTGCCCTCAATCAGAATCCAGAGTTTCAAGAAGATTGGAGAAACTTTTTTTTTCGCACAAAAAAAAACATAAGGGGTACCCCTTATGTTTTTTTTTTTGTGCGAAATTTTTTTTTGCTCCAATCTTCTTGAAACTCTGGATTCTGATTGAGGGCCATGGGACTTAGACCTGAGTGCAAAAATGGAGGCTCTAGACCCTTCCAGAGCTAGATATTGAGATATTTATAATGGCTCAATATTTTAGTATGTCATAAATATCTCAATATCTTAGCTCTGGAAGGGTCTAGAGCCTCCATTTTTGCACTCAGGTCTCAGTCCCATGGCCCTCAATCAGAATCCAGAGTTTCAAGAAGATTGGAGAAACTTTTTTTCTTTCACACAAAAAAAACATAAGGGGTACCCCTTGTTTTTTTTGTGTGAAAAATGTTTTTGCTCCAATCTTCTTGAAACTCTGGATTCTGATAGAGGGCCATGGGACTTAGACATGAGTGCAAAAATGGAGGCTCTAGACCCTTCCAGAGCTGAGATATTGAGATATTTATAATGGCTCAATATTTTAGTATGTCATAAATATCTCAATATCTCAGCTCTGGAAGGGTCTAGAGCCTCCATTTTTGCACTCAGGTCTCAGTCCTATGGCCCTCAATCAGAATCCAGAGTTTCAAGAAGATTGGAGAAACTTTTTTTTTCGCACAAAAAAAAACATAAGGGGTACCCCTTATGTTTTTGTTTTTTTTGTGCGAAAATTTTTTTTTGCTCCAATCTTGAGTTTCAAGAAGATTGGAGAAACTTTTTTTGCACTAAAAAAAACGACAGTGGTACCCCTTATGTTTTTTTTGTTTTTTTTTGGTGCAAAAAAAAAAAGTTTCTCCAATCTTCTTGAAACTCTGGATTCTGATAGAGGGCCATGGGACTTAGACATGAGTGCAAAAATGGAGGCTCTAGACCCTTCCAGAGCTGAGATATTGAGATATTTATAATGGCTCAATATTCTCAGTATGTCATAAATATCTCATAAATATCTCAATATCTCAGCTCTGGAAAGGTCTAGAGCCTTCATTTTTGCACTCAGGTCTTAAGTCCCATGGCCCTCAATCAGAATCCAGAGTTTCAAGAAAATCAAAATTTTGACCCAAAAAAAAACGACAGTGGTACCCCTTATCGTTTTTTTTTCGGGTCAAAATTTTGATTTTCTTGAAACTCTGGATTCTGATAGAGGGCCATGTGACTTAGATCTGAGTGCAAAAATGAGGCTCAAGACCTTCCAGAGCTGAGATATTGAGATTTCACGTAGCATTTATGCCATTGTAAATATCTCAATATCTCAGCTCTGTATGCCATTATAAATATCTAAAATATCTCAGCTCTGGAAGGGTCTAGAGCCTCCATTTTTGCACTCAGATCTAAGTCACATGGCCCTCTACCAGAATCCAGAGTTTCAAGAAAATCAAAATTTTGACCTCAAAAAAAAACAGTGGTACCCCTTACGTTTTTTTTTTCGGGTCAAAATTTTGATTTCTTGAAACTCTGGATTCTGATAGAAGGCCATGTGACTTAGATCTGAGTGCAAAAATGGAGGCTCTAGACCCTTCCAGAGCTGAGATATTGAGATATTTATGAGATATTTGTGACATACTCGAGATATTGAGCCATTATAAATATCTCAATATCTCAGCTCTGGAAGGGTCTAGAGCCTCCATTTTTGCACTCAGGTCTAAGTCCCATGGCCCTCTATCAGAATCCAGAGTTTCAAGAAACTTTTTTTCGCAAAAAAAAAAAAAAAAAAAAAAACGACAGTGGTACCCCTTATGTTTTTTTTTTTTGTGCGAAAATTTTTTTCTTGAAACTCTGGACTCTAGACCCTTCCAGAGCTGAGATATTGAGATATTTATAATGGCTCAATATTTTAGTATGTCATAAATATCTCAATATCTCAGCTCTGGAAGGGTCTAGAGCCTCCATTTTTGCACTGAGGTCTCAGTACCATGGCCCTCAATCAGAATCCAGAGTTTCAAGAAGATTGGAGAAACTTTTTTTTTGCACCAAAAAAAAAAACATAAGGGGTACCCCTTATGTTTTTTTTTTTTTTGGTGTGAAAAAATATGTTTGCTCCAATCTTCTTGAAACTCTGGATTCTGATTGAGGGCCATGGGACTTAGACCTGAGTGCAAAAATGGAGGCTCTAGACCCTTCCAGAGCTGAGATATTGAGATATTTATAATGGCTCAATATTTTAGTATGTCATAAATATCTCAATATCTCAGCTCTGGAAGGGTCTAGAGCCTCCATTTTTGCCCTCAATCAGAATCCAGAGTTTCAAGAAGATTGGAGAAACTTTTTTTCGCACAAAAAAAAACATAAGGGGTACCCCTTATGTTTTTTTTTTGTGCGAAATTTTTTTTTGCTCCAATCTTCTTGAAACTCTGGATTCTGATTGAGGGCCATGGGACTTAGACCTGAGTGCAAAAATGGAGGCTCTAGACCCTTCCAGAGCTAGATATTGAGATATTTATAATGGCTCAATATTTTAGTATGTCATAAATATCTCAATATCTCAGCTCTGGAAGGGTCTAGAGCCTCCATTTTGCACTCAGGTCTCAGTCCCATGGCCCTCAATCAGAATCCAGAGTTTCAAGAAGATTGGAGAAACTTTTTTTTCTTTCACACAAAAAAAACATAAGGGGTACCCCTTGTTTTTTTTGTGTGAAAAATGTTTTTGCTCCAATCTTCTTGAAACTCTGGATTCTGATAGAGGGCCATGGGACTTAGACATGAGTGCAAAAATGGAGGCTCTAGACCCTTCCAGAGCTGAGATATTGAGATATTTATAATGGCTCAATATTTTAGTGTGTCATAAAATATCTCAATATCTCAGCTCTGGAAGGGTCTAGAGCCTCCATTTTTGCACTCAGGTCTCAGTCCTATGGCCCTCAATCAGAATCCAGAGTTTCAAGAAGATTGGAGAAACTTTTTTTTTCGCACAAAAAAAAACATAAGGGGTACCCCTTATGTTGTTTTTTTTTTTTGTGCGAAAATTTTTTTTTGCTCCAATCTTGAGTTTCAAGAAGATTGGAGAAACTTTTTTTTGCACTAAAAAAAAACGACAGTGGTACCCCTTATGTTGTTTTTGTTTTGTTTTTTTGGTGCAAAAAAAAAAGTTTCTCCAATCTTCTTGAAACTCTGGATTCTGATAGAGGGCCATGGGACTTAGACATGAGTGCAAAAATGGAGGCTCTAGACCCTTCCAGAGCTGAGATATTGAGATATTTATAATGGCTCAATATCTCAGTATGTCATAAATATCTCATAAATATCTCAATATCTCAGCTCTGGAAGGGTCTAGAGCCTCCATTTTTGCACTCAGGTCTTAGTCCCATGGCCCTCAATCAGAATCCAGAGTTTCAAGAAGATTGGAGAAACTTTTTTTTGCACAAAAAAACGACAGTGGTACCCCTTATGTTTTTTGTTTTTTTTTTGGTGCAAAAAAAAGTTTCTCCAATCTTCTCGAAACTCTGGATTCTGATAGAGGGCCATGGGACTTAGACATGAGTGCAAAATGAAGTCTGTAGACCCTTCCAGAGCTGAGATATTGAGATATTTATAATTGCTCAATATCTCATGTATCTCATAAATATCTCAATATCTCAACTCTGGGAAGGGTCTAGAGCCTCCATTTTTGCACTCAGGTCTTAGTCCCATGGCCCTCAATCAGAATCCAGAGTTTTAAGAAAATTGGAGAAACTTTTTTTTTTTGCACACAAAAAAAACGACAGTGGTACCCCTTATGTTTTTTTTTGGAGCAAAAAAAAAAGTTTCTCCAGTCTTCTCGAAACTCTGGATTCCTGATAGAGGGCCATGGGACTTAGACCTGAGTGCAAAAATGGAGGCTCTAGACCTTCCAGAGCTGAGATATTGAGATATTTATAATGGCTCAATATTCTCAGTATCTCATAAATATCTCACTATCTCAGCTCTGGAAGGGTCTAGAGCCTCCATTTTTGCACTCAGGTCTTAGTCCCATGGCCCTCAATCAGAATTCAGAGTTTCAAAAGATTGGAGAAACTTTTTTTTTGCACAAAAAAAAACGACAGTGGTACCCCTTATGTTTTTTTTTTGTTTTTTTTTGGTGCAAAAAAAAAGTTTCTCCAATCTTCTTGAAACTCTGGATTCTGATAGAGGGCCATGGGACTTAGACCTGAGTGCAAAAATGGAGGCTCTAGACCCTTCCAGAGCTGAGATATTGAGATATTTATAATGGCTCAATATCTCAGTATGTCATAAATATCTCATAAATATCTCAATATCTCAGCTCTGGAAGGGTCTAGAGCCTCCATTTTTGCACTCAGGTCTTAGTCCCATGGCCCTCAATCAGAATTCAAGAAGATTGGAGAAACTTTTTTTTCGCACAAAAAAAACGACAGTGGTACCCCTTATGTTTTTTTTTTGTTTTTTTTTTTGGTGCAAAAAAAGTTTCTCCAATCTTCTTGAAACTCTGGATTCTGATAGAGGGCCATGGGACTTAGACCTGAGTGCAAAAATGGAGGCTCTAGACCCTTCCAGAGCTGAGATATTGAGATATTTATAATGGCTCAATATCTCAGTATGTCATAAATATCTCATAAATATCTCAATATCTCAGCTCTGGAAGGGTCTAGAGCCTCCATTTTTGCACTCAGGTCTCAGTCCCATGGCCCTCAATCAGAATCCAGAGTTTCAAGAAGATTGAGAAACTTTTTTTCGCACAAAAAAAAAAAACGACAGTGGTACCCCTTATGTTTTTTTTTTGGTGCAAAAAAAACGTTTCTCCAATCTTCTTGAAACTCTGGATTCTGATAGAGGGCCATGGGACTTAGACCTGAGTGCAAAAATGGAGGCTCTAGACCCTTCCAGAGCTGAGATATTGAGATATTTATAATGGCTCAATATCTCAGTATGTCATAAATATCTCATAAATATCTCAATATCTCAGCTCTGGAAGGGTCTAGAGCCTCCATTTTTGCACTCAGGTCTTAGTCCCATGGCCCTCAATCAGAATCCAGAGTTTCAAGAAGATTGGAGAAACTTTTTTTTTTTGCACAAAAAAAACGACAGTGGTACCCCTTATGTTTTTTTTTTTTTGGTGCAAAAAAAAGTTTCTCCAATCTTCTTGAAACTCTGGATTCTGATAGAGGGCCATGGGACTTAGACCTGAGTGCAAAAATGTAGGCTCTAGACCCTTCCAGAGCTGAGATATTGAGATATTTATAATGGCTCAATATCTCAGTATGTCTACTATAAATATCTCAATATCTCAGCTCTGGAAGGGTCTAGAGCCTCCATTTTTGCACTCAGGTCTTAGTCCCATGGCCCTCAATCAGAATCCAGAGTTTCAAGAAGATTGGAGAAACTTTTTTTGCACAAAAAAAACGACAGTGGTACCCCTTATGTTTTTTTGTGTTTTTTTTTTGGTGCAAAAAAAGTTTCTCCAATCTTCTTAAACTCTGGATTCTGATAGAGGGCCATGGGACTTAGACCTGAGTGCAAAAATGGAGGCTCTAGACCCTTCCAGAGCTGAGATATTGAGATATTTATAATGGCTCAATATCTCAGTATGTCATAAATATCTCAATATCTCAGCTCTGGAAGGGTCTAGAGCCTCCATTTTTGCACTCAGGTCTTAGTCCCATGGCCCTCTATCAGAATCCAGAGTTTCAAGAAGATTGGAGGAACTTTTTTTGCACAAAAAAAATGACAGTGGTACCCCTTATGTTTTTTTTTTTGGTGCAAAAAAAAGTTTCTCCAATCTTCTTGAAACTCTGGATTCTGATAGAGGGCCATGGGACTTAGACATGAGTGCAAAAATGGAGGCTCTAGACCCTTCCAGAGCTGAATATGAGATATTTATAATGGCTCAATATCTCTAGTATCTCATAAATATCTCAATATCTCAGCTCTGGAAGGGTCTAGAGCCTCCATTTTTGCACTCAGGTCTAAGTACCATGGCCCTGTATCAGAATCCAGAGTTTCAGAGATTGAGAAACTTTTTGCACCAAAAAAAAAAACATAAGGGGTACCACTGTCGTTTTTTTGTGCAAAAAAAAAACGACAGTGGTACCCCTTATGTTTTTTTTTTTTTGGTGCAAAAAAAAGTTTCTCCAATCTCTTGAAACTCTGGATTCTGATACAGGGCCATGGGACTTAAGACCTGAGTGCAAAAATGGAGGCTCTAGACCCTCCCAGAGCTGAGATATTGAGATATTTATAATGGCTCAATATCTCAGTAGGTCATAAATATCTCATAAATATCTCAATATATCAGCTCTGGAAGGGTCTAGAGCCTCAATTGTTGTACTCAGGTCTAAGTCCCATGGCCCTCAATCAGAATCCAGAGTTTCAAGAAGATTGGAGAAACTTTTTTTGCACAAAAAAAAACAAAACAAAAAAACGACAGTGGTACCCCTTATGTTTTTTTTTTTTTTTGTGCAAAAAAAAAGTTTCTCCAATCTCTTGAAACTCTGGATTCTGATAGAGGGCCATACCATTGGAATAAGACCTGAGTGCAAAAATGGAGGCTCTAGACCCTTCCAGAGCTGAGATATTGAGATATTTATAATGGCTCAATATCTCAGTATGTCATAAATATCTCATAAATATCTCAATATCTCAGCTCTGGAAGGGTCTAGCGCCTCCATTTTTGCACTCAGGTCTTAGTCCCATAATATATATATATATATATATATATATATATATATATATATCATCATCATCATCATCACATAAGTTCTCAAACCTGTATCCAACCACTGCATACCAACATACGTATTTGGTACCATTGAAGGTACAGCCACAGTACATTTTGTTTTGTAAGGACAGAGGTGTATTCCAGAAAGCAAGGTTAACTTACCGTCAGATAAACCTTGAACTCTTGGTTGATTAACCCCAAACTAGCTTACTCTGGGTATGTCGGTTCCAAAACACCTGTGAGGAGTTAGTTTAATCAACCTCCTAATGGTAACCCAGAGTTAATGCGCGCGCACGACGAGTAGTGCACCTACATAAAGACATTTTCAATGGATCGCAGAAATCAGGAGTCACCATGGAAACCAAGGGACAAAAAAACGAGCTACATACTTCGGTGAAACTGAGTTGGAGGTTTTAATGCTTGCTTATGAAGACTACAAGCCCGTTATAACAAAAAAAAAAGAAAAAAAAGAGAGTTGGCTTGGCAAAAAATAACGGACAGAGTAAATGCGTGAGTTTTATAAATTATGTAAAAGAAATTATAAATGGGCTATTTTCCCTGTAATTAGGCAAAAATTATTTGGGGCATGTAAAAATAGACAAGTAGCCTTACTTGTTGACCTCCATACATTTCTTAATATTACAGTAGTAATGCACATAATTGGCTAGTTATATGTTAGGTTCTAATAAGGTGTAATACTTCTGGAGCCAGAAGAAGTGTGAACCAAGTCAAAATGAAACACAAAAAACATTCTCCAGCAACTTAATATTTTCTAAACTTACTAAACTTGTTACTGATGCCATGTAATTTAGTATCTAATGTAATTTAGTTTTCTATGTAGCCAATAGAAAGAAGGCTGAGGCCCGTAAAACAGGTGGGGGTCCACCTCCCCTCACCCCAGCTGAGGAGCTGGCACTGTCCCTGAATAAAGGGCGACCTGTGGGCGATGGAGGGGGTAGTTCGTCAGACTCAGATACCAAGACAAGTGGCTTAGTAAAATGTAGGTGAACCATATTAATACATATTGATTTATTGATGTTTTCACTATTTTGTCAGTATTTTAATAAAAAAATTCATAAAATAAATCATTAACACTGTCACCATTTTAAAAAAGGCATTTTGAATGCATTTTACAGTCATTGATTCACTTGTGCAGTGTGTATGCTGCTTTGACTGCATATGCTGTATGCTCTTATTAGTACTCTTCATGTTCCTAATGTCCTTCTTTGTTAGTTGTATTTGTTTAAGAATATACACTGAGTATTGAATTTGCATGATTATCTTATTGGTTTAATTGCTGATGGCCACATTGTATTATTGGATCCTCCTGCAACACCACACTCTGTCACAGTTGTAAGTGATTATTGTCTTTAGGTTTCTGTTTGCTTGCTAGACCAAGCATCCTTCCTTATTTTCACTGTAGGATGATGATGAAGAGACCACTTCTGCTGTGACAGAAACACAAAATGTGGGGAGGCCCATAGAGGTATGATGAATACAATGCATTCCCCCTTTTTTACATAAGAAAATAAATAAATTGTCATTGTCATTTTACAGAATATGGCAGGAGATTTTAAGCTGAGCATCTACCTCCACACAGAATCTTAGGCAGAAATGTTCTGCAGTTCTCTTTCCTCATTTAAATATTTGGTCTGTGTTTGTATTACAGACTTTTTCAGTCATGTTTAATTATTCTAGTTGCCTGCCAAAGAGCTGTATAAGGCCCACCTTCAAAAGCAAATCAGAAAAAGTGATTCTCCTCTCAGTGGCAATGTTGTGAAGAACAAGACAAGCAGCTATGATGTCACATGACCTTTCTGGGCCTTCAGGATGCCTATGGTCATTTCCTCCTTGACCCATTCTGCTGTGGGCCAGGTTGAATTGTGCCTGTGATCCAGGCTCAGGTTCAGGGTAGTGTGTCATCAAATAGGGCAGACAAGGGTACCCTCTGTCCCCCACAAGTAACCATTGAAGTGTCCTTTAAAGGTAGTTAAAGTGTATAATTGCATAAAAAAACATTAAAAAAAAACATTGTGTAAGGCAAAACATACCCTGTTGAAATTTGTGGCACAATGATGACTCCCTAAATATCCTGGCAACATGTACAGACCCTGGCCATTTGGCTTCAACATTAGTGATGAGGTGGTTTGCATCACATCTTACCTAGTTAGTGAGGACCAGTAATGAGGGTGATTTAGCACTCAAAAATCTATTGTCACCTGCACATTGATGATGGATTGACTTCCTATTATCATAGTCTCCTTCATTGACTGAAGGAGCTTTAATAGGAATGTGGGTTCCATCAATGCACCTAATAACATATGGGAACCCTTAAATTGAAAGTTATATAATTAGAAACATTTAAAATGATTATGACTGTAACCAGCATGAATAGATTAAGTAAATGGTCTGTCATAGAATATCATAGAATGGACAAACCATTATATATATATATATATATATATATATATATATATATATATACATCACCGGCCACTTTATTAGGTACACCTGTTCAACTGCTCGTTAACACTTAATTTCTAAGCAGCCAATCACATGGCGGCAACTCGGTGCATTTAGGCATGTAGACATGGTCAAGACAATCTCCTGCAGTTCAAACCGAGCATCAGTATGGGGAAGAAAGGTGATTTGAGTGACTTTGAACGTGGCATGATTGTTGGTGCCAGAAGGGCTGGTCTGAGTATTTCAGAAACTGCTAATCTACTGGGATTTTCACACACAACCATCTCTAGAGTTTACAGAGAATGGTCCAAAAAGAAAAAACATCCAGTGAGCGGCAGTTCTGTGGGCGGAAATGCCTTGTTGATGCCAGAGGTCAGAGGAGAATGGCCAGACTGGTTCGAGCTGATAGAAGGGCAACAGTGACTCAAATAACCACCCGTTACAACCAAGGTGGGCAGAAGAGCATCTCTTGAACGCACAGTACGTCGAACTTTGAGGCAGATGGGCTACAGCAGCAGAAGACCACACCGGGTGCCACTCCTTTCAGCTAAGAACAGGAAACTGAGGCTACAATTTGCACAAGCTCTTCGAAATTCGAAGATTGGAAAAACGTTGCCTGGTCTGATGAGTCTCGATTTCTGCTGCGACATTCAGATGGTAGGGTCAGAATTTGGCATCTACAACATGAAAGCATGGATCCATCCTGCCTTGTATCAACGGTTCAGGCTGGTGGTGGTGGTGTCATGGTGTGGGGAATATTTTCTTGGCACTCTTTGGGCCCCTTGGTACCAATTTGAGCATCGTTGCAACGCCACAGCCTACCTGAGTATTGTTGCTGACCATGTCCATCCCTTTATGACCACAATGTACCCAACTTCTGATGGCTACTTTCAGCAGGATAATGCGCCATGTCATAAAGCTGGAATCATCTCAGACTGGTTTCTTGAACATGACAATGAATTCGCTGTACTCAAATGGCCTCCACAGTCACCAGATCTCAATCCAATAGAGCATCTTTGGGATGTGGTGGAATGGGAGATTCGCATCATGGATGTGCAGCCGACAAATCTGCGGAAACTGTGTGATGCCATCATGTCAATATGGACCAAACTCCCTGAGGAATGCTTCCAGCACCTTGTTGAATCTATGCCACGAAGAACTGAGGCAGTTCTGAAGGCAAAAGGGGGTGCAACCCGTTACTAGCATGGGGTACCTAATAAAGTGGCCGGTGAGTGTATATATATACCGGTCGAAAGTTTAGGGTCGGAAGATTTTTTATGTTTTTTAAAAGAAGTCTTTCTGCTCACCAAGGCTGCAATCTTTTTGATAAAAAATACACATAAAACACAGTAATATTGTGAAATAAAATGACTTTTTTATATTCATATATATCAAAATGTAATTTATTCCTCTGAAAAAAGCTGAATTTTCAGCATCATTACTCCAGTCTTCAGTGTCGCATGATCCTTCACAAATCACTCTAATATGATGATTTTATGCTCCAAAAACATGTATGATTATTATCCATGTTGAAAACAGTTTTTTACATTTTTATTTCAGGATTCTTTGATGAATAGAAAGTTCAAAGAACAGCATTTATTTAATTAGAATCTTTTCTAACATTATAAATGTCTTTACTGTAACTTTTCATTAATGTAACTCATCCTTGATGAATAAAAGTATTGATTTCTTATTTATTTCCCCAAAAAATAAAATAAAAATTCTTACTGACCCCTGACTTTTTAAAGGGTAGTGTTTAATGTAACAAAAGCTTTCAATTTCAGATAAAAGCTGTTCTTTTGAACTTTCTATTCATCAAAGAATCCTGAAATAAAAATGTAAAAAACTGTTTTCAACATGGATAATAATCATACATGTTTTTGGAGCATAAAATCATCATATTAGAGTGATATGTGAAGGATCATTTGACACTGAAGACTGGAGTAACTGATGCTGAAAATTCAGCTTTTTTTCAGAGGAATAAATTACATTTTAATATATATATTAACATAAAAAAGTCATTTTAAATTGTCATAATATTTCACAATATTACTGTATTTTTTGCGTATTTTTTATCAAACAATTGCAGCCTTGAGTGAGCAGAAGAGACTTCTTTTAAAAACATAAAAAAATCTTACCGACCCTAAACTTTTTGACCAGTATGTGTGTGTATGTATATATATATATATATATATATATATATATATATATATATATATATATGTATATTACACTCACCGGCCACTTTATTAGGTACCCCATGCTAGTAACGGGTTGGACCCCTTTTGCCTTCAGAACTGCCTCAATTCTTCGTGGCATAGATTCAACAAGGTGCTGGAAGCATTCCTCAGGGAGTTTGGTCCATATTGACATGATGGCATCACACAGTTGCCGCAGATTTGTCGGCTGCACATCCATGATGTGAAACTCCCGTTCCACCACATCCCAAAGATGCTCTATTGGATTGAGATCTGGTGACTGTGGAGGCCATTTGAGTACGGCGAACTCATTGTCATGTTCAAGAAACCAGTCTGAGATGATTCCAGCTTTATGACATGGCGCATTATCCTGCAGAATGTAGCCATCAGAAGTTAGGTACATTGTGGTCATAAAGGGATGGACATGGTCAGCAACAATACTCAGGTAGGCTGTGGCGTTGCAACGATGCTCAATTGGTACCAAGGGGCCCAAAGAGTGCCAAGAAAATATTCCCCACACCATGACACCACCACCACCAGCCTGAACCGTCGATACAAGGCAGGATGGATCCATGCTTTCATGTCGTAGACGCCAAATTCTGACCCTACCATCCAAATGTCGCAGCAGAAATCGAGACTCATCAGACTCAGGCAACGTTTTTCCAATCTTCTATTGTCCAATTTCGATGAGCTTGTGTAAATTGTAGCCTCAGTTTCCTGTTCTTAGCTGAAAGGAGTGGCACCCGGTGTGGTCTTCTGCTGCTGTAGCCCATCTGCCTCAAAGTTCGACGTACTGTGCGTTCAGAGATGCTCTTCTGCCCACCTTGGTTGTAACGGGTGGTTATTTGAGTCACTGTTGCCCTTCTATCAGCTCGAACCAGTCTGGCCATTCTCCTCTGACCTCTGGCATCAACAAGGCATTTCCGCCCACAGAACTGCCGCTCACTGGATGTTTTTTCTTTTCGGACCATTCTCTGTAAACCCTAGAGATGGTTGTGCGTGAAAATCCCAGTAGATTAGCAGTTTCTGAAATACTCAGACCAGCCCTTCTGGCACCAACAATCATGCCACGTTCAAAGTCACTCAAATCATCTTTCTTCCCCATACTGATGCTCGGTTTGAACTGCAGGAGATTCGTCTTGACCATGTCTACATGCCTAAATGCACTGAGTTGCCGCCATGTGATTGGCTGCTTAGAAATTAAGTGTTAATGAGCAGTTGGACAGGTGTACCTAATAAAGTGGCCGGTGAGTGTATAAAGTTAGGAATGCAATTTGAACAGAAAATTGTTTTCTCATATCCAGTTTTAGCTTTTAGTTTTCTGTCCCCATTCCTTCTTTCTTAACTGCACTCGTCTTATTTTCCCGCTTACGGTCTTGGGCAGATGATCCACAAACTCAATCTGACAGAAAAAAAAAAAAAAAAGGTTTGAACATTTGAAAGTTGGCACTTTAAAATGAAAGAATTAAATTAGTTAGTACTGAACTCTATTTGTAAGCTACCTTGCGTGGATATTTATAAGGCGCAGTGACAGTCTTCACATGAGTTTGCAGTTCCTGGATCAGTTCCTTGTGGTCTCTAAATTTAAAATCTGCTGTCAGCACTACAAAAGCCTTCACCACCTGAAACATGAAGTCAATGCAATTTACATGTTGTAGTCCATGCGTGTAAAAATTCTGGTTACAATTTTACTTAAACTAAAAAGAAGATTAATTGAGCTGCCTACTTAGACACCATTTTAAGGCGTAATGCTGCCTTCAAGTTCCGTACATTTTTGCCCAATTCTAAGGCCACACTGCATGTACCCTTTACTGAGAAGGAAATCCCCAGAATGCATTGCACTACCTCTCCTTGAACCGGATCAGGGCTGCTGACCACAGCAGATTCTGCTACAGCTGAATGCTCTATCAGAGCGTTTTCCACCTCAAATGGACCAATGCGGTACCTAAAACATGCACACTCCATGAGATGTCAGATTACCAAAACCTGACATCATGATCATCATCATACTCAAAGCAGAATTCATACCCTGCGGAACAGGATGACATCATCAGCTCTGCCAATGAACCACAGGTATCCGTCTTCATCCATCATTCCTCTGTCACCTGTCAGGTAGAAATCACCACGGAAACATTCGGCCGTGCGCTCCGGCTCCCCCCTACAGGATGAATTTAGATCAATCAACTCGAGCTTGACAGCTTTATTGTTAGTACAGAGCCTAATAAGCTGGAGAAAATGAAAACGTACCATATACTCTGTAAAAGAGGAGAAGGGTCTGTCTGGTTTCACTCTGATGCCGAGGTCTCCTCTTGTCCTTGTGGCACAACAGAACCATCTTCATCTACCACCTTAAACCAAAGCAGTCCAGAATTACTTCAACACCTCACAGGAAATCAGTGAAAAGCTCCTATTTAAAAAAACAAAAACAAAAAAAAACACCTGTTATCTCCAGTTGTTTTTGTGTAATTTTTTTTTCATTTGATCTAATTATTTATTTGTCTTAGATCATTGTCAGTACAAATATTACAGTTATTATTAAAGGGGGCCTATTATGCCCATATTAAAAATATTAATTTTGTTTTTAGGGTCTATGGAGTATACAGGTCTTCATGTTATGTTTTTAAAAAAAAAAAAACATTATTTTCACATATTTTACATTGTTGCAGCACTCTTCCTCTTACTCTGTTTAGTTCTGGTCTCTATGAAGACCCTCCTTCCTGAAAATCACAATGTGCTCTGATTGGTCAGCTGGACCAGTTGTGATTGGTCAACTGGCTCGAGTGTTTCAGAAACGTCACGACCCTTACCATAAGCATCAAGTTTCAAAAACACTCATGCTTGGAGTGAATTATTTAAATGAGGAATATTGTGACGTGCACATTCCCAGAAGAAACTCAAGACAACAAGCGAGGCATTTGGAAGGCGTTCAAACCGCAACATAGAAGTACGTGAAAAGGTTAATAATCATGGTGATAGTCTTTAGTCTACTATTGAGATGTATATTTGAGTGAAACAGCTTCTCAAACAAGAAAAAAGTAGGGCAAGACTTGATTTTGGAATTCAGGAATATATTTGATGGTTGTGGTTTGTTGTGATGTAATGTGAGTGACCGGTTGCCCCGCCCTCACACCAGTAAACGTCTCAGAGAAGAGAAGAGGCAAGAGGGAGGGAAAGATATTTTAAATAAAGATGAGGACACACTGATTTAAAAAAATAATAACAATGTGCATGTATAAACCATTTATAATCAATAATGTAATATTCCTATAAAAAAATAGGAATAGTCCATTTTGATTTCAAAGTAAATTGAATATGAAGCCAGTAAGATCTCTGCCTTTTTAGGGCCCCCTAAACGTTGGTTATATGACGATCCTGGGACGTCAACTGACGCTTTACCTTTAACGTCAGTTAGGTGACGGGGTAGGTTTAGGTCTGGGGTAGAGATAGGATCCGATAACGTCATCTAACCGACGCTCAGGGGGGCCTAAAAAGGCGGATATTGACGTATGGTCAAAAGACATCCCAAGACGTCAGTTATATGACGTCTTGGGACTGAGACTGCGCTGGCAGAAAACTTTACCACTATTCCCAGTTTAAACCCTGGACAGACTTTCACTGCACCTGAACATCATATCCTGGAGAAGCCTTTCCAAAAGAACCTGGTTTGATCTTCATGCCTTCTGAATGTGCCAGCTATTAAAACCTGGATGAAAAAACAGAGGAATGACTATATTGAGTGTGACAGCACACAAGGCTAAGCTTAGATTTACTTTACTCTCCTTCTGTTCATTATGAATTTTTGTTATATGAATCAATGATGCTAATTTAGGACCCATTTTCAGCCCTGTCTATATTGATCCTTCAAAAACTTGATCCCATACTTACAGCTCTCAGTCTGTCCATATCCTTCATAGATGTCCAGTCCAGTGAGTTCTTTCCATTTCCACATCACCTCTGGGTTAATGGGCTCTCCTGCACACAGACAGTGCTCAAGAACAGGAACTTATACCTGTCAGAAACCACAGACAAAAATGAGGATTACACCTGGACCAGACATATTCTATCTGGATTCTGCTGTGATGGACAGCGTTACAAGTTCAGGTTAAGGTCTCAGTCATTTAGTAACCAGGTCAGGTAAAAATTTTGCAACTTATGTGCTATTAATTTTTTTTTTTTACTTTTACAGACACTATATACATACTCAATAATCATAATACCAACAAATGAAGTCTATAGACCATTTCACAAGATGTAAACAACACTGGTCCAGAAGCATTTCCTGTTTCATTTTTTTAACACTACATAAAAGCTGGGATAAAATACAACCAACAGAACATTTGAAAACTGAATCAAAAAGTTAAACAAACATCTTTAAGATGTTTTCTTTACATGTGAAATAAAGAAAACAGTTACAAACTGAAACAGGAAGTGCTTCTGGACCAGTATTGTTTACATCTTGTGAAATGGTCTATAAAGAACTTCAAATTCATTTGAATTCAAATATATCATAGGACATCAGTTACAGTCAGCACCTGGATATGTCATCCTGTACAAGCATTCGATATGCTGTTGGTGCTGGTGCAGAAGGTGGTGATGGGATAGCTGCTCAAAGTCTGTTAGGAGAAAACATGAGTGTTACCAGAAAGCTTTCATTGAATGTGTTCAATTAAAATAAGTCAATAAATAATACATACGCTACTGTTCAAACGTCACTAAGAAATTCATACTTTTATTTAGCAAGGATGAATCAAAAAGTCACAGTAAAGACATTTATAGCATTACAAAAGATTCCCATTTCAAATAAATTATGTTCTTTCTATTAATCAAAGTATCCTGAAAAAAAAAGAATCTCAGTTTCCACAAAAAATATTAAGCAGAACTGTTTTCAACATTGATAATAATAATAATGTTTCAATGTTTCTTTATTAGAATGATTTCTAAAGGATCATGTGACACTGAAGACTGGAGTAATGATGCTGGAAATTCAGCTTTGCATCACAGGAATAAAAAAAAAACACTTTAAAATATATTAAAATTGTTATTCTAAATTCTAATAACATTTCACAATATTACATTTTACTGTGTTTTTGATCAAATAAATTTAGTCTTGGTGTCTCTTTAAAGTAGGATTAAGTGTTGTGATTTTGTTTTCCATAAAACATTTTCATACAACATGATTTCTTAAAGAATACATTTTTGATCCTTAGCTTTCAAGCAGAACATTCTTGTCAAGAATGGACCTGTGATGTTCCTGTACCTTGAGAACTGTACTCGTCTCAAAACGTGGCATGTGGTGAACAAACACACATGCTCCCTGGATCCACGGAGCAAACACGCTGCTCCACGCTGACTTGGCCCAACCCGTGTCTGACGTGTTCCAAAACACATCCTGCTCCGTCAGATCCAGCCAATACCTGCAGAATTCACACAATTTATATACATTTAGATTTCATTATACACTTCTGTTCAAATTTGATTTTATGCTCAATTAACAATTATTAATTGGTATCAATGTTGAAAACAGTTGTGCTGCTTAATATTCAAAATGCATTTTTTTCAAGATTCTTTGGTGAACAGAAAGTTCAAAAGAACAGCATTTAATTTTTAATTGAAATAGAACAATTTTTACTTTAGAAATGTCTTTAATGTCAACTTGCTGACACCAAACTTTTGCACAGTAGTGTACATTATTATATATACTAGTGCAAAATGCCCGTGCAAAATCAGTTTTTGTGTGTTTTTAGTAATTGTTGGTTTGGTGTGTTTGAGTGCTTATTGTTAGAATTACACAGCAAAAGTTCAGTGACATTTTTATTTGTGCGTAGCTAATCCAAACAACGTCAAACTCGGAACTGCAGCCATAGCAAGACACCCGTCAAGTGTGAAATCCATCAGACTAACACACACACAGACAGACGTTCCTGTAATTTATAGATAGAATTCCTGCAATTTATAGATAGAAAGTGCAAAATGCCCGTGCAAAATAATGCCCTTGTGTTTTTAGCAATTGTTAAGTTGGTTGGGTGTGTTTGAGTGCTCAAATGAATAAGCACGACGATTCAGGGAGGAAATCTGCTTTCTTCATCCCTCTGTCTCTGGTCCTGCGCTCCTGTGCTCAGTCAGTGTAGGGCCCTATAATTTCTGCGATCACGGAATAAAAAGCACACTCTTTTTACAACTAAAATAACAGTAAAGGGTAAAAAAATGAATTCCCAAAAATTAAAACAGAAAAAACGGATTTTGCAAAAATTAAAACGGAAAAAACGGAATTTGGGAAAAAATAAAATGGAATTTGGGAAAAATAAAACGGATTTTATAGGGCCCTATCAGTGTGCAGTGGGAGAGGGGGAGTGGCCAGCGGCTAGAGTGGCAAAAGCCAATGTGTGCTTCCTTTAGCGATATATTTTGCATTACTAATCCAAAGAACTTCAAACTCGGCACTGCACTTACTCGTGCCCGTAGCAAGACACTTGTGAAGTTTGAGATCCATCGGACTAACGGTTCAAGAGATATGCGATTAACAGACAGACACACACACACACAGACAGACAGACGTTCCTGCAATTTATATATAAAATATTAATATATATATATATAAACTTGCAATGCATCCTTGGCTACTGTGTAAGTTTTTTTTTAACTGCTCAATGCAGTGCTGATCTGTCATGAATTCAGCACACTGATCCTCGGAATGATGTCACAAACCTGCCGTTCACCGTGAGCCCAAGACCGTAACTACAGTGGCTTTGTTGGGTCATTTTTGGAGAGCCAGTTGTGCCACTAGTGAAGAAGATAGTCATGGCCTCCTCACTCCTGGTGTCCACGCAAACATGATCATCTGACACTCTTCTACAACGCAAACACAACATCTGATAATAACATTAAAAATGTCTCTATAAAGGTCTCACTACTTTGTCATTTTTCACACGTTTAATGTATGCAGGCCATTTCTTCACTAATTTAAAGTGCCCCCTGTACATGCATATGCCTTGTTCTCCACTCGACCCCATGAGTTCTGTCAGGTTGCCCCAGCCATGCATGGCCCTGCGGGACAGCAGAAGCTTGGTGGAGATGGAAGGGCATTCTGAGGCTACTGTGTCCAAGAGTGGGGCCAAAGTTTCATCTGTGATTACACACTTCGCTCCAGACGACAGCAGCCGGTGGCGGATATCTCGAGCCGTGAGCTGAGAGGTGCCGGGGATCAGAACCGTACCTGTGTGAGGAAATGAGGTAACGATGAAAGGTGTTGAAAGGACAAGCGAAAAGAGGTTAAGTAGTGAACTGCCTACTCATACTGTAGGGTAAAGTGGGACGCTTTTTGAAATAAAATGTAAAAAAAAAAATTCAGCTATCCTGACATTAACCCTATATATTACTATATTCTGATGGCTACATTTAAATTCATCATTTAATAAAACTTAAAAAAAAATGTTCAACATTTATTTTAGGCAAAATAGTGAGGAATTTAAATGGATGCCATTATATGTAAATAACTTTCAGCTTATCCATTAGTGGATATTTTTATTTTTACCATTTTAAAATTACACAATTCAACTTTAAGCTGGTCCAAACCAGCATATTTTCCCAGCAGTGTAAAGCAATAAAAGTAGATTACAGTTTAACCCCAACAACGAACTAATGGAAAACAGAACAAGGGTGAAAGAATCAAATCTCTCTCAGCAAACACCCAACATATCTATTTCAGCAGGTCTGTAAGACTGTACCTGTTCTGAGACATGCTACATTAACCAGCCACCACTCTGGGAGCCGGGGTAAAATGAGGAACACACGATCCCCTCTTTCCAAACTGCACACCTGATGCAGCACATTTGCAAGTTTTCTTGAGTGGAAGCCCAACTCCTCAAAACTCCATCTGACCTCTTCTCCGCTGTCATTCACCCACCACAGAGCTGGAAGAGACGACCTCTGTCCGTTCTGTAATATAGAGCAACAATACATCAAACTATCTCACAAGCATCTGCTGGCATTGTACATTTTATTTTTTACAAATTAAAAGACATTAAAATTGAGCTTGGATAATACTACACAATATTTCTTTTAAGTCACCACAGACTTTATTACATTATCTAACACAGTGCCAAATTGACCTTTTTTATGTGCTAAAAAGCTCTATGTGCATGACTTTCTGTGGCACTAGTCACCAAAAAAATTACAAAATGATAATTAGCTGCTTAATAACTCCTTTTGTGTTCGTTCAATTAATCAAATGTTAAACAACTGGAGTTTTAGTAAAGTATATTTTTTTTGAAGGGACTAACAAAACCAAGCTCCATAACTTGACCATTTTGGTGTGGTGAAAAAATAAAATAAATAAAACTCAGGGCATCAATAATTATCAGTAAGTGACCTGATGACTTTTGTCATGTTTTGTGGTATTAGTTAGTTTCACTTTTAGTACAATACATTTTATAACAATTTTAAAAGACAGAAAGCAGACACTCTCATTCAATCTCATTCTCAGTTAAGTAGCTCCATATTTCCACTATTCATTTGAATAATTTACACGCAAGAAAACCGCATAACGGAATGACAAAACAACAAACAGGTTTCCTCGGCATTTTCTTTTTTCTCTCTCGTGTATTTTCAATGTCCTGAAAGGTTTTGTACAACTACAAAATTTCTTTAGAATTATAAAAAAAAATCCCGCTTTAAATAAAAACGCCATAAGCAGAACTAATATATTTCTTAAATTACCTTTTCTTTTTGTTTCCCACTGCTCGAGCACATCTTTTGCAAAGTTAAAGTGCGGAGGAATTTGTATGTTGTAATCCCGTCTCATGCTCTCATAATCGCAGAAGTTTTTTGGGACAGATGTTTTGAACCTGCACATTTGTAGCCAATAACCTCGCTCATACATTTCATTTTTGTTGGCGTATTTCAGACAGCGTAGAAATAGGGGTTTGCGAAGCAAATACAAACTCATTATCAGCCTTTAACTGTGGACTCGACGTTAGAAAATTACCGCTTTGAGTCGTTTCTACCACCCGACATTACTCACACAGCTGGAACTTTCACACGGACCATTATCTTATTTTAGTTTCCTTTAAAGGTTTTACCGCTCTTTGCAATAAACTTAAAACAAAGTGCGTCCTATAAAACTAGTAAAACAAATGGAAGCACTGCAGAACCAATAAAGGCTGTCAAGACATAGTTCAGCTCCGTGAAAAAAGACACCAAATCTCTTCGGATTAGTATAAATGACCGTCTACAAAACTAAAGTCCCACTTGTAAAGCCTTAAATGTGGCCCTATGAAATCCGTTTTATTTTTCCCAAATTCCATTTTATTTCTTTCCCAAATTCCGTTTTTTCCGTTTTAATTTTTGCAAATTCCGTTTTTTCCGTTTTAATTTTTGGGAATTCATTTTTTTACCCTTTACTGTTATTTTAGTTGTAAAAAGAGTGTGCTTTTTATTCCGTGATCGCAAATTATACGGCCCTACTTAAAACAAAGAATAAGCAGATGCAAATGTGACAGACAGTACATGCTAATTTATGAACTACAGTTAAAAAGTGCAAACCTACAACATGTGTGAAAACTAACATTTTAAAAGCACTTACATTAAAAATACAATTATATGCACCAACAAACATTCAGAGCTATTTTGTGTTTTAAAAACGTTTAATAAAAAAAACAAATCCAGAGATTATTATACTGGCGGTGACAACTAAAATATTCAACATTTAAAAGTCACAGACAAAAGTTTAAAATAAGATGAAATGGTATTAAAAGAAACTCTGAAAAAATAAAATAAAATAAAAAGAGAGTGCTCAGTGTCTGAGGACAGAGTGCTGTCGTGTACGGGCGATGGGTGTCCGTCACTTTAGGAGTCTCACTCTCAGCCATGACAGCATCTGCAAAAAGATTCAGAATGAACTGTTAATTAGAGCTCCGCTAAACAATCAAGAGATAAAAATCTGATAAAAAAAGTAACTGACCCTCTTCCTCTTCATCACTGCTGAAAGTGATGGCAGGTTTGGGACGGAGAACGAGATATTCTTGGGGTTACAAGATCACTGTCATCCAATTTTGGTTTACCACGGCCTGAAGGAGAGGGAGATGCACAATGAGATTCATTTTATAATAAAATTATTTTTTGCATGTTTGTGAACAATTCAGCTTGAACCTTCACCTCGTGTGGATTTGCGCACACTCTTGAGTGGCTGTGGTGTATGCAAGTTTTGGCTCTGAGTGTCTCCTGTCTGCTGTTCTCTCTCCTCGCTCTCCACATTCTCCAGTCCTTTAGTGTGAACGGCCGTCAAACGCTTCTCATAGTCTTCAACCTGTGCCTAAACAAACCGCTACTTTCAGCATACTAGAGCAACCGGTCATGATAACTGCCCTGTGCGGATACCCTTCCCGCCACACATTTGCAATTGTAGTACCTTAAACTGTGGTTTTGCTCTTCTACGGAGCTTTGCCGCAATGGACAGGAGAGGCTGATAGACTCCAGACTCAGTGAGTTTATCACTGTAACAGTCCCAGCACTCCTGCAGCTTCTTGAAACCTCGCTCACACACAGACAACAGGGAAAGAGACACGGCCAGATCTGCCCACTGACGCTCGGTCCTGCAGACAGAACAGGACAGGTTACACATAAGAGGGAGATTCAGAATGATCATGTCATGAAGCAGCCCAATCTTACAACACAAATGCTGCTCTATTAAGGTTATGCAGAAAGACGAGTCGCACATTGTGTCCGATACTCACTTTGCAGTTCTGAATCGTTGGCAGAGCTTCTCCACTAAACTCTCTGTCTGTCTCTCTTAGTGATGTAGGAAAAGAGTTGTCTGAGGGAGAGAGAAAAATCGAAGTGATTTGTCATGTAGAATAAATGAAACTGCCATAGCAGCATTAACGATATCTCACTTCATGATGGTGTTGAAATCCTCCTCCTTCATTCCACGCTCAGGATCAGATAATCGGCTGATGATGTCTGGAAGCAGGTTGTAAATGGCGTTGTCCTGAAGATACAAGCAGAGTATTATAATTGGGACTTCTGGTATTCGGAGTTATGAGGGGATCTGAGAGACAGCAGAGCTGCAGTGGAAAAGCTACCTTTGCAGAGAGCTCGTTGAAGAAGTTCGAGAGCGAGGCTTGCAATGTGTGGCTCGGGGTCTAGCAGCAGCACTGCAACCTCACTAACCTGACCTTTGACCTTCATCACATCCTTAAGCACCAGCTGTGTCAACACCATGATGGCCGTCAGACAAACTGATGAATTCTCATCACTCAACCTTAAGACAAATCAGTTACGATACTGATCATCATAGTAATAAACATTTCAAAGAATAGCACAGATACTAAATACTCAAGAGGGTCTGGTAGCTGATTATTCAGAATGATATTTGCAGATGCTTTATAATATTAGAGGTTAAAGTAAACACAGCTATTATGTTCAACTCATATTTCATAAACACTTCTTCATGACAAATTTATTCAAGCATACATATAAGCTCCTCACTAGTGCTCTTAAAGGGTACATATCATGCGTTTAAATCATTCATTTTTACTTATAAATCATACATTTGTGGTCTATATAAAGCATAACTGCAATACTTGGGTCTGAATTCCTCATTATTATAGCTCCCACAGGCCCCTTTTCTACCCCTTTTCTGATGTGCTTCTGTGAGCAAGTCGTTTAAATGCGGCCCTTTAAATAAAAAGTCGTACCGTCTTACCCCGCCCGCTTTCCAGGTCGCTGAGTTCACGGTAAGCTTCAACTCTCCGTGTTTGGCCATTATTATAGTTTGATAAGAGATACGGATTACTATAGCTTCAAAGAACATTTTTATTCACACGTTAACAAAATGTCAACAACGGAAGACTTGTCCACCAAGCCTTACATATTCGAAGCCAGAGCGAGCGATTTAAAAAGATGACGCGACGAACCTGCAGAACAACGTCTTCATCTGGAGGCAGGTATGCAAGGTAACTATTAGTGAAAGTCGACTATTTCTCTTGTTAAAACAAGCACACTGACAAGATAAATGACTGCGGTCTGATCTTACCACTAAAAATCTGTATTGATAATAATACGATAACTTGCGTTTAGAAAGCATCAGGAAACACAGCAGCTAAATGATAGAAGTCGATTGGCAAACCCTTCTGTATACTGGCTGAGGTTGTTGAAGTGGGGATCCTTGAAGTGCTTCAGGTCACTACATCCAACAACCGAACATTTTGAATAGCCCTCTCAGTAACTTCTGCATGATTGAGCTTGACTAGAATACACAAAATTTAATAAGCGAAGCGAGAATAATAATGGCGGATTGCTCGATAGTGTTGGACCGATAGTCAATGTCCTCATTTGTCAGTTCCGCTGCAAATACGGTGACGTACTTTAATACAAAAACGTCCATAGACAACAGAAAAATCTGAACAGGTTGAAAAATATGACCAAAGCAGAATATAAAGATATAAACGAAGCACCTGAAGAAGAATAATTTCATCTTTTTCTGTACTTAAACACTCCAAATCTACAACAAAATGCATTTAAGGGCTAAAAAGTGGATTTTGCATGTCCCCTTTAAGCTTAACTAATGAATTGACAACACTGTTCACAAGCCGCTTTACTGACGTGTTTCCAGTTGAAACACTGATTAGGCGACTACAACATGAGACATGGTTCATTTCAGTAAGTTGTACTGTATCTTTCAACATATCTTCTGATGTTCATGTGTGTTTTTTGTGCTATAATTTGTATTAAAGTGGAAGTGATGACTCATGTTCCGCACTGCCGCTTGACAGATCACTGTAGCAGCTGTTGTTCATGTCACATTTAAAGGAGTAGTTCACTTTTAAAAATAACTTTTGCTGATAATTTATGTCATCCAAGATATCCAAACTGTCTTTTGGACCTTGAACCGTTTGGTTACCAGTAAAGTGCATTATATGGAGAAAAATCCTGAAAAGTTTTTTATCAAAAATCTTAATTTCTTTGAGAAAGAAAGACATGGACATCTTGGATGACATGGGGGTGAGTAAATGATCAAGTTTCCTTTTTTAAGTGAACTACTCCTTTAAGAGTCAAAACACCATTGTTTGAATCGTGATAAAATGGACAGACTTTGAAAGCCTTTGTTCTATATCAGATCATTGACCAATACATCAGGGGATCTCCAAATTAAACAAAATTTTTGAAATTACTACTGTGCCACCATTTGAAAGTTCTGAGTCATTTCAATATAGAACACTTTACTAATTTAAACAAAGTAATAAGTGTAGTAAGGTGGCAAGAATGATTTCTTTCTGGAATAACAATTATGCAAACCATTTTTTCTGGAACCACCAATTATGCAAAACATATCAAAACCAGTAGTTGTTTCAGACAGAAATTCATGAAAATCCTTTTGGCTCAGGAGCTACCTGGCATAAAGGTTGGGCGTCCAGGGTTCCAGGATGTTGGGAAATCGGACTGTTAAGTCACCAAGAGCAACAATTGTGTTGGCTCTAACAACAGGAAGTGAGATTCTCCAGCACTGTGAACAGCAGTCTGATATTGTCTTTACAAACAGGAGGACTAGAGAAAGACAGATGTTAAAATTAGTTGACTGAAACAGCAAATATAATACAACATAACAATATACAAGTTCAAAAATGTTGGCAGTAAAGACAATCAATGTTACAAAAGATTTTTTATTTCCAATAAATGCTATGTTATGTTATTTTGAAGCTTCCATTCAATGAATTTAGCAAATAAATGTATTAAAGCTGGCTTTTTTTAGCCATTTTAAAAATTGACAAACGTTCAAGTTTTAGTGTAGAAGAATATAAATACCTGATCATCATATACTGTGACAGAGCCAGGCAGGCAGCAGTGGTGAGTTAGGGTGGGAATATTTGCCTGGAGAACTGCAAACTTTCACCAGCAGAGGCAGAAATGCACTCAACATGTTCCCTTCTGCAAAAAAAACAAACAAAAAGAAATGCAACAGGGATCAGGGCTTTGTCAAGCAGGTAAATCCTTCAATAAACAAAGAGGACTTGATTTTCTGCATTCCAAGCCAAAACATCGAGTCAATTTTTTTATCTAGATGGGCTCACCAGCTAATAACTCAGTCTCACAGATCTTGCGGATAAACTCTGCTTCAGTGTCCTCAGCTGAAGCGCCAACTATGCCCGAGCTCCTCCTCCACACAACTGTCATTAGCCGCCTAGCAAAAGAGGCACAAATCAGTCAGCAGCATTATAATGGATCAGACATTTCAATGTGATAGTGCAGAGAACAGGTAACGACCAAACAGGGGCCTGTCTTTGTTAACCTTTTTGTTGGCAGGTGCATTCTCTTTCTCCTCCTCTTCCTTTTGTCCTCTCCTCCTACGAAGCTCAGAGCTGACGCTCCTCTCAAGGTGAGATACCTGCCAGAAGGCCACAGCTCCACACAGTGACAGCACCTGGGCCAAGCTCACACAATTCACTAGAAAACCAATGAGAAAATCTTACTGACCACAAACGTTTGAGTCTCTTATGCTTACCAAGGCTGCACTTTTTAAAATCAGAAATGGTAATATTTTGAAATATTAATAGAATTTAAATACATTTAATATATTTTAAAATGCAACATTAATTTGATGGCAAAGCAGAATTGTTAACATCCTTAGTCTAGTCTTCAGCATCACATGAACCTTCAGAAATCATTCTAATATGCTGGCGCTTAAGAACTCTTATTAGCCTAATCAATGTTGAAAGAGTTATGCTACTTAATATTTTTGTGAAAACTATGTCTGAATAGAAATAGAATTCTTTGTTTTTTGTAATAATGTAAAAGTCAGTTGAATGCCTCATTGCTGAGTAAAAGCACTAAGATTTTCTTTTGAAAACTTAATGACCCTAAACATTTTCTAAAACTATGCAAAAAAATAAAATAAAAAAAAGTTACATCTCATGTCCACATTACCTTGTTCCTCAGAACCCAGGGACACACCTTCCTGCAGTGGTGTTTGGGTGGACTCTCTGCCTTCTGTGATTTGTTCCAATAGGAGACGAGCAGAGCGTTGGAGGAGATGGGAGCATAGCTGGTCAGGTGACTCTGCTAAGAAGTAGATGAGACGGACAGCCTGTTCCATGAAGGTCTGCCAATGGGGGTCAGACTGGACTACTCCTGTTCATATGAAGAATTTGCCATTACCAAACAGGAGATATGTATGAAAGAGAAATCAGATGAGAAAGAGAGAAATGTGAGAGAGACCATGTTACATCCTGCATCAACAGATTGGGTGATTGTGGCAAAGCAAGAGTTTTCACCAACTCTTATGATCAGATCACCCAAGATAAAAGCTAAAACAATGTGTAAAAAGAAATAAAAAAAATAAATAAAATAACAGAACACACCATCAGCAATGGCCTGGGACAGACAGCTGAAGAGATGATGGTCCATTGGAAGCCTGAAGGGGACACCCTTGGATTGCTTTAACACACAAGAACATACAAATCAGCATATTAAATCATGCCTGGAGTAATTTCTTCTGTAAATTTAGCATGGCCATCACACTTTAAAATATATTTAAACCATGATTATAAATTGTAATATTTAGCAATACTAATTTTTACTGTACACTTATAAAACATGCTTCCTCTGTGATCATAAGAGACTTTCCAAAAACAAAAAAAGTGTTGCGACTCTTCTGAACCTATTCAAGTGTAGAATATACTGTACACATACCCTCACATGGTCTGTTATATTAACGATGGTGATCAGTGCGTCTCGAGCCAGCAGATAATCTTCTGCAACCTTCTCACCCAGAGCGACAGAGCAGAGTGTGTCCAAATTACTCAGAACCACCTCCCTCTCAGCACTAAACACATACAAATAAAAAGTTAGGCAAGTAGTTCACCATGCCTCAAAATACTGCATTTCTTATGCAGCATGTCAAAGACAACAATGCCCTCAGATTACCAAAGAACCAGCTCATAGCTCAATGGACATTAGAGAGAACAGAGCTTCGACCCGTGTCCCCCAGACACACACACACACACACACACACTGATTACCCTTCCCATCTCTCTCCTGCATTTCTCTGAAGAAGAGCTTGAGGGGAAGAACTAACTTAATGTAGGCAGGCCCTTACAGCAAAGCAACAAATCTCCGCTGCCCAGCCAAGATTACCAGCCAACAGGAACACAGGAGAGCTCTGACTCTTACCCACTGAGCTCACATTCGCCTTGGTCTCATCATTGGGCAACAGTTTTATTATGCTGTGACATTAAATCAGTTCAACTGAATCATTGACCAACACATTCAGGAAGTAAAAAGAGTTTGAAGGTCTCACCGTGCTGCCATACCCAGCAGTAGCACTGCAGCTCTCCTATGAAGTGCTTTAGTCTCTCGTTTACCAGAGAACCTCTCCCACAAAACCTGTACCACTGAAGTCTGCAGGGCACTTTCATTGCTGAAAAACTCCTGAACCTGCACCAAAAAAAACACCAACTGTCAAAAGAATAAAGTGTGGGAGTGACTGCTCAAATGAGGGACTGGTAAGACACTCACAATCTCCTCCAGACACTGGACTGTCCCCAATGAAGCATCGACCATCAGCTCTGACAGATTGTCCACTAAAGTCTGAGCCTTTGCTCTGATGGACAAACACAAAAAGCCATTTGAGCTACAGTATATTAAATTGTACTCTTTAAGCCTTGAGCAAATACAATTTTTTGCATACCTGGTGTTGTCCCCATGAGGGTTGAGGTACAGCCGCCTGTAGGCCTGGATGATGGCGTCCTTGATTGTAACATCAGTGGACCAGACCAGAGGCAGCATCTTTCTGACTCCACACACAGAGTCAGCCACACTAAACTCAAACGCTGTGACACAGAACTGCACCGCCTCCTGCACAACTGGGATAAGGAGACCAGTCAGAAAAAACTAAACATTTTATTTATATAAAATGTCTGAAATCAGAAGTAGCAACAGATCTTTTCTTCTGTATTATGATGTGTATTTGAGGAATCATTGAAAAACAATTATTGAGAAAAAAAAAAAAGTAATTTATGTAATTACCTGTAGTAGTTTTCCAGTACAGCATGTTGTTAATGACCGCAATGGCTCTTTCCACTTGTAGAGCAAAGCTCTCTGTGTCTTGCAAGTACTGAACCAACATCTCCTGCTTCTTGAGTTCACTCTCTCTCCCTTCATTACCTCCATCCTCTTTCTGCGGGGTGAGTGGAGCGTCACTCGTCACAGCCTCAGGTGTCTCTTGCTCTGGGCCTGAGGAGAGAAATGCACATGTTTTTAGTTGGACTAGGAACCTGGTCATCTTATCTACGGAGGTGAGACCTGTCTGACACGATCGTGCTCCTCAGCATGATGCTTTAAAATAAGTTTTTTAGAAAATCATTCAAAGTACCAGAAAACATACCCTTGAAAAGTGTTGCGAGTGTGTTGATCATCGTTTCTGCATTCAAGTCAGCCAGATCTGAGAAGAATGATGACTCTGGGAACAGGGAATGTGCCCTCACACAAAGACCAACTGCCTTCCTACACACACACACACACAATTAAACACCACACATTGCATGTCTGTGTGCAGAAATAAGGGTATGAGAGAATGTTAGTTAGTTCACATGTACCTGTATTTACTTTCCCGGAGAAGCTGTGCAATTTGGATTGCAATGTCCCGGTCGCTTCCTTCCCCTCTCTCCCCAGTATCATCGTCATCCTCCTCCTCTTCTTCTTCTTCCTCCTCACTTCCAGGCTCAAGCTGTGCTTTCACAGTCATCTCCACCTCAGGCTTCATTGCATCCCAAAGATCAGCTGCTGTGATGACTGCAACTACAAACACAAAGCTATAATCTTACGGCTGGACACAAATTGAGAGTAATAGTGACCAGCTAATGACTGAAAGGAACAATTCAATTGTAAAAGCAACATACCAGGCACTTGCTCTTTCTGGTTTTCTCTCTATCTCTTTTAATTTGGCCATCTCCTTATCCAGGGGCTTTTTAGATCAACACTGCTCAACTTAACACAAAAATAAACACAGGTATCTTTTATTTCTGTAAACAGATTAAGTGTGCTCAAAAGTTTGAGTTAAGATTAAGGAAGTCCCTCATGCTCAAAGCTTTTATGTTCAACAATACAGTAAAAAATAATATTGTGAAATATGACAAATAAAATAGCTTTTCTATTTTAATACATTTTAAAATTAATTCCTGTGACGGCAGAGCTGAATTTTCAGCATCATTACACCAGTCAAAAAATATATATATATACATAAAATGAACTGACAGGAACCTTTTGTACAGTAGGATATGTACCAGGGCCCGTATTCATAAAGATTCTAAGAATCCTCTCAGAAAACTCTTAACTTAGCTTAAAAACTTTTACGTAGGAGTCTTAGCTTAAGAGCGATTCAGGACTGATCTAAGAGTAACTCTGATTAAGGAAAAGATAAAAACTTTCATCTTAGTGAGGAGGCGGGGCTGACCCCGTTGCCATGTATGACACACTTTTGAAGACCGTGATCGGTTGGTTGTCCAAGAAGGAAAAAGATACAGACACACACACACACACATTATGTATGTATATGTATATATATATATATATATATATATATATACTCCTTTTTTTGCCATGCTGTTAATTTCCTATGGTATTTTATTAGCTTAGAATGATAAAAAAAAAATGCAAGGTGGGAATGTCCAGTGGAAACTTAATGAACTGTGACATAGATAAGAGTTTCTGAAAGTGCTGTAATTGTTTGTGTTATCACTGCTGCTTTATTGCATTTTTCCATTTGCAAAATTTCTTAATGTAGTGATTACTTTCATATCTGGCGTTATGGCATTCCTGCAACGTGTCTGAGATATTAGTGTGTCTCTAATAAGATCATTCACAAACATGATCCCTGCACGATCTCATCTATAGCGTCTTATTAACTCACCGTCATCTATTGCAACACATTTCTTCTCCATCATCTCTCTGCCATTTTCTCCTCTGCTAAAGGAACTCTTAAGCCTCTTAAAAGTCCTCATCCATACTCCTAACAATTTTGACCTGAAGACCTCTTTTAAGGGTTAAGATACTTTCTGAATTACTTTTCTCTTTACTAGGATTTTTCTTTAATTTTAAGAGTGAACGCCCACATTTCTAAGATTTTTGTCACTAGGAGCTACTTTTAGCATTAAAATTCTTTATGAATACGGGCCCAGATGTTTTAACGGAGCATGTTTATACCTTGCAGCTGTAAGGGTTATGAGCAATGAAGGCAGCCAGCAGCTGGATGGCACTCTTACACACATGGACAGACTTATCACCCAGACGCCCAACAGTCAGCTCCATAACGTCAGTGTACCTGCACAGCGGCAAGGCCTGTCAGAGGAAGAAGAGGAATAAAATATCTCAAGAAAAAAACACCTTGTTTTCTGTTATCAAGAGGAGGAAACCCCACAAGCCACTCACCTTACTGTTGACAATACGTGCATAGACCTGCAGCACACGTGCTCGGACATGTGAATGGGCATCATGGATGTGCTCCTGCAGTGTGTCCAAAAAGCGATCTCTGCTGGCACGAGCAGAATCATCCAGCTTATCACCAGACAGAACCCGGACCAGAACCTCCCCGAGAACCTCACACACAGCCACTCGCAGACTCTGACTCTGCCCAACAACAAACAACATGTTAACACTTCTTTACTCTAGTGTTTTTTCCTACTTTCTAATAAAGATGCATTGTATTGTGCAAACATTGCTGGCTCTGTGACAAACTAATCATGCTCGACAAGTGTAAGTTGCTTTGGATAAAAGCAGCTGCTAAATGCATTAATATAAATAATGGTCCAAAAAAATAAATTATAAAAATAAAACTTTAAAGGTTGCCCTCAGATTACCAAAGAGAGAGTTCAACGCCAACTGAATTATTCCAGAGAACTGAGACTCAACCTGTGACCCTCACATACAGACAAAAACAACTGTAAGCCCCCTTCTTCTCCTCCCTATATCTTCAAAGGATAGGAAATTAAGAGGAAGAGGCTTGTTGAATGTAGGCAGGCCCTTACAGCATGACAGCAAACCTTCACTGCCCAGCCAAGATTACCAGCCAATAGGAACACAGGAGAGCTCAGACTCAAACTCAGTGGGCTCATATTCGCCTTGGTCTCATCACTGGGCAAAAATCCAATGACCGAGACAATGCAATAGACCAAATATGCGACTGTACCTCTCCTTCCAGGTGAGCCAGGAGAACACTGATGTTGGGGATCATGGTTTCAGGTACCAGAGTACTGAGTTCAGACAGAAAGCTGGAGAAAGCCTTCACACCCGAAGCTTCTCTAGCTAGTTCCTCACTCGACTTCTGACCGATCTCTCTGAAATACATACACATCAGATTTAGGGATGTTAACCGATGACCAGTTTGACCGATGGTTGACCGTATCGAACGTTTACCGATCAAAGTTGTCAGTAGTCGGTTAAAAATACAAATAAATTTGACGCAAGGTCACAGCGTTTGGGTTTGCGTGCTCATAATATTTGCGAAAACACTCGAAGTTAGAACGAGGGCAGACGACAGGATGAAGCGTGCAAAGTAAATAGTGTGTAGGACCATTTCACCTAAAAGAATGACACAGATGTAAGTTGCTGGGCTTAGATTTGGAAATACATCACATTAACATTTCAGTGGTAACAGATAGAGTGATCAATGATCATCATCTTTCTTTATTATTGTTAGCACTAACATTAACGTTACCTCAAACTAAAGCAGCGTCTCCTCAGAGCTGTCATTTTCTTAACTGAGCCACGGCAAAATGTTTCAAATGAGCTTCTAACGCTACTAACGTCTTTATTTTCAACACGATCACATTGTACCCAAACCATTTCGAAACTAAAAAGGAGCCTCCGATTACATACAAGCGCCTTGGCGCCGCGTTTGTGGGGGTCGCGCACACCGGAGTGACCGGATGAGAAGCGCTGCGCGCCACGTAGGACAACAGTTATCCACACCGGACGCGCACTTTCTCATCAGTATATGGCCAGCAATGTTGTTTTGTTTAATGACATGAAATGAAGATAATGTCTGTTCTATGTTATAATTGTACTGTAAAATTAAATACAATCGTTGCTGAGTCTGCAGTCTGAAAACTTTACCTCAGAGCATCCGTTCACTGAATGAATTGAGAATCTCAGCTGAAAATCCAATAACATCAGCGATTGTCATTCAAGCAGCTGATTTCTGTAAATGAATGCAAAACTACATGTATATTGCAGCATAGGGCGCAGTTAGGATACATTAGCAACGATTTGAGACAAAAATAATTTAAATTTTATATAAAACTATGTAAATGGCGATCTGTGGCGGAGCAGGATTTTGAACACAGCCCTGAGCCGTTGCTAGGCGCCGCGGACAGATGCCGAATCTCGTTCGGTGTGTGTACACTAATAGAGAATAATGTGTTAAAGATGTGGCGCTGAGCTTCTCGTGCGGTGTGCGACCCCCTGGACTCGTGTTTCGCGCTGTATTGGGATTTTAAAAAGTGACGGCGCTGGGGCTGTGTGTACGTGTGTGTGCGCATATTTTAAACCAATCGGTTAACCGGTTTTAACCACTAATGAGGCTCGGTGGTCGGTCAAGAAAATTTTTAGTTTTCGCCATCCCTAATCACATTATATAGAAGGATTTTCCAATATTGTCTTTGACCAAAGAGATCATGGAGTCAAAAGGGTAGAAAACTATTGCTACGGACTAAACGTATCAATTTTATTTCTATTTGTAACCAAATACTGGTCGAATCAGACTGTAAAGCACAGTCTACATACCCAGTAATCAGGCATGTGATTGGCTAAGGACAAAAAAGCCCCCCCCCCCTAAATCAAATATACCGAGCCCCAACACCCCCCCCCCCCCCACACACACACAAAAAAAAATCAAAGTCAAAATCAAAGCCAAATATGGTCTTCACTGTATAAATTATACATTGATTCTTATTAAAGCTACTATTAAAGTTCTCAGTCAAAGGCAGTGAGTGATTTCCTCTGTGTTTTCTTGTTTTATTAACATTAAATAGATAGTTCTCCTAAAAATTGTAATTGTCACCATTTACTCTCTCAAGTTGTTTTAAACCTGAATAAGTTTCTTTCTTCTGTTGAAGTTATCTGGAAGAATTTGGGTAACCAAACAGTTGATGTACCCCAGTGATTTCCATAGTATATTTTTCCCTATGGAAGTCAATGGGACCAGCAACTGTCTGGTTAACCACATTCTTCAAAATATCTTCTTTTGTGTTCAGCACAAGAAATAAATTAATACAGGTTTGGAACAATATTACAGTGAATAAATAATGACAGAATTTTTATTTTGGGTCAACTATCCCTTTAAGGACAAGCGGCTGCATGTTTATTATTAGGGCTACTGTCACTTTAAGACCTGTAAGTGACGCGTCTAATATACACGCATTTGACAAGCAGATTTCTCTCAATTTTCTTGGTTTGCTTTCAGTTTAGACATAACCAAATTTTCTTATGTAAACCGTGTGTGTATTTGAGAGTATTAGCGAAATAAGAATCGAAAGACAACTTAGTCCAGCAGCAACCAGGCGCAGAGACAAGCTTTTCAGTGCATGTGCACGTCGGGTGTTCGCTCTCAGAACAGCTGATCAGCAGTGAATGACGTTTAACCGGCAAGGCTTTAAAGCACATGCAAATAATGAACTTTTGTGAACTCACTGAACTGATGTGGCCGTTACTCTGCGTTAATATTTTATGTGAGTAATTGTCGCGTTGGTTGTACACTAATGCTGTTGAGAAGGAGGCGTCAGAACTGCAACTGATAGAATGCACGATATACTATTTCTACAAAAGCAGTCAGCAGTTTGCTTGGAGCAAGGATCATAGCGCAAATTTGAATTATATCGACATATCGCCCAGCCCTACTGGGGACCTAACGGTGATGTTCTTGTCAACTGACAACGATACCACTGTAGCGCGAGAGCGACTGAGGTACGAAATTGAGCAGGTGAACAAGCTGAACGCAAGTACGTCCTTGTTGATACTTGGAAAGGAAGGAAGAATCTGTACGCACGTCAGCCTTATGTCCCCTATTCACTCCGGCAGCCGACACCTCCCCCCCCCCTCGCTTTTTTTTTTTTACAGATCTGCATGATTCACGTAGGTCACAGTTTCAGGTTGGAAAATCCGGAATTCCGGATTAATGCGGAAAAATCACATCCCTGAGTAATGCCATTCAAGCATAAGAACAACACTGAAAAGACTTCAATTTCACCTCATGACCTCTCCAACGATGGCCTTGACCCCATACTCTGTGCTCCAGGCAGCCACAGCTTGTGCACAGACTGACGCCAGCTGCTCAAAGTGCTGCAGAAGCTGAATCACCTTCACACATGCTCCTGTACAAGAGAGAGAGAGCATATTCAGGACATCACACTCAGCTCGACATCTACAACATTGCAAACCCACTAATGGGCGTGTGATGTGCATATAAACCCACCCAACATGTGATTGTATTTCTTCACCATGATTCCAAGCACATGAATGATGGCGTCTCTGGTGGACTTGCTCTTCATGTGGCTTATGGTGGGGTTTTCCAGGAGTTTATAGCAACAGCATGTCACACAGCTACATAAATTGACAAACAAAAAGTGACATTTGAGATTAATGAAGAAGACATAGAAAGTTTAAAAAGACAGAAAGAACAAAGCCAGGGTGAGTGACAGTTTAAGAGGAAGACAGTTACCTGACAAACTCCTCCTCCACTAGAGACAGACTCCACAGAGTACGAATGTCCAGCTGCAGCAGTTGAGTCAAACACTGAAGAACCGTCTCTCGCTCACCATCCCACTGCAGGAGACCTTTTCCGGCACCTTTATCCTTCTTACGACCCTGAAAGAAACACAGAGACGTTTAATATTTTATACACATAAGATCCACAAACTCAGAAGCAACACTTGTTGCCCTCAGATTACCAAAGAAAACATTCACAGCGGGTTGGCGTATTAGGAGATGTGACTCTGCTAACTGACACTTTACACACACACACACACACTCAGGGACAAACTCAAACACACACACTGTAAGCTGTCAAATCAGCGACAAATGCCCATTTCTAAAGGAGAATTGTGTTATGAGTGACAGCTGGCATCAATATGGGTGGGCCCTTACAGCAGCGGCAGCAAATCTCCACTGCTCTGCCAAGATTACCCACCAATCAGACAGCAAGAGAGCACAAGATCCCAGCCAATAAGCTCCTATTTGCCTAGTTCTCATCATGGGGCGTAGTTTAAACGAATGAAAACTTGATAACATTGAGTCGTACCTTGCTGGGCGCTGTGACGATAGTCTCCCTGTATGAGTCACTCTCAAGTGTTTCTGTGAGTTTGCATAGCAGAAACACACTCATTTTCACAGCGTTGAGTTGCTGTTTGCGGTCCACAGCAGACAGAGAGCCCGACAGGAGGAGATTCGGCAGGGAAACCGACAGGCCCCTGACCACTGAGAAGACAGCATTGTGATAAATTGTTGGAAATGTATATTTGATTCTTTGAACTTAACTAGAATTATTTAATTTGATTATGAGAGATACTAACCTTGTATCAGCAACTCCAGCATGTCTTCTTTCACCGCCACATCCACTGTGCGACAATGTCTAAATGCAATAAGGAAAATATTCTTAGCCAAGTCGTGGGGTTAAAGCGATAGATCACTCAAAAATGATAATTGTCATCAATACTCACTATTATATCGTTCCAAACATGTAAGACTTTCAGTAATCATTGCAACTCAAATAAAGATATTTATAAAATCTGAGGGCTTTCGGTCCCTTCGTTAACAGTTAAGCAACCGCCAATTTAACGTTTTAAAAAGTTCATAAAACTGACCCATAAGAATTGCACAGTTTAGGCAAATTTCTGGAGACACACAAAACAAATATATCATAAACAGATTTAATTTAACTTATTCACAAACATTTGATTTAATCAACTCACACATCAGTTGTGGTAAACAAAAGCTCAAACATGTTCGCTTTATGTGCGAGAACCAATGAGGTTAATTTTCATGTGTGATTGGACATGTTTGAGTTTCTGCAAGAACCAAAAGCCGTCTGCTTAATGAACTTTTACAGCGTCAAAGTCGTAGTTGCATAGCTACCGATGGAGGGAAAGAAAGTTCTCAGGTTTCATCAAAAAGATCCTTGTTCCAAATATGAACAGTCTTATGAATTTGGAACAACAAGGGTTAGTAATTAAATGGCAGAATTTAAATTTTCAGGTGAACTAACCCTTCGATGTTTAACAGGGCTAATAACATAGCTAGAAATATAGATAAATTTAAAATAATGTTGGACACTTTTTATTGGTCAAGTAACATAAGTCATTCGTCATTATCAGGACCCACAAATATTCCCCCATTGCATTATAATCGACATTAGTGATGTGTCGTTCATGAACGATTCGTTCATTTCGAACGAATCCTTAATATGACTACCGAGTTGTCTGGGAGTGATTCGTTCATTTTGTGTTACCCGCGCATGCGCATTGCGCACCATATGGATTCTGAATCTGTACTGGAAATAGAAATGATTAGTTCATCTCTCGAGTCTAAAGTTCAGGTTCAGGGCGAGTCCGAGTCTTTCGTTCTTCCTGTTAGTCCCATAGAGCCTATGCTGTCAGTACCGGAAAGAGAAATGATTAGTTCATCTCTCGAGTTCGGGTTCGGCGAGTCCGAGTCTTTCGTTCTTCCTGTCAGTCCATTGAGCCTATGCTGTCAGACCACCGGAAAGAGGAATGATTAGTTCATTTGAGTCTTCGGGTTTGAGTCCTTCGTTCTTTAGTCACGTGAATTGTCACCGTATTGAATAGCCTAATTCACAAACTTTTTACAAACAAGCACGTAGATGATGTATAATATAATAGTAGTTAATTAATGTATAATATATAATAACACACCACAGATGCATTATATAGAAAAGAGACAGACAGGGACAATAATAAGGAATAATAGAACTTTTGTTTATAATGTTTATTGAACATATTTTGTATTTTAATGCCTATATAACACAATATACATTCAGACGCAGTCAATACGAATGTTGCATTTGATGCGAGAGTGGTCACGTGAGAAAAGAACGCGAAGGACTCGAAACCCGAAGACTCAAATGAACTAATCATTCCCCTTTACGGTACTGATAGCATAGACTTAATGGGACTGATAGGAAGAACGAAAGACTCGCACCCGGCCGAACCCGAGAGATGAACTGAATCATTTCTCATTCCGGTGCGGACAGTATAGACTCTATGGGACTGACAGGAAGAACGAAGACTCGGACCCGGCCGAACCCGAACTCGAAGAGATGAACTAATCTTTACTCTTTCCGGTCCTGCTATATCGCACATGGCACGGCCCAGCAGACAGCACAGATCAGAGTTAGACACTGACGAGTCAACAGCTAACGTCTCGAGACATGAGAGGAGGAGAACAAACCTGATAAATATGAAGTTGCAAAGGAAAGAACGTCTCGGATCAGGAGGTGAGGTGAACTATAACAGGGTCAGACTGCAATAGCTTGAACTTGAGACCCAGCAACTAATTAATATACAGTTATGTCAATTGCTTAATTTGGCTTTGGCTGCATTACCCTATAGTTATTTATGTTGTTATTTTTACAAATGTAATCAATATTTTCGTTAGTACTAGATGTTTTGGGATATTTAAAATGACATTTTAATTATAGAATGATGAAATGACCGAAATGAACGAAATGACTCGGTAAAAGATTCGTTCATTTTGCTGAACGAGACTCAAAGATCCCAGTCAGTAAAATGATCCGAACTTCCCACCACTAATCAACATTATATATAGTACTTTAATGTAGTACTGACACTGAAACTTTTGTGAGAATTTTTTCTCTCACAGTAATTTTTATTTTGGAGAACTATCCACGATACATAGTCACCATTCACAATACGCATTGATGCATTGCAATATATTGTGGCATGATATATAATTACACACCTAATTAACACTAATTTGGCCAAGAAAATGTGTTTACAGGTTTAACTGCTGCCAAAACATTACAAATTTCTACACTAATTTATCTAAAATATAACTTATGGGAATGTGTGTCCACACTTACTGCAAAACACTGTATGCTGTGTCAAAATGCTCCAGGATGCACAGGGACCCTTGACTTCTCAATGCCGCTTTAAAGCCTTCGTAAGAGACAGAAAAAAGCAATTATTCCACAGTTTCACTACAGAGCAGAAATAGTGAAATGTATACAGATTAAAAGAGCCTAGCAGCACTTACTGTTGATGTGAGAAGGGAGCTGTTTAACAGACAGCACATCCTGAACCACATACTGGTTAACAGCACCAGACTTCACGAGATCATCCAAACAAACCGGCACGATAAAATCCCACGACATCTCTGCACGACTAAACAACAAGCAGTGGATATAACAATGTTTATCTGTAGGAACCAAAGTCACTGCATCGCAGAAGCAGAAAAACACGTTTACATATACAAGTCTTACAACAATTAATTGTAAGTTAATGTATTACCTCGTTTACCATAATCGCAAAAAAGAAGAAATTAACACGTTTTCTTTGACAAAACTGAAGCAAAACGTTTGTTTTGTTTGACAGGGTAACGTTAAGCTAGCATGCTAAGCTAACTCACAGTATAATAAACAGACAAAACTCGCTTTTTTCTAAGTAAACGACACTTTACAATTTAAAAAAGGAAATATCACATATCAGAAAAACCAACCGTGCAATTGGACCGACTTATTCCGACCAACTCCTAATCGGATGAATTAACCCGAAGAAAGAAATTTGACGACTGGATTTCTGAACGGTTTGAGTCGCAGCTTTGAATTTCACACAGCGCGCCAAAGGAAGTTCGTCATCACTGACTCCGCCCAAAGGAAGTGCTCAAGTCATCAGTAGAGGGCGCCACACTACTGTGCGATTTCGCGATTTTTAAAGAATTAAAGAAAGAACAATTTTGTAAAAACAAACAAACAAATATTTTGATGTATAAATATTTTTAAAAAGTATACATTTATGGAATAACAATGTTTTAAAAGTAAAAAGTAGCCTAGATACATTTCCATAAAGCATTACTGCTAAATCTTCTCACTTATGCTGGAGTGATTGTCTGGTTCTATCACTAGTTCATGTTTGTAGCATTATTTAATGTATTTAGTTTGTTCTAGTTGTTTTTGTTTTATTTTATTCTTGAACATTTAAATTATTTAGTCACTCTGTCTCGATTTTAAAACGTTTTTGCAACGATTTAAATCACTATATCAACGATTTACCAAGTCTCTAAGGTTTTCATGAGTTTTCTTCACAGGGCCATCATCAATGACCATCAGAATAACAATGACTGCAAATAAAACAGTGACAAGCTGCGAACAGTGCAGATGAATCCTTCTAAAGAGAGACGATCAAGCATTAAAAGGCTGATAATAGACTTCATGGGCAGTTTGGAAACTAAATGATGATAGTGTCGATTGATTGTGATTAGAAGCACCTACAACGAAACGCTACATTAAAGCAGTGGTAAATTGTGTACATAAAATACATAAAACCTACATAAAATAGTTAGTTAAGACTTTTATTTTGACACCATTGCATTAATTTCCCACTCGTGACGTCACGAGGTTAGAGTGCATGAAAAAAAGAAACACACACACGTGGGTTGTCTTCTCAGACAGCATTTTTTTTTCGCCCATTCTTTTATTCGTGTTTTAGAATCACACGTTTTAATTCATATTAAAACTTATACATATATTGAGCTGGTAAGAGCCTCTGAATACCGATTTTTATTTTATAGTTTTCCAGCTGACCTAGATCTAAACGCATTGAACTATCAGTGTTTATGAATTAACAGTGTTTATGCAAAATATTTACAGATCAGATAATATAGATAACGGTATACAAACCGTCACATTTGAGATGACAGTCAGCAACGACTATTTTAATAACATGCCTGCATTCATTTAATAATAGTAGGACTTTCGTTTATATTTTAAAGAAGGATGGAATATTTGCCAGACTCTAACGCCAGATATAAAGATGTGGATTACTGGAATGAGCGGTACCGGACAGAGGAGAGCTTCGAGTGGTTTGGAGACTTAACTAAATTTGGACATCTGCTCAAACAGCATGTGGGATATGACGAGAACATTTTGATGCTAGGTAAGTTAGACAGTCTAAAAACTACATTTCCAATACGAGTAAAATTTTATATGGTTTTATTTTGAATAATACATATGATCAGTAGGGGGCGCTACTGCACTTTGTGTTTTTTTGTTTGTTTGTTTTGTTTTTTTATCGCACCCAGCTATTTTTTTGTGGCCAATTTTACCTTTTGAAAAGAAATACCACTTTCCCGAAAAGTCATTACAGCGCTGTGCACTGGATCCATCTTTAATTAGCAAATTGATATAATATGGCTCAATCATGTATCCCGAGTTATTTATCTTTATCTTTGCATAGCAAAGACTCCTGTCATGTGGTAGTTGTTTATGGTTAAATTTAGGTTGCTAACAGAAGCAGCATATTTTTGTTAAAGTCACCATGAAATCAAGACTATGCGTGAAAGAAACAAGTGCGCAGCGGCAGCCATCTTTACAATTTTGATTTTGTCTTTGAATTTACTTTTTTGCTTTAGCAATGTATATTTATTTATTGGCGAATGTAGTCCAAGATTAACATGGCTTCCAGTTCGACCTCGTTCATGAGTGTTAACTGAAACGTAAACGCGAAAGGCGAAGCTTTAATTACCGGGTATGTCCCTCTTTGGCTAATGTACTTTCAAGATGGAGGGGCAACATGGCGACCAACATTAGAACCCCTTACCCGTACAAGAATACTTTATTACTTGAACGAAGTAAATATATGTTAATGAGCACATACATTTTTGAAAGAACTAAGTGTTTTTAGCTAAGAATAAACTAAAAGAGTTACACAGTGTAGCTTTAAAGCGAGCTGTCCATTCATAAATCCGTAAGATCTGCTGTCGAAATACCAACCAGAAGCTATTGCAAGTTCCATTTTATTCTTCTATTCTAATTCTGCTTATATCTGTCGGTTATTCTAATATTGCAGATGCTTGACAGTACAGTTCCTTCAGGGATGCCCCCTTAGGGTATCCTGGGATCATATTACTTGTTGGCATGTTAAACATACAGGAACTCCACAGGGTTTGAACCTATGACCTTCCTTGCCGTTCCAGCTTTTTAAAAGCATGTAAACCCAGGAACCTAGCAAATACTCACAAGTGTGTATCGCGAAGAGAAGCTCTATCATCTGGCTGGCCTAGACAAGGAACATTGATTTCTTGATGCATGTTCAACATTTTGTAATCCCAGTTTTGTTATTTAAAAAAATCATGTCAGGCAGACAAACACTGAGCTGAAGGGGGCAATGTTGCTCAACTCACTCACAATATGGATTATATATTCAGCTGCTGGTGTTGGAAATGAGTGTGGACCTCTGACATGCTCTCTGAGCTCCAGATCTGTTCTTCAATGCACTGACACAAGCTCCCATCCGTCAGGGGCTGGTTCAGCTTTATCTCAATCCAATTACCAACACTTAAAGTGGCATAATAAAAGCGCATTGGTTTAGGAGCTAGTGTGGGTCAATTTGATCTTTATTTCATGCAGCTTTAAAGAGCTGGATCAATGAAGTGTGTTTCTAACCTAGCGTTTGAAGACCAGTGGTTAACATTGGAATTGTATGCCCAGTTTCACAGACAAGGCTTAAGCCTAGTCTCAGACTAAATGCATGTTTGAGGTATTTTAACTGATAGCAACATATGTCAGTGCCAATGTTTTGTTTTAAGATGCAGACTAATGTTTTTTTCCAAGGCATGTTTATAAAAGCCACTTAATACTCAAATAAACCCAGTCTGTGAAACCAGGCAGTAGTGATGTTTTTTTTAGTCTAATGTGAGTAGATTCTGGTTAGTTTGATTAGAGATTTTCAATCTTTTAGATGCCACAGATTTTGGGGATCATAATCTTCTTTGTGTGTGAAGGAGTATAAATGAATAAAGATCAAATTAATACTGTGAAAATAAGTTTTATAAATGTGTATATTATTATTTGGAAATGTTGCATCACTGCATTATTTTATTTAAATTAATATGTATTTATTTGAATCATTTTTTATTTGTGATTAAAAAAAATATACATATATTTACATGTATTTAAATCATGTTGAATTTATTTAGTTTAAATGTATTTATATTAGTTTAATCTAATTTTAGTGTTTAGATTTATTGTTTTTCTCTAAACTTTTATTAAAACTTATACCGGTTCCCATTAAAATCCCTGAGTTAGTTGTTCGATTTTGCTAAATTAATTTAAAAGTGTTTGATTAATGTTTAAATGTTGTATAATATAATATAATATAAATCTATCGGGTGACTGTTAACAAAAAAAAACAGGATTTGATTTCATCAGCTCAGTGAAGAAACGCCTTTCTTTTCTATCTCCTCCTCTGTTCTCTCTCTATCATTCTCTCTATCCCCACACAGACATCATGTTCCCTCCACAGTCCACAACATGACCTTTCTCAAGCGGGGAACAGGGCAATGAGTTCTTCCGCACACCCTCTCTCGGGTTTTTTACTTGTGACCTCTGACACAATTAACTTAATGTCTTTTATTAATGTAATGCATTACCCATTTACCCCGTATTGATGCTGAATAGAACATTCTCTGTCGCTTATTTGTTCATATTATAGCTATAAAGTATTTGTTATCCCTCCAGCTCTTTTTTCTTTCTCTAAATTGCTGCGGAATTGCTTGGGATTGTGTTATTGTGTTATCTTTGGTTATGTAATGTCCTCTTTCTCTCCATCCATCTCTTTCTCAGTTCTCTTCTTGCGTGTATGTGTGTGTATAATAAATATCTAGTCAGTGGATCAGGGTTTATTTAATTGTTCCATGCTCAAGGATACTGTTCTTTCAGAACTGCCATTGCAACATTTGTGTCCTCCCTTACCCAGAATGCACTAGCTCAGGGCAGATTCCTGAGCAGGCTGTTAAGGCTGTGTCTCAAGTTTCTGTGGTTGTGTAATGGTTTGTTGCATGAGGAGGAGTGGATTCCCCTCAGTTAGCATTAGCTGATTCTGTCACAAGCAGGCAGTTCATATCCCAGCATGCCTTTCATCTATATATGTGTACATGAAACATAGAATATGGAAAGCGAGATCTTATTCGATCTGTTAAAAAAGAGTTTGATACATGGATATACACTTTTTTTCCTAGTCCACACAGATCATTATTGGGAACAAAGCTGCAAAAAATGGCTCTGAATTGTAAATGGTCATGGCTATGATGACACAACCATCATCATTTGCATATCAATGTCTATTCAGCAATTTGTCTCACCCTGATGAACGATGTGTAAACTGTGCTAGCATGTGGAGGTTATGTGATCATGATGGATGTCATTTACATATAGTGGTTTTAAAGGTAGCAAAAAGTTTAATTTAGTTCTATGGTAGTGGGGGTGTGGAAATCATAATGGAAAAATATATTACACCTTTTTTGGTACAAGAAACCTTAATTCGTGGCCTGATAAAAGTATATGCAAGAATGGGCACTGTGTATGTTAAAGTGATCAAGAAATCATGTTTAACATTCATTGTATGCTCATCACCAAGGCATTAATATTATTTTACAATTTAAAAACTGTTTTCTTTTTTAATATATTTTATAATGTCATTTATTCATTTGATGGCAAAGCTGAATTCTGCATCATTACTCCAGTCTTCAGTGTCACATGATCCTTCAGAAATCATTCTAATATGCTGATTTGCTGCTAACAAGAAACATTTCTTGTTATTATCAGTGTTAAACAGTTGTGCTGCTTCATATTTTTCTGGAAACGTTCATGCAATTCTTTTTACAGAATTCACTGATGAATAGGAAGTTCAAAATAACAGCATTTTTTTAAATATATACTTTTATTGTAACATAAATGTGTAATTTTTGATAAATTGAATGTATCTTTGCTAAATCAAAGTATTTATTTCTTTCTAAAATTACTGACCTCAAATTTTTGGTAGACACTGATTATTAGAATAATTGTAAAATGACAATCGCACAGGGGAGGTTTGTATGATTTATGTTTAACAGCGGATTTCTAGAGTTGATCTAGTGTACAGTTATCAGGTACAGGGTTAAACTCAAACCCTTTCATAAATCACACATAACCAAACGGCTTTCTTTCATGTGCATCCACTGCCCCATTTATCGGAGGAGAGCCCATCTATCATCCAAGCCCTGTTGCCCGGGTAACCCAGTTAACAATCCAGACACGAGCCACAGAGAGAAATAAGGAGAGAGAGAGAGAATGGGAGGAATTCTCCCTGATCTGCAAACAAACACACAAAGCCAGATTTTCACATGGTCACATAATGCATATGTGTATTCTACAAGGTCATGCATAATACAAAATACATAGGCTAAATACAACTTACACAAAACTATATCCAAAACACAAAAACATATATTATATATCCAGACAATGCACACTCAGTGTACATATAAATACAATATCTATACAAAGTATAAAACACATATATATGTTTTTATAGAAAATCATATCCACAACAAATTGAATTAAGTTTTTCAACTAAGCAAAAGCAGAAAAAAAGAAAGAACGAAAGAAAGAACAATTTTCTATTTTAATATATATATATATATATATATATATATATATATATAATTAATAATAATATTCCAAAATATTACTGCATTTTTTATCAAATAAATGAGCTAAAGAAATAAAAATTAAAATATATATTTTTTTAAATACACCAGTATAGTGTATAAAAGCAAAAACACAAATTTTTACATGATAAATCAGTGAAAAAAATGTTTTGTGCATGAACACCTATATAAAACTACACAAATATTTAGCTAATTTTTTCAAGATCACATCCAGCAATACACGCGAAACACATTTTGTGCCTGTGTTGAAAGCAGATCAGATCCTCAGCCAAAGGTTGTCATATGCTTAAACAGTATGAATGCAAAATGTGTATTTAACACAAAAAAACAATGTCAATATCAATATCACGCACAAAATTACAGTAAAACACACTATATTCTTATGAATATACAGTATCCATTCAAAATACATTAAAATTGGAAAAACAAGACAGATATTCCCACTTGAGCACAACAGTGGGTGAGCACACACAATTCGCTCACATGCAACCCATTTCTTCATTCAATTTTCCCAACTTTCATTCACAAACTGCAGAGGTTGTGGTAGGGTAACCCCCACATGACTGCAGTACCTTCCAGCAGCATTGAATCCTCTCAGCCAATCAGACGCCAGGAAGACAGGAAGGAAGAACAAAAAAAAAAGGATTGGCGGGGCCAAGTATATACCGCATAACACCGCAGCCTTCCCCTCCCCCACAGTTCATTCATTCGCTCGCTCGCTTTCTTTCATTCATCCCTTCACCGATTCATTCATTCATAAAGTGAAGTGTTGTATCTTTAACTCAACCTCAGCAGATCTATCCAGCAGGACTTCAGGGTTCAGAACGTTTTACGTGTCTCTGGGGGTAATGAATGCCGAGAGTGAGAGAAAAGAGATGCGAGCACGTTGACTCACACTCATTCTGACCGATAGTGACTCATTTCTCTATTCAAGATGGTTCATTCAAAACTCAATTCCCTCAAACTCTTCAGGATTTCACTGAATATCAAATGTGATTGTTCTGACGCACTACAAAAGGACACTTGAAGAACGCATCTCTCCTTTGTTCGCTTGTTCACTGCAGTGAAACCAATAGCAACCGAGAGAGGAGTGTGCATGGGGGGACCCTGCTGGAACGAGCTGCCATGGCACTTCAAAGACCACCCTATTGCCTCCCTCCTCTATCTTTGCTCTTTCCATTCAGTCAGCAGTGACTCTAATGAATGCCAGTTTGCCCACTGACTGAGTGGGAAAAAAAAACACTTGAGAAGACGTACTAGGAATACACATGAGTAAACAACATTGAAGGAATGCTCCAGGTTTAATACAAATCCATCAACAGCATACTGTCAAATACCAGAGAAAATGATATCTACTCATCCCTCGAATTTCAAAGGCCTAACTAATGTTTTAAAGGAGCATTTCACCCATTGCAACATTAATCTTTATTGAAAGTGGATCATATATGTAGTCGAATGTAATAGAATTTTTTAATTTGGTGCCCTCTTGACTGAGAAAAGACAGAAAATAACCAAGGGCCGCCTAAGTATTAATAGACTACATGTCCCACAATGCACCGCATTGCACAGCTCCACAAGCCACACCCACTATTCCGGGACAGCGCAAACAGAGAATTCAATCTTCCATCTACGAGGCTAACATTAGCTGTCACCGGAGTTTGAAATTCATTTCACACAAAATGTCTAGTTGGCTGTGGCGAGCAGGACGATTGAGGGCGAGGGATGTAAGAGGATGGCGCTCTGCCCGAGGGCGGTGGCACGAGTTATAACCATAGACTGTAAAAAAATATGGACGTAGTGTCTGTGACGTCACCCATTGGTTTCTGAAGAGCGTTTTTGAAGCCTAAAGTGGGCGGGGCTGGCTGTCGCCATCTTGGCAGTGCGTCACCTCTCGTCACTACCGGATAAATTAAAATGGGCAAAGAGGCGGGACGCGGGTGGAGCTGAGATACTAATGATATGCTAATGCCCTCGCACTGAATTGAAAAAATAAAGCCAATGGTTAAAGTTCATGTTTTTGCCCTTCTAAATATTATTATAGTTAAGACGTAACTAGAAGTGAGACTATTTACTATACTATAGACTACTATACAACTTTATTAATCTCACATGGGGCAATTCGTTATGAGCATGTATACAAGTACATAACACAGATCACACACATTTCTCACAACATTCAAGCAGTCAACTATGTGCATCGTGATGCATTATTATTCTGCTAGTTAAAAATGTATTAGTTACTTACAATATTGCTCTAGCTTGTGCATGTGACAGTGATTCAAGGCAAACACACGTCAGTCGGCATCTCACGTCAAGTTCGTAAAGAGCTTTAGTTCAGTCCATTTTACAATCTGATTTTGGCCGCCACTCAGTTTCTCAGATGGGTCAAACCAAAGATATTACCTCAGAACTTCAAATAAATGAACTAGAAATCCACGCCCATTCATTGCATGGACGGCGAGAGCGCGCTGAAATCATCAGGCATCCATTAGTGCACGTGAGGGAAACAGCTGGAAACACAGCGCTGACTGTTCTCTCCATACTCGACAACGACGGAATCCGACAGCATGCACGGGCGAAGGTATAATATTAAATTGTATGAATTAATACCAAAAGAAAGCACAAACACAGCCGTTACATTGGCAAACTCATCAGTGAATTACTCCTCGTTTGTATTTCTTTCAATATGGTGAATTATTGCATGTTACCTGGATGTTTAGTCAGGCGAAACTATCACAACACAAACCTCCGTGTGCTCGTCTGATTCAGAGCTTTCCTCCAGGAGAAATTGCCATCGTTGAAATTCTCTGCAGCAGACGGGCTGTGTCCGTAGGCCGTGGCACGCAGCGAGAGCACGGGCACCAGCAAGCCGACCAGCGCCAGAGTCAGTGCGGGTCCTCGACCGCGACAGGCCGTCGCCTCGGCGTCTCCTGCTCCTCCATCAGCCTCAGCTGCTCTAAACTATACTGCGACTCGTAAAGATAGCCACGTACATCGGATTCGAGCAGCAGAATTTCAAAATCCTCTTCTTCATTCCACATCATCCTCTTCATTCCAGATCATGTTAAGTTTCTTCCATAATTTTCATAACTTACTATCTCCAAAGCGCTTGTTAGCTTAGCTTCCAAACAAGATGGCGGATATTGATTTCAGTTTCTGCAAGTGAAGTCCCACCCACTGATCTGTAATAGGCCTGTGGGTGAGTGGCTCCCACACCCTGGAATAACAATGAGCTAATCTTTGTAATCAAAAATATTTTAATGAAATATGACTTCCTGCTTATCTACTTCCTGCGATTATTACGTCACGATAGAGCAGGAAGTGAAACACTTAAATCCTTGTTTCTCCCATCTCAGGGGAAAATAAGGGAATAAACCATGACCATTCGAAAATATGACTGGGTTTCTAAAGATACAAAGCTTAATGCAAATGGGTGAAGTGACCCTTTAAAAACATTGATCCTGCCTGACTTTCATTCTTCTGCTGCAGAACACAACGAAGATATTGTGTGGTAACGCTTCCTTGTACAGTCCAGTTACCCATGTAAATACTATGTACTTATTTTAGTAACTACAATTACTGGGTAATAACTGGTACTAACCCTGAACCTACCCCTAAACCTACACCTCATGTTACCATGTACTTACCTTAGATTAGCCAGTACTGTTAGTACTGTACAGTAAAAGGAAGTGTTACCGATATTTTTAAAGAACTGTTTTCATCCAAAACAGCGATGGACCCCATTTACAAAGACAAAAAAAAAAATCACTAAGCCATTTTTCAAAAAATGAAAAACATGATTTTGCAAATAAAGACAGAGTAAGTAAACTATGAGTTTTCATTTTAGGGTGAACTGTCACTTAAACTCTGGAATGTGCCATTTTGAATGCTGTAGGTAGAAATGAATGGGTAATTGTGGCAAACACGTTTTGTCATGAAGGCCGCTTCTCAAAATCCAGTTATTTCCTGATGGTTGTACTCGCAAAAACACTTACACTAAGCATAATGATATGGATCAAATTACATAGAAGAAGGCTGCTTTTAAGTGAAAATGTATAGGATATAAAGTAAAATTTCTTCTTTGGCAAAATTGCATTTCCTTTATTGTCTAAACACAGGTTTTACTCCCTTTAAACTTAAATTGGAATGTCACTGTTTCTGTCACAGCAACTTTCCAAACACACACACACAAGAAATATATAGGCTTTATTAGATTATGTCACAGTGCTTCACAGCCGTTATATCAAATACTCCAATAATAATATTGGCTAATAAATCAAAATCAAAATTTGAATACATTTTTTAGATGTATTTAAAAATCAAAAGTCTCAACATTTAATTCCCCAAGCATTTCAAAATAAATCAAACATATACAGTACAGTAGTCAGTAGTTTGAACCAGTATGAGTTTTAAAATAATTTAACACTCCTATGGTCATTTTTTTATCAAAAAAACAAAACAAAAAAACTATTGCCTTACATACTGTATAAATAGAATAATGCCTAAATAATGCAAACAAATCATTGGAGAACATTACTTGAGTTGATATTTAGACACTGGTATTTATAAAACATAAATACAATATTACAACTTTAGTTGGTAGATCTAAAACCATAAAACAATATCTGCCGTTAAACTTCCGAGAGCCCAGTCAATATTGTTGTCTCGCCATTAATCGCCCTAATGGAGGACCAGGTACAGGAGGCGGTCAACCATGGAATATCTGCCGCTCAGCTGTGTCCCGAGAAAGAAAATGCGATAAAGAATTGTCGATACCAACTTCTGTTCAGCAGTCCCGAGGCCTGGATGAGCGCAAAGTGGCAAGACATGTTAGCCATGGAGTTGTATATTCTTGCAAGGCATCGTTGTCGTCGACTAAGTCCATTTAACTTATAAATGGTAAGTGGTATTTATAAATATATTGTCATTATGACTGTAGACTACCTACTGTGGTTGTCACAGTGCCACTAAGTTGTGTTGCTTTTCAATATCAATATACATCTACCGCTTTAGTAGCATAACTTGCAGCCGTGCACACACACACACCAATTAAAGTTGTTGACACTTTAGAAATTGAATTAAATTTTTATTTTTATAACTTGTGAAGTACAAGTGCAAACAATTTCCAATGCAAATAACAACTTCATCATCTATGTTAAACTGTACTTAATACTTGTGTTTTTCTAATTGAAACGATTGGCTGTGAGCTACGTACAGGCGCGTTTGATAGACATTCTTAGCACCCAATAATACGGCCCTGGGCATTCGTAAACCACGCCTCAAATACGAAAAATTGTGCATGTGTTTCCCAGACCTAAGTCTCAATGAGAATTGGGTCTGGCGTTAGCCAGGCTATCTTTACCTTTAATTAATTAATTGATTGTTTTCAGGTTTCACCTCCCGACCCGCAGTTATGACCGCGATCTGCGCAACACTACTGCACACACACTTACACACTTGTATCTTATTTCCATAAGGATCCAATCAACCAACTGTGACTCACATACACTCACCTAAAGGATTATAAGAAACACCATACTAATACTGTGTTTGACCCCCTTTCGCTTTCTGAACTTCCTTAATTCTACGTGCCATTGTTTCAACAAGGTGCTGAAAGCATTCTTTAGAAATGTTGGCCCTTATTGATAGGATAGCATCTTGCAGTTGATGGAGATTAGTGGGATGCACATCCAAGGAACGAAGCTCACGTTCCACCACATCCCAAAGATGCACTATTGGGTTGAGATCTGGTGACTGTGGGGGCCATTTTAATACAGTGAACTCATTGTCATGATCAAGAAACCAGTTTGAAATGTTTCGAGCTTTGTGACATGGTGCATTATCCTGCTGGAAGTAGCCATCAGAGGATGGGGACATGGTGGCCAATGGCCATAAAGGGATGGACATGGTTAGAAACAATGCTCAGGTAGGCCGTGGCATTTAAACGATGCCCAATTGGCACCAAGGGGCCTACATTTTTCCAGGCTTCAACTGTCCAGTTTTGGTGAGCTCTTGCCAATTGTATCCTCTTTTTCCTATTTGTAGTAGAGATGAGTGGTACCCGGTGGGGTCCTCTGCTGTGGGTGGGGTGTTGTGGCTTCACAAATACTTTGCTGCCTACCTCGGTTGTAACGAGTGGTTATTTCAGTCAAAGTTGCTCTTCTATCAGCTTGAATCAGTCAGCCCATTCTCCTCTGACCTCTAACATCATCAAGGCATTTTCGCCCACAGGACTGCCACATACTGGATGTTTTTCCCTTTTCACACCATTCTTTGTAAACCCTAGAAATGGTTGCGCGTGAAAATCCCAGTAACTTGTGACCGGCCCGTCTGGCACCAACACCCACACCACGCTCAAAATTGCTTAAATCACCTTTCTTTCCCCTTCTGTCATTCAGTTTGGAGTTCAGGAGATTGTCTTGACCAGATCCACACTCCTAAATGCATTAAAGCAACTGCCATGTGATTGGTTGATTAGATAATTGTATTAATGAGAAACTGAAGAGGTCTTCCTAATAATCCTTTAGGTGAGTGTATATATTTCTCTCTTGGGTTCATTTGTATTAACACTTTGTGTATTGTTGATCCCTCAACCTGTGAGTCTGGCCTTAGTTCTTCTCTGAATGTGTTTGTCTTTGCTGTCAGACTGCTGAATTTTCATAAGTTGTCTCTGCTGAGAGAAGTTTGTCATTGGCTCAGATTTTATATTGGCTTCAGATTGTGTTAAAGATTGATGGGGACTGATTTTGGGTCAGTATTAGTTTTACTTCCACTTCATTGTACTGGAACAGGCCAAAGCCTGAATTCTGACTCTGAGTGGTGCAGTGTGAATCGTAACTATGGAAACCAGGGATTCTGCAGTGAAGTTTCTCATCTCTGAAATACTTTTCCCACCTACATTATACTGGTCGGTGCCAGGGCACAATCTGAATCCTTTCCATATGTTTTCCAATTTCCACCATTCCGTGATGGAAAATTTGACATTTGCCCTGTTTACTTGATGGTCTTATACAAAGAACCAATAAACACCTGTGGTAAGAGGGGAGGATGATGTTGTCACCAAGGGAAGTTTTCAAAACAACAGCAGCTTAGTTCATTTGACTGTCACTCCATTCCTATTTTTCAGCCTTTTACTTTCCAGACAAATTATTGAAATCTTCTTTTTATATGTACAGTTTAGCAGCCATTACTCCAGTCTTCTTTGTCAGATAATCATGATCCTTTAGAAATATTAAAGAATCTAAAAAAAAAACATTTCTTATTATTACCGTGATTTTTTTTAACTGTGATATTTTTTAAGGAATCTTTAATGAATAAAAACGTTGAAAAGAACATCATTCATTTGAAATAAATTTGTTTAATAAAAATGTAAGAATTTACAGTAATTAAAAAAAAATCTATTTAATGCATTTTTGCTCAATAATAAATATAAAACAGATATTTTTATATAATGTCATGTAATCTTTTATATATTTTTTATGTACTCAAAATAGAGGAATAACTTATTCATAATCACATCTGCATTGATTGTGAGCAGTTACCAGTAATATAGTCAGTAGTATCATTAATTAAACCGGAAGCATTGCACAATATTCATTCCCTGAAGTGTGTGACTATGCAAGGACTGTAAGTTCTCTGGAGGTGTGTTTGAGGGCCAGATGGCGTTTGTCCACAGGAAGTGAGTTGTGTCTGTCGACTCCTGACAGATCTCGGGTCTGACTAACAGACAAGAGAATCTCTCAACAGCAGCAGTACTGTTATGTGTGGGAATTAGTGTTATGTATCCCATCTCACACTTCACTGTGTGTTAATCTAGATGTGAACGGGTGTGAAACCTCGAGTGTCACGGCTGACTCTTGTCTTGTGACTGTTTAGCGTATTAGCCGAGTGTGATTTTGAGATGAAAATTACTCAGTTAAATACTCCTGATTACTCCAAATTACTCCTGCACCACAATGCAAAAGTGTATTACTATGTTTTTTGTATACATCCATAACAAGTACAAAATTATGGTTTGTTTATACTCATAAATGGATATTTTTGATTAAAACACTGCCTCAGAACACCACCTACCAGCATCAGAACACACCGCTCATATGATGGTTCAGTGTCCCATGACTTCCTCATAAGCTCTTTACCACGGAGTAGCCTACCTTAACCTTACGTATGCTCATATCAGCTGTTTACTTATCAGTGTACCAACACACAGAAACAGTTTGTTCCTTTGACCATCTGTATCTGGAAAACACTGAATGACGTGTCGTGTGCACGTGAGTGTGTACATACTCATTATGATGTTAGAGGTTAGCTGAAGGGCATTATTACACAGAGGCTTATTGCTGGTGTTGCCATGATGCTTTTGTGAAACTCATTCTAAAAAAAAAACAGCAAGCAATTTCTGGTAAAAACTGTTGATATTTGAAATCACCATAACAGACACCCAAAAGGATCGCACTTAATGCCTCCGCCCCCACATTCACGTGCACTCTATCTGAAACACAGACAACAACTATGGCGGAATCTGCGGTGCTTGTCACCTGAGAGTATAAGCAGAGACTACTTATATAGAGACATGCCACTTCCTCAGTCCTTAATAAAACTATATAGGCCGTATGTAGCCCCGCCCCTTTTCAGCGCTGCACTCGTTGTCTTTTGACTTCCGGTCTGTATTTTCACAGCGATCTTGCATAGGTATGAATGAGCTGCGCGTAAATAATTTCCCCGTCGACATTTGTTAAGACATCTGCTTTACAATGCTTATGATAAACATTACAATGCTCATGATAACTTTTGTTAACTCTACAATAAGTAAATCCACTTTACCAGCTAATTACTCATTGACAGCGATGCCATAGAAATATACAGAGACAGTAGTTCAAAGTTCAAAGACAATATTCTAAAGATGACGGCACCCACCTTTCTCTTGTGCATAAGGTCTATAGGGAAAACCTGTAACACCAACGATGGCAGTTAGTCTGAAATAACTGCCCGGAGGCACTGCCAAGATGTTGACCGAGTGGCAGGACTTGCCTAAAAGGACTTTGGTATAAGCAAAGTCTGTCTATTGCTAGGCAACATGGCAACATGACTTTGCGTAAACAAACACGCCACTTTCAAGTCAAGTGGCGTGTTATATACTATTTGAGCTATCCGCGTATATGTCCACGCCAAAACGAACCGTCATCTTTTGCGTGTATGAACACACCGTTAAATGTCCAGAGTGATTCCGCGTGTATGTACACGCCGTTAAATGTCCAAGCGAAATGAAGCAAAATGTAGATCTACATCTGGGGAGCGATTTTTTTTCCTAGGATGGTAGGGGAAGACTCATAAATGCTATTAACCTCAGTGACGGGTAGGTTTATGGATGGGGTTGGGGTAGGCCATATATTTATATATACTGTAATGTAACGTTAAGTCAACGGCGTTGATAAACACGCTGAAAAGCAAAAATGCGTGTTGATAGCATGGCAAAATACGAATTGGCGTGTCATACATACGCCATATCATGAGATCAGTCTGGGTTCCCATCCATAGTTGTGAATTTAACTTTGTGCTCATATTTGGAATATCGCATAAAACCTTTGTGAATAAAATTACTTGGGTAACCTTGTTTTTTAAGAGGCATGAATTGTTTATACGCATCTTGCCATTTCTATCCAGCAGTCTTTTATGCAATATTCTAAAATGCACATAAATATAGATGGATGGAAACATAATTCAGGTCAAATTTCAAATTGTTATTTAGCTCCTCCACTCCTTCGATGGCAAATTCATCCCTTCCATCCCAAAAATCAAACAGTTTCCATGAACAGAGCAAGATTAAGGGGTTATAGCGATCACTTAAAGGGAACCAAAAGGAAAAAACGTTATTTTCTTTTCTCCCTTTTCGGAACACAGTTTGGGAGCTGTGCAGTGGAGGGGTTTAGACATTTCAAGCTAATAATGTAAATGAACAAACAAGCGAAGATGACACGAGTATATTCTAGAAAATGACAGCATCATGACTTAATGGACTTAATGTCCTCCGGCACTGGAAAGCTTCTTCGATATTAACGCAGGTTCAACCCTCTACCCTTCTTTTTAAGTATATACACTGCTCACTGCTGATTGGCTACAAGTGTGTTTTGGTGCTCAGTCCAATCCACTTTTCAACTGCAATTTTCAAAAAATACTTCCACCAGATTTGATTTGTAGTGTCTGTCTGTCTATCTTTTAATCTATCGTTCTATAGATATATCTGTCTTTCATATAATTTTGTCGATCTGTCTATGATTGTACATAATTGCATGAATGTATTTTTACGAGCATACACTGTATACACTACTTTAGCAAGCTAATTAGTGCCATCTATGAATAAAAGGGCTTTTTATTTTTTCAAAACTTTTAAACAAGGTCTATCCATCTATTCATCTCCCTGATTACTGGGAGTTATTCTATCTACTAGTGATGTATGTCTCGAGACCGGTCTTGGTCTCGAGACCGGTTTTGAGACCACTTTTACGTGGTCTCGGTCTTGTCACAGTCTTGACGGTCTTTGGTCTTGGTCTCGGACCTCTCGGTCTTGTCTAGGTCTCGCTGTCTCAGACCGACATAGTGGTCGGGGGATTTAGCAATACAATACTACAATATCCACGACGATATCCGCAACAGATTGAAGCGCTCGTCCGAGTGAAGACACGGTGTGCGCGAGCCACACGAGAAAACACTGATCGCAGCGGCAACGCTTTGATCACTTGATTTTAACTTTGATCACTTGATTTAAAAAACACATATCATGTACAGTTATTGATGTATTAATATTTAGTAAAACACATATCAGTGACATGATAGGTTTTAACTTCATTCAGGAGATTTTGGGTAACTGCACAACTGACAGATACTTTGAGCGCACAACCACCAGTGTGTGTGTGTGTGTGTGTGTAACCATAGCGACAAAACAACCAACTTTCGGTTCCTGCACTTAAGCTTATAATTTCGTTTTTAAAAATATTTATTTTAAAAGTTACAGAATGGATTCATTTGGAGACTTCGAAATCAACAGAGATAGACAGGCAATGCAAAACAAAATCTTACAAGTTATTGCTTTGCTTCAACAACACTCGGTCTTGTCTTGGTCTTGGTCTAGAGTCTTGGTCTCAACTTGGTCTGTCTTGATCTTGGTCTTGTCTTGGTCTCGATACCCTCTGGTCTTGGTAGTGTCTCGGGTTTAGGCGGTCTTGACTACAAGTCTACTATCTACCTGTTTGTATCAATTCTTCCATTTATCAGTATCTGTGTCTTTCTTTTGTCTGTCTGTCCGTTCATCCATCCATCCATCTTGAAAAGTGTTAAATTCACAAGAATGAATTAATTTATGTCAACATATTTTTTTTAGTTTTTTTTTTTTCTTCTTTTTCCTAGACCCGCTGCAGTGGTCTTAAAGCGTTTGTTCTGTGCACATGTAATCCGATTTTAATGACAATGAGAGAGAGGAGGAGGACCCCTGCTGCCGTTATGTAATCCTGTTCAGCATGCACCTTTGTCTGCCAGCAACTTTCTGTCACCTTCTAATAAATGATGCAGTCTCTTTGCCACTGTCGCCTTCTTTTATAAAGGCTGTATATGATAGCCCCTCTTTAACAATACAGTTAATTAGCAAAGCAGCAGCTGCCTTCCCTAATAAGATATACTTTGCATATATAAACACAAACATGTGTGGCCAATATGTGGGCATGGCATGCTTTCATATGCATGTGAATGTGTCTGTGTGCTCACACGCAGAGCTTTGTCTGTCTTGAGTGGATCGGGCATGGAATGAACTGTTTCTAAGCAACAGTCACGTAGAGTTTTGGTTCCTTTGCCCCACTTTATACCACTGCAACCTCTCCAGCAGATTCAGATTGATCCCAGATCTCTCCGCACTAACACTTTAAAACATTTGTGCATTTTAATGAAGTCTAAAACAGTGCTTGTTACTTCATTAGCAGGTTTGGAATCAAAGTCTTCTCCCACCCGACAGATGGCTGATTTTACAGGTTTAACGGTAGACTTGAGCTGAAGATAGTAAATGTTGTTTGTTACTTTTAGATTTAGCTCAGGTGTCATATCACAGCTGCAAAAAGATTTGGTCTCCGTCATAAAGCAGATGTCGTGTAGGAATGTGTCAGTACAAAGCGTGATTTGTTTGTTTGTTCCCCAAACCAGTTCAGATTTAAACCAGCCAATTCTATGAAATCTGCTTTATGATGGTGTCCAAATATTTTTGCAGCTGTGATATGACACTTGAGCTACATCTAAAGGTAAAAAACAACATAACTTCAGCTCAAGTCTACCGTTAAACAAGTAAAATCAGCCATCTGTCAGGTAGGAGAAGAATTTAATTCTGAACTCTCGGCAGCACAAGAACAGTCAAAACAAAAGGGAAGCCTAAGATTTAAGAAAATATCAGCGGTGCTTTAATGTTAAAAGCTTCTGATATGAGCTTTAATATGATTTGTTTGACCTTTATAGCCATAGTATAAATGTACCTACCAAAAGCAAATAATTTAAAGGAAACAATCTTTAAACTGTGGACAAACAAGTGTATTCTATGACAAAGACTGTTTCAGTCTTTTAATAATGATAGGTTTTTGGTTAATTTCAGGTAATTTTAATAATGTTTAAACAATGTAATATTTCTGAATTGGATTATGTACTTATCTATTTGGTTGCGTGTGCAGTGTGCTTGCAGAGAGGCTCCACCCACACCCTCTCTGATTGGCTGATTTTATTGTGTCTCTTGCTCGCGTTGTGTCTGGTGTGGACAGTTGATGCTGGAATCTTATTGCATCCCTACTCTTCATCCCAACCCTACCCTACACCCTAATTTTACTCCATGAAATTGGCAAATTGGATTTGCGCTGAACTGGTTTGGGAAAAAAATAATAATGCCAGTACAAATGGTGCATCATGTCAGAAAGATTTACAAGATGAAAACAAATTATCGTTACCAGAATGTTGTAAGTGGAAAACTGGATTTTCTTTGAGCCCTGTTGGACGCATTAGACTAAAAGATAGATGTCAACCACGTTTCAGAGTCAGCTCTTCATCAGGCACTAGACTTTACTAGTTGAAGCATTGCAAAACTTTTTGGAAAACTTTCTGGAGCTGTAATTTTAATCTCTTTTGTTTACATACTCTGGCCAAAGTGATTAGAATGAACCCAACATTGTAATTATGACTCATCGGCTTCAGTTTATAAATATGTACTACCCTGAGAGACTTAGACAAACACTAAAATGCCAGAACCCCTGTGTGATACCCAGGGCCATTGCTTGAAATAATGGGGTCCAGGCTAAACCCCACAAAATATTTAGAAAATACATTCATTTTTCCAACTGTTTTTTTATTAGGGTGTAACGATACACAAAACTGACGGTTCAGATTTTCCCACGGTTTTGATGTCTCGGTTTCGGTTTGGTTCGAATTCGGTTTTGAAAGCTAAAATGGCTTTTTTTCTTTCTTTTTTTACCAGTGGTTTAATGAAAAAAAATGGTCTTTGTCTTTAAATTAATTCAATTACAATTAAACATTTCACAAGGATTAAAAATATCAGCTAATGCTGTAAACTATATGGGGAGCCGCACATTACTTTAACATTAAAGGTTGTAGACTTTTAACCTAAATTCAGATGCTATTTATTTTTTAGATATAATAATCAACACACAACACATTGTATGAAAACATGTAAACTGGCAGTTTTTGCATTAACTTGTGTTTTTACTCTTATTTGTTGTTGAAATATAATAATTTACACAGTTGTAATTTTCATGAAAGAGATTTTAAACATACATTAAATAATCAAGATTTCATAAACAGGTTAAGCAAAATATAATATGTATAGTGCATTTCTTTAGTGCAAGAGTTCATTTATAGGAAGTTGTGGACACTGAATCACTTGCCTGTTGAGGTAAATATAATGCTAGTGACAAGCTATGCTGTTTTATTGACGTCTTTCTGCGGCTGAAACACTGATTGAGCGATTACACGAGTTATGATGCCTTTCAGTAAGTATACTGTATCTTTCAACATACCTTCAGGTGTCTTTTCTGTAACTGAGGAAGAGATGATCGCGTTTACTCGCGCCGCGCTGCCGCAGACCCGCAGCACACCAGTTTCAGAACCCCAACGCCAGAACCGGAAGCAAGGGGCGGAGTTACGTTCTAACCAACACCAGCGCCAGGGCCGTAAGTGAGGGGCGGAGCTTAGGTTCGAAAAATAATAACGCTACCTAACGTAATTTGGAGGGTATTTTACACACGAAACAGCTTTTATTGAACATGAAACCTCTATACTATGTTTTGATGCTACATTACAGTACAATAAGCATTTGACTGCATAAAACATTGATTTTGTGTAGGCCTAATATAATTGTATATAGTTTCAGTTATCCGTTATTCCGTTTCATTGTATTATGAGTTACTTCCTGATCATGATGGTGAAAAAATAATAGGCCTACTTGAAACGTATGGGCATTTTAATGTATAACAGTTTAATAATTTTAGCTAAGCAGTTTATACATACGTGTAGATTTACGAAGGTAATACCTTTTTTATTTATTTTTTATGAAGGAGTTAACTTTGTATAATAAAGCTTTGAGAGATATAAAACAAGACAATAGGGTTGTGCCGATAGACGATAGTATCGTGTATCGACGATTGTCTGAGATATCGCGACGGCAGATGCCTTTGACGATATCAATACGATAATTAGCTCGTTTTACCATTAATGTATTAAATTATTTGGCCTATTATTATTATTATAAAGCTAGTATTGTTATTAAATTAATATAAGGAACTACAATTAATTTGCCTTGCCTAAATTCATAACGTGAATGAACATAATTCATCACCACGTGTTCTAACACTTGCGACAACACCGACACGCGCTTATGAGGAGAATGTTTTTAAAACAGACTAAAAAACTACATCCCACATCAAAATTGTATTACAAGGTGATCCATTCACAAATTATCAAGAGTGCTTGTTTTAACAGACGCATCATTCTTATATAGATCCAAGATGAAAACGGCATCGTTGTTCGTCAGTATTTTGTTTCCATATAGCACATTAAAAAAAACGTTTAATGACACCAACACTAAAAACAATACAATTACTAAATATTATTAATAATAATAATATCACTAAAATAGTATTATAGCTACCGTTTTCATCGTCGTCTCTGAGAGAACGCGGCGTTAATGCAGATACCGAAAGCAGTCCTTTTTACTTTCACTTTCAGGGAATGAGCGCGTTTACATGCATGTTCTTAACCCGGTTATGTTGAATAAACTGACAATGCATGTGGTCATGTAAATGCATCAACCCGTTTTCCTTTATCAGAGTCAAGTCATAAGTATATAAACCGATCGACTCGGCTAGATGTTTGCCCCTTGATCTGATTTCTCCCGGCATAAAAACACATTAACCCGCGTATACCTGCATGTAACAGCATGAGGATAGGCTATGTGTCCGTAAATTTCCCGTTGACATGTTGAAATATAAAAAATGATTAGGATCTTTTTTTACCTCACTATACCAGGAAATAACCTGATCATATTAATAAACACTCCACATTTGCTAGCAAAATAGAAAAAAAGATACATGTATATAAAACAAAGTAATAAAACAAGCAAATTAATGAGTAACTAATCAAGTTAATAATCAAATAAGTAAACCCCGCCCCTGCACGATAATATCGTGTATCGCCGATCTCACAGGCTGACGATAGGACGATATGGAAATGGAGCATATCGCCCAACACTACAAGACAAGCATTGGAGGTTTTCAAAATTATACACAATTCGATAACTCATTCGACCTCTGTGATATTTTATGTTCTATTTATTTATTGTGTTAAAAAATCTTAAATTGTTTTGAAATTGAAGATATGTATTTGTAAGATGATTTTGATTGTTTAATTAAAAAAACGCATGGGCATTTAAAAACGGAAGAACATGCGCAGCATGCATTTTTTCGTGTAAAATAATTATGTCAAAATCTAAAAAAGAGAAAAATCGGAATTGTTTTAAACGAAACTATACACATGTATACAAAAATGACCGATTTATCACAACAATGTTGTATATATTTAACTTACAATGTATGAGGAACTCACTCTCAGGCCCATTTTGTCCTTACATTCTTGCTAAAATAACTATAATGCAATAATAATAATTCCGTCCCTCCCTCACTTCCGGTTCTGGCGCTGGGGTTCTGAAACTGGTGGTGCTGCGGGTCTGCAGCTGGATATATCTCGAAAATGAGGAGCCTATTAGTTATAGTAAGCCCACAGCGATCTGTCACGCCACATAAAGAGCGCCAAAACGTTTCATTTTTGTGATCAAATAGAAAGAATTGGAAAGATTACACCTTGCTTGTTATTGAAAGTAACAAAACACAGAGCTTGTTATTTGGTGTTAATGGTGGTTAGGCTACAAAACTGAATTCGTTGTGTACTGTACATAAGACATGAGGTCCATAGAGTGCCGAAGTGATGACGTCACTTTGAACTCGGAAGCTAGCGGTGCATGGGTTCCCTCGGTTCAAAAGCAATGCATTTTCCCCATAGACTTTTGGAAAATCGCAAAAAACAAGATCTGTGTTTAACAAAGAGTTGTGACCCTTACACGTTTTGTCTAGCAAGATAATCTTTACAAGTTAATCCAAAATGTATACACTTTGAAGCCTATATAAAGATTTTAAAAAACACAATCAGACACAATAAAGTTTAAAAAACCACAAGCAGGTTATAACTATGTGTTCTATGTCATAGATCAAAACGTGAAAATATTTAGAGGCTTTGTTCACCACAGAGCTTATTTCAGGCGATTTAGCAAAAACCCATTCAAAAATCCCATAGGCTTTAGAGCGAGGGAACCGTAATGCTAAAATGCTAGCTCACTTCCGCATTTTGGCCTACAGAGTGACGTCGTAACTTCGGCACTCTTAATGAGCCGGGCTGGGTGGGGCCTGGGTAGCAGGGGGGGGGGGGTGTGTCGGTACGCGATAGAGAGCCTAAGTCCCGCCCCTCCGCTTCGGTTCATGGGTCCTTATTTCGGAAAAATAATGCATGGTAGTCAATGGCGAGAGATAACTGTATCTTTTTATTCCGTCTGAACTGTGTCCTGGATTACACATATGATGTTTGTCAATTTAAAAGATAATTATGAAAGCCAAGAAAGTCGCAGTTCATCATAAAACAGAAGAGCAACTTTTAGTTTTATGTGAAAAACCCTCAATGAACTACATCTCCCAGGAGGCGAAACAACGAGCAAGATCAGCTGCTGTGTGTGTGTGCAGTCTGGAACTACACACTCATGACTGTAACGTTACGATTATAACGTAAGACTATAGAAACAATGACATAGCCTCAGTAAAGTTCGCTTCATTCATTGAGAGAAAATGTGCGCCTTTGGGGTTTGTAGTCTTTGTAATTACGTATTTTCACAGTCTTATATCTCAACAGTTTTACATCAAACTGCGACTTTCTTGACTTTAAATTGTATCTTTTAAATTGACAAACATCATATGTGTAATTCAGGGATCAATTTAAACGAAATCAAAATATTTGTTATCTCTCGCCATTGACTAATATTTTTCCGAAATAAGGTCCCATGGTGGTCGACCGGAAGGGAGGGACTTAGGCTCTCTATGACAGTATCGCGATTCGAATCATGAGTTCAGTATCGCGGTTTTCGGTTCGGTTCGAAAATCGTTACACCCCTATTTTTTATACCATACTTTTTAAAACACATACTTCTTCATTGATGTCTCTTTGACCTCCCTCAGGTAATAGATCCATCCTGCCGTGTGAAAAGTGTTTACCGTTTGTGGTTGAATTAAAATGCTGGATATTCATGACAGTCAGCTCAAATAGATTTGCTGACTCAGTAAGTCGTTCTGCTGAGATATCAGGTGCAGAAGAGGTCATTGTCTTTGACCTTTGCCCAGTTTTCAGTAACAAACAAAGAACTGGATTTGGAAGCAGAGAGGAAGAGAAGTACAAGCAGAAATAAACCTTTGAGCCTCAGGACTAACTCTCAACTACTGTGTGATTCAGGCTGCTGGTTTCATGCCAAATCCAAGTACCCATTATAAATGGAACCCTCTTGGACCTCTAAACAAGAGGCATGGTGGGCAGTCTGGTTACGATATTCGATTTTGGTTTTTGATTAGAAATCCTTAATTGGATTCTTTTAACCATCAAAATATGTAAATTTATGCATTTTAAATAGAGCATCACAATATTACCAAAGTAAAAAAAAGTAAAAGTAAATATTTTGGGATAAAAATAAAAAAAAACTTAGAATTAGCAATGTAACTAATTATTATTATTATTATTACTATCATTATTATTATTATAAATATAATACTTACGACCTCTCTCTCTTTTGGTCACATGGAATGGCAAAAGGGTGCGGCCAGATCCGATGAGGGTGCTATCGGTGAACCGCCTCTCAGAGAATCGCATTCAAATTGTTTGCAACACTCAACCTCCAACGATCCAATCATTTCCCGAAGTATGAAATCAAGCCCTGCCCTACATTTTTTTCTAATTTCAGAAGACGTTTCACGTGGATATACGTCACGACAAGGAAAAAATGACAATCTCAAGTTCCGTTTTCACGCCGACTTTAAAGTATTTTTAGTGTCGTTAAACAGAAAATATTCATAGCAGAAATTAAAGCGTTATTTTTGACAGCCATATTATGTTATACGCTATACATATATCATAACATTGCAGTACTGTTATGATAATATTTTTGTAATCAGCTAACTATCAGCTTTTTGACCTGGCATTATACACTCCTGTCCATTGAGGTCCAGAGTGGTTGAACAGGGTCTTGGTTTTGGCAAGACACACACACTAGCACCGATCATCAGGTGTTTGACTCATTAGTAGAATGTATAAAAAGCCAAGTGGGGTGTGATTTGTCTGGATGATGTGTTTTGATAATTCAGCAAGGCAGATTTTTACTGACTTTGCTGAAGATTTGGAGTTTATACCAAAAACATATCTTTTTTTGTGTTGGAGTGAAACTTTCTGGAGTTCGGGCTCCATCTCTCGTGGGTGTACAGTGTTGAAGTGTGTGGGGTGTTAGACAGCGGAGTGTTCTTGTGGTAGATTTGATGTCTGTTGAGTTCAGAATAAAAGTAACTCTGTAAGAGTTGCTTTCCTGTGGGAGTTCAGAGGCTGCCGGAGTCCTCTGCCCTTTTCAAAAAAGACAAGCACAGAAGAAAAAACATTGTCGTTCCCCCTCTCGCCCACACGCAGGTATCTTGTCTTATACCCTGTCTTTCACTTTCTATGCTTCGAAATCCAACAGATGGACAGAGATGTGCCTTTCATTTCCAAATCCTCTGCAATTCTTCTGCATACATGCAACAGGGTAATCAACTCTAGAACATTCTCTCGCTCTCTTAGCGTCTGAGCGGTCTGTTGCTCTATCACGTCGTCCTCCACTCACCTTTAGCTCTGGTCAGCTCAGGCTAGTTTTGTTTCTTCAATGTTTGCAGAGAAGGAAGGTGTTTGGCAGCTCTGACCCCACACTGGCTTCATAGTTTACATACACACACACTAATTAGGTAATTAGAGAATCATTTTTAACATATTAAATCAAATGAAAGCATGCTCGTACTGCTGTAATTGGTGTCCATCGATTTTCCATTCCATTTTAGTGGAGTATGATTTATTTGCATGACAATAGCTGTACAGTGTAAATTAAGGAAATTAGAAGTATTGACAAATCAAATGGTCTTTTATCTCTCTCCCTCACTCACACAGACTCATCCACAGAGATTACTTGGGAAAAGATTAATAAAGTCTTATCCTTTTGCCTGGAAGACTGCCACAGATTGACTTAAGATCATGATTAAACATAAAGAAAATATTGTCTTGTCCTTCCATATGTAGCCCCTTCAGTCCAAGCTGAGATGGTTGAGAGACAACTACAACTTGTAAACTTTACTTTGAACCAGCAAATAGTCTTATGTTTGAATGGTTTAAATTTGACTAACGAAGGCCATTTTTAAAAACAGAAACATTAAACTTTACAGTAAACTTGTGAAGGAAACTAAAACGGTAAACAAGCTGGTAGAGTTGAGGTTTCAGCACTAAAATGATACGTATTGTAAATTAGCATATAATCTTGCTTCGTAAAAATGTAAAATTATACTGTAAGCAAGCAAATATGAACTTTTACACTAAACTTTCGATAAAGGGCACTAAACAAGCCAGTAGGTTTGAGGTTTTAGCAATACAATTTTAAACTTATTGTAAACTAGCATATAAGCTTCTTAAAATTGCACTGCAGTGCAAACAAGCCAATACAAAATGTTACAGTAAACTTGCAACAAAGGGCACTAAAACTGAAAACAAATAAGCAGATTTGAAGTTTTAGCACTACAATAATCAAAAGAATCAAACGAAAATGATATTTACAACCAGATTTGTGTTTTTCACATTTGAAATTGTAAGCTTTACTTCAGGAAAAATTCAAGTTTGAATTTTTAAACCTAAAAGAGTAAATATGCAAATTTTATTAAAAAGACATCGTAATGCCTGTTGGCTGTGGGTCATTTATTCTGTGTTCTCTGATATTAGTAGTAACTTCTGTTGTAAGGTCACAGGGTCAAGAGAAAATATCATGATCCCATGACCCCAAGTCAGAGGTCAGCACTGAATGTTAGGGTCAGTGTTATTGCTGAAGTGTGTGTACTAACCAGTCAGCAGAAATAGCGTATCTTGTCTTTCTCATTGTCTCTCGCTTAATTCACCATCTTCTACTCTTGTTTCTTGTGTGTCTCACACATACATGTGTGTGTCTGGGGCAGAATAACTGATGATGTAACACACAGTCCAGCTGCTCTCTCTCTTTTCTCTCCCGCTTTCTATTCCTCTTTTTCTCGCTAGTGTTATGTTCAAAAATCCTTGCAAACTTTGAGGAAAAGGAGTAAAGGTACTGCTTTTGTTTGCTTGGTTCATTAAATAACTGGTCATAAAATCTTCTGGTTTTATAATAAAGAATGGACCAGAGCCATAATGTCTAAAGATGTTGAAAAAGAACTACCTGTGAACTTTGGTTAAAATAACTTCCCTGTACACGTCACATTTTAGACCATTCTGACTCAACCAATAAAGTCTTACAAGTTAGTCATCAAATATTTTTCTTCAAAACGTTTTTAAGCTAACCTAGTTGAATAAAAACGTTGATTGGTTTATCCACCTGGCCCCCTGACTCATTAGTAGTTAGGAGTTAGAAAGTTAGAAAAGAGGTAGTAGTTAGAAAAGAGTGTGCATTCTGTTACATAAGCAGCATCGCAGCCATTGTCAGAGCAGAGAGAATTCTGGGAGAGTCCCTCTGGCAGGTCACATGCTGAATTCAGCACTGCATACTAGTATACTACTCGTATTACTTTTACCATATCTTTCTATGGCAGAAAATAGTAGTTTGCTTCTATGCAAATGTTGCCATAGGTTTCAAACTCAGCAACAGTCTCACTAACAACAAAGATAAAGGGCAGAGTATTTGTAACTTTATCGACACATGTTCGTGAAATGACAAAGTTGGCATAAATGTTTATAAACTTCCTCAATAAGGTCACAATGACGTTAAAGAGGTCTGAGATGTCCTCTACACCTTCTTTTCATTCTTTCATCCCTCTATCATTCTCTCTCTCTTTCTGTGTGTACAGATTGTGGTGAGTAAGCTCTTTAATCTCTCCGTCCTGCTCTCATTTTCTCCTGCCGTGAGTCGACTGCTAACATCCCCTCCAGCTAAACTGTGTGTGTGTGTGTGTATGTTCGGAAAGCTCCTTGAGTCTCATCAGGAATTCACCTAGAGTTATCTCTGCACCAAACACACACTTTCTCTCAACACTCACAAAGATGATTCATATCACTTTACACAATTGGGGACATCCTCTCCCTTACAAACACTCACACACACATACTATGCGGCGATCCCCGCTCAAGAGAAAGAGATATTAATACGCACTTGAAAATACACTTAAATGCTCCCTTGTGTTCTTGTAAAAGCTAGTATGTGAGGTGTGTGTGTGTGTGAGAGAGCACAGACTGCAGCCTGGCAGGAGGGTGATTGGAAATGTCGTCTTGGCCGCTACACCTTTGTTCCCTTTTTCGAACATTGCTATGCCCTACTCACTTTTATTTTGGGTCATTTTTGTGTTACCTTAAGCACAGAAAAGGTTGTTTTATTAAAGGGGGGTTTACTGCTTTTTTTCTTTGCATGATTGTGTTTATGGGGTGCAATATAACATGTATCCGTGTTTGTTTGTTTTTTAAAGTCTTATTTTTCATAAATTTCACCTTTATTGTCAGCTGCGCTCTCCTCTTTCCCTTGAAAGAGCGGTTCACTTCCTGAGTCTATGAAAACACTCCCTCAGAAACACGTAGTGAGCTCAGATTAGTTAGTTTGGTCCGGTGTGTTGTGATTGGCTAAACTGTCGCTCACGTTGTCCGGAAGGTTAACGCACATTACCTTTACGGGCGAAACGGGCGGGCATGCCAAAGGTGGATACCATAGACGGTGGATACACGTAAATAATGATGTCGAGACTGCAGTATCAGTGAGGCAGAATCAGACCGAGAAAGCCGCGATAAATCGAGTCAAGCAGAACCTCACCACACACGGCTCTTAATAAAGGTTTCTGAATGATAATTTGCTACATATTTTAACCATATACACGTTTGTTTTACACAATAGCATCTGACTGGCTACTAATGTTAATCACTAACAGCATTGGCAAGTTTACGTTCTTGATCAAATCGAAAATAAAGTCATAAAGCATATACATGAAAAATACATTTACAACATTAGTACTTATACAAAATTCAGGTCCATAATGTTTGTACGTGTTTGCCGTAGACAGAAAATAGCCAAACTAGTAACCCATAAAGCCTACAAAGCCAGCGCTGGCATTTGAAAAAAAAATAAAACACAACGCTACGTCGGGAATTATACATGCAAATACATTTAAAATGATGAAGTCTTAGCCTACTTACAGGTTGTGGCCCAACAACTGCTGCCTCTGGTTTTAAAGTTGGAACTGCTTCATGTTTTAGAAACAGTTTCTTGTTGAAACCGGTGTTGAATTCGTGGAGATTCTGGAAGCTGTCTTCCGTAAATGCGCAGCACAGAGAGCTAGATTACGATCATCACTTTCAGGAATATAATCAAACATAAATTGTATCCATTGTTGTCGAAGTATAGCGTCCGTGGGAAGCCCGAAACACAGAAGACCTGATAGCTGGGTGAACACAACTCACTCAAACCGCAGAAAGGGGGGAGGGGTTGATGCAAATGTGTTTTGCATCAGACAGCTTCTTTTTGTCTTAAATTCAAATTTATTTCAAATTATTCAATTTATTTCAACTCTTTGTAAAAAAAACAAACCGGTAAGTTTTGGGGATCATGTGATCACAAATGCACCATATGATCAGGATCACATGATCAAATATAATTTATTCCCATGGCTGAATTTTTCAGTGCCCATTACTCTAGTCTACAGTGTCACATGATTAAAATATGCTGATTGGTTGCTCAAGAAACATTTATTAGATATAATGACATCACATCCTAAATACATCTAGACATTATTAGGGAGTTGGTCCCCTCTTTGCAGCTATAACAGCTTCCAATCTTCTGGGAAGTCTTTTCACAATATTTTGGAGTGTTTCTGTGGGATTCTTTTCCAATTTATCCAGTAGAGCATTTGTGAGGTCAGGCACTGAGAAGGCCTAGCTCCGTCTCAGTTCATCCCAAAGGTGTTTGATGGGGTTGAGGTCAGGGCTCTGTGCGGGCCTGTCAAGTTCTTCTACACCAAACTCATCTAACCATGTCTTTATTGACCTTTGTGCGCTGGGGCATAGTCTGCTGGAATAGAAAAGGGCCTTCCCCAAACTGTTCAAACCTTCCCCAAAGTTGGAAGCATAGCATAGTCCAAAATGTCTTGGTATGCTGACGCATTATGTTTTCCCACCACTGGAAATAAGGGTCCAAGCCCAACCCCTGAAAACAGCCCCATACTATTATCCCTCCTCCACTAAACTTTACAGTTGGCACAATGCATTCAGGCAGGGAACGTTCTCCTGGCATCTGCCAAACCCAGACTCGTGAAGAAGAGAAGTGTGATTTGTCACGCTAGAACACGTTTCCATTTCTCCAGAGTCCAATGGAGGAGTGCTTTACACCAGTTCATCTGATGCTTGGCATTGTACTTGGTGATGTGAGGTTTGCATGTAGCTGCTTGGCCATGGAAACCCATTCCACGAAGCTCCCACTGCATAGTTTTTGCTGCTGTTTTACTTTTCCAGTTTCCAATAATAACACTTAAAATTGACTGTGGAATATTTAGGTATGAAATTTACTTATTGCAAAAGTAACATCCACAAAACCACACTTGAATTCTCTGAGCTCTTCAGAATGTTTTTGACCATTTCTCAATCCCAAAATAAACACATTAAACATGAAATTCTCCTCAAAATCTTAAAATCAGATCCTTCAATAAAACAAAAAGTTACCCCAATCTAATGCATTCTATAAAACAATGAAAAACCGTTTCTCTGGCTCCACAAAATGCACATTTGTCAAGAACATCCGCATTTATAACAGAAACAACAGCATTGTTAGCTATAGCCCCATGCAATATACGCTACTGCAAATTACCGGTTTGCTTGGTTCAATCGTGGTTTCTATATCACCCTCCAAACTGGCTTATCTTCTTCTTGTAACCCAAACTTTTCTCGCCACAGTGTCTTTCTTCTCATTTAATGGCAACTTTTTATAAAATTTGAGCAAAACTCCTATACAACAATTTTCCTGCAACATGCAAGTCCAAATCATTTAACCCTTTTAAATACAGCAGAATGCCAGACATACCCTTTAAATCTGGTGAAATGTTTTTCGGAAAGGGATCTCTCATATTTGGAACAAGACTTCCATTACATTTTGCAACATGATTAACTCTTCCTCTGTTAATGTCAATAATGGTTGACAATCAGCATGCAGTTTGGATTGGTGGTATGGTTCCGTTCTGGGCGCGAACTCCCTGCGCATTCATGCAGGCTAGCATGGGTAAGAACAGGAAGAGCAGCGATAACCCCCCTTAGGGTTAACAGAACAGAACCAACATGAATGTATTGCAAATATTATTAATTCAAGATTTTAAAATACAACATAATTCAGAATTTATTCTGATTCATGGGGAATCAGAATGCCAAATCCTGACTGGGCGAGAGGAGGAGCTGGGGATGGAGGAGGGCAATGAGCTCCTGAGGAACACGATAGTTGCTGATAATACTGAAGGAGCTTAAATATGTATAAAATTATAAAAAGCATATTCCTATAGTTAGACGTGCATCAGCTGAGAGCCACTGATGCGCTCTTGACTAACGTGACCTGCCAGAACTGACGCTACGCTTGATTTAAGTCAGGTCCTACCATATCAATTAAATCTTTTAGTTTTACCATACCACAAAGAGCCTTTGCGTAAGGCCTGGGAAACAGTCATTTGATAAATCAAAACTAGCACCTTTGACTAATCGCCTCCATATATCACACAATTTATGAGTCTCAATCAATGTTTATATAGCATGGCTTGAAGCTTCTTGAGGTTCTTCATGATTTCGATCTAATACATAATTCTCTGTACAGTTGAAATCAACACCTAAAAACTAATTCCGATCTGAGTTACAAGCAAACTCTCAGCGCAATTAGTGGGAGCATATACCTTAATAAACACAACATTAATTTTTTTCAAATTGTGCATGTATAGCAATAAGTCTACCTTTCTTGCTTCATCTGAAAAGAGGCAGGAGTAAAATGTTTAGCAAATAATACAGCCACCCCCCTCTAGAAATCATTTTAAAGCGCAGTACCACTCCTTCCCATTCTTTTCTCCTGTCAATTTCATTTAAACCATCACTGTGCGTCTCCTGAATGAACACAACATCTATTTGCTTTTGTTTTATTAATTCAAATTACAGTGCTCTTTTATACGCATTTTGTGCCCCATTCATATTAAGAGTGCCTAACTACACTCATTGAAAAATATGAGAGAAAGATTAAAATCATGACAAGATTCACCATGTAGGAGCAAAATAGACTATGTCGTTTCAAACCCATTCACATCGAACCCAAGTTCTGATCTCAATTTTGCAACAATTTTCTTTAATCTATATATTTCTTGGACAGTGAACTGTTCTTCACCCTCGCCTCGCATTAACATCCCCACAGAGTCAACAAACATTTTGCTGTCTGATGAAATCTGTAACCTGAGCATTTTCATGTTTATTTATTTATTTATTTATTTATTTTTGGAAAAATGACCTAACTTTTCCAAATGAGCAAGCACTACGCCTACTTCTTTTGTCCAAAGTATCACTATCAAAGTCTTCAGCAGTATTGCTTTCATCATCCTTGCGTGCATTTGTATTTCTGGCAGTTATTTTGGCTTTGCATCCTTTTTTTCCCCATTTTGTTTCTTTTCCTCTCAACAGAGGGCGCTTTTAAAAGTGCACCATCACTCACATACTCCGAACTGGCTTCATCTTCCATCACCAGATCAACTGTTTTGTCAATAACATTTGATGTTTCCCCCTCTACCATTCCCAAACCTCCCATCCATGCTTCACTTGTTCCAGCCTCTGCTTTATCACTCACACATTTAGCTTGTTCGCACTCGACTGCTGTCCCTCCACATTTAAAGCATTTCATCATCTTAGAACAAACACAACATAATCAAAGCCATCAGATCTAAATTTAAACAGCACATTTCCTCAATTCCGTTTTTTAGTACCATGTAAACTTGCCATCTAAATGAGACAGTTTGAGTAAAGGGGATTTACAGCCCAACGGAACTGTTCTCATTTGTGACACAATTTTTCCATGTCTGGACAACTCTGTAATCAGCAACTCAACGTTGGACAAAATTATCATTTTTGCCGGTTGAACTAAAGGCATTACTGGTGTAAAAGTCTCCTGCATGATAATTCTGTTTTGCACCACGCCATTCACTTTCAAGGTTATCTAAAAAAAATCACCACAGCGCTATTCATACGAGACACTGACATAACGCTGTCGTGACTACACTCTTCCCCTGAACACTTCATTGCAGGTGCAATCTTGATGCCATGCCTGCCTGAAAGCCGATCATAACTGAGGAGTTCAGAGGACGTGATAACAAACATGATGTCAGCTTATTGCATGATTTGTGTTTGAACTGCAGCTTTGATCTCTGACCTCCGTCTCAATGATTTGAAACATTTCACACTGAGAGAGTTGCATTGATAGTCTTGTTGTCAAATAATATCAGTCATGTTCAATATTGGTGTCTGTGTAACAGTAAAAGTTGCATCCGAGTTCATTAGGGATGAGTTTAGTTTGGTTGAACGGTTCATTGGAGAATCTTTCAGATAGTGTGTGTTGCGATCTCAGTGTGTGTGACCGTGATAAACAGACACATCACTGCGTGTAGTGGAAAGAACATGTTCATAGGCGTAAACAGTGATACATATGCTCACTGCTTTCTCGTCCTATGCGTTTGCACTCTCGTGACCTAATTACGGCGCTGCTGACGATGGTTATTTTCTCACTCACTCTGTTCCTGTGTGTTCTTGTATCTGCTATTCCCAGCATGCTTTGGGAGGCTGGTAAACAAAGCCCTGTGGGAGTCTGTCTATATGCGCTCTATCTCACATCACCAAGGCAACAGAGCCGCTCCCCTCCGTGAAGATGACATTTCCGGGAACTATATGAGAGTTTGTGTGCGCACGGAATTGTCTTTATGGGTTTAACATCAAGGCGAATGTTAATACTATAGAGAGCAAAAGGTGTGGAGGTTTTTTAGGGAAGAACAGGGAAGCCGCGTATCAGAAGTAGTCACAAATTCCGGGAAAGTGATGTGATGATTATTTATCTTCGAAAATGTTTGTCCTCTCATTCAGATGTGATCTGTATCTCTTCATGCATTACTTTCTCAAACATGCATTACAGACCTGAAAAAGGAACTGCTTTGTTGTGTCTCTTGTGAACAACTTCAATAGTCTAGATTTGTGGTTCTTTTGCTTCAGGATTCATGTTTTTACATTGGATATCCAGTGGCAATCCAACATGGTACTGTTATTGTTTATCATCAAAAAGCAGGCTTTGAAATTAAATCTTACAATTTTTAAGTTTATATGGTTATGGTTATTGCTCTTGGTGTGAACAGGCCTTAAAGGAGAACTCTTGTGCAAAATGAATCTTTGGTCTAATAAAACATTGGTACCTAGTCGATCGTTCTCTGAGATTTTTTTCATGATAATCGAATGTAAAGAGTTTTATCTCTAAAAACTGTTTAGCATATAATGCTAGCACTGGGGGCATTTACTAAGTAAAAAGAAATCGCTAGTTTATACCACTAACAAGGCTCAAAATAGCCCCACACTAACACAGTAACATAATGAGTGTCTATACATGCAAAACGAAGCATTGAGAACTTTGTAAGTGTACTGAGCGTTTAATAAGAAGACACTTATTAAAGACAGTTCACTTCGTGTATATAGATAGGAGCCATCTTGGAAAACAGTCTCAGATAAGTCAAACCACAAACGATGTTCATACGAGTTCAGAAGTTCGCTGAACTTCATACAGTTCAGCTCACTCAGCATGACGTCTCCTGTCTTGTACACTTACAAAATTCTCAATGCTTCGATTTGCATGTAGGGACCCTCATTATGTTACTGTGTTAGTGTGGGGCTGTTTTGAGCCTTGTTAGTGGTATAAACTAGCGATTTTCGGTCCCACTGTATATATTAAGTGGCTTTAATAATTTGATACAATGTACTTATTGTGTACATACATGTTTTTCAATGTACTTATATTTTGAAAATACCTGCATGTAATTACAGCTGTAATTAATTTATGTAATTACATTTGTAATTACATTGGTATGGGTAGGTTGAAGGGGTAGGTTGAGGTGTAAGGGAAGGGCTTATACCTTAACCTACCCCTTAAACCTACCCATACCAGCACATTACCCGCATCACACCTCAATAGCAATTTACAATACAACCTGAACACAACACAACCTGAATAAGTACATTGTACTTATTTTCGATGTAAGTACATTAATATAAAGTGGGACCGCAATTTCTTTTTACTTCAGTAAATGCCCCCAGTACTAGTATTATATGCTAAACAGTTTTTATAAATAAAACTCTTTACATTCGATTATCATGAAAACAAATCTCAGAGAACGGTTGACTAGGTACCGATGTTTTATTAGACCAAAGGTTCATTTTGCGCCAGAGTTCTCCTTTAACTATCCATTGATTGCCAGTAGGTTCCACTTTTAATAATCGGCCAATCAGCCAATGGAATTGTCAAGTTAAAATACAATGGCCCAAAAAAGTCTAGCTGACTATAACATCACTATTTTATTTTCAGAGGCCTAGTAATGTCTTTATTCTTCTAGTGTTGCGTAATTCATTGAAATGTCATGCTCCACTTAGTATGACATCATGGTGCTAAATCATTTACACTACACTGCAACATTGGTGCATTATGGGAAATCATGGATGAGCCACTTTCGTTGTCTAAAACATCAACATATCCTCAGTTACGGTATGGATGAGACTGGTTGGTTTCACTATGTTTCAATTTTAAACACAAGTTTTTTTTTTTAAAATTGCATCCTGGTTAGGAAAGAGTTTATACAGTGAATCCTATTGCTTTCTATTCCAGAGACATACTGCCTAGAGATCTGTGTATGGCACGTTCTTGAGTCTCTGGGTCTTGTGATGTTTGTTCGACATGTCTCGTGACTGTCTGAGATGTGGAATCATTTTTTCCGTCTCCCTATGTGGAGAAGGAGAGAGTGAGAGAGCAGTGAATGAAGGAATGCTACGCGTGATATGCTAGACTAACCTTAGCGTTCTGTCCTGTTAGTGTGTCCACACTGGAAATTCCCAGGCCCTCGAGTCTATGAAAGCTCTGAGGAGGGAGATCCAGACACAGGCAGTGCTAGAAAAGGTCAGGGGCCATGTGTAGCTGGTGATGTCATGGAGAGAGCGGAAACAAGGACTGTTCAAGAATGGAGGGCAGTGGTTGACTAGACAGCTTAGGAATACTCTCTCTCTCTCTCTCTCTCTCTCTCAGTGTTTCTCTCTGCATACACACATTTAGGTACGCGCTGTAGTGACCCTATAAACCATCAACACCTGTGAGGCAGGGTATATACTGTATTAATATAAGCATAAACAGCACACAAATGTCTGTCTCATGTTCAAGCTTTTTGGCACACGTTAGTCATTTAAATATATATTTAAGTGTGTCGATTTTGTCTTTCTAGTGGCACGAAACAGAATTGGAGAAATAGCGACAGTTTTGAAGTCAGGTTTTAAAATAGAAAGCCTTGTCTGCCATTGGTCAAAAAAATCTGTCCAAAAACAATGTCTGTGGTGTGGTTGAGTTAGTTATGTCAAAAAATATATATAATATTGCAATTCCATTTGATACCAGTAGTGGTGCAGAAATTACACATTTAACCTTTATGATTGAATAGGATAAATAACTAGAATGTACATTTCCAGAAGAAAATGTGAAGTGGTGCTTGCAGTGGCAAAACTCACCACCCGGTTGCTAGAGTGTGGTACGAATATTGCATACAAGCTGATGACATCAGCTTATGACATCATGATGTCATAAGCTAGAGTGCGTGATGTCACTCTAGCTTATGACATCACGCACTCTAGCTATGATTCATCATACATCATGATGAATCATGATGACATCAGAGTGCGTGATGTCACTCTAGCTTATGACATCATATGACATCATGATGTATAAATACACGTGACACGTGACCCAAAAAGTCCCATTGACTTACATTGGGGAGACTTATGATGATGTCATAAGCTAGAGTGCGTGATGTCACTCTAGCTTATGACATCACGCACTCTAGCTTATGACATCATCATAAGTCTCCCCAATGTAAGTCAATGGGACTTTTTGGGCCGGTTTTTCGCCCCTGGGGCGAACATCGTAACCCCGATCGCTGAGAAAAGTCATAGCACACCATTCCCGATTAAGCCGCACGTTTTGACACCTCATTCATGGGTCTGTGACAAAAACTGCGGGAAGGAGTAGCGCGTCAAAAAGTGTTATAAGAATAATAATAAGTATGGACAATAACAATAGTGTTGCTTTTCAAACACCACTAATTTAAAAAAAATATTAAAAAAAATTATTATTATAAAATTATTATAAATTATTGCCAAAATACCATAATTAGGCTATATTTACTTCTACTATAAATTTAAAATAAGTTAACATTGGATTCAGGATTGTTAACTAAAAGTATTACAAATTATTTTGGGTATTTGAAACAAAGCTGAAATAAAATAAAAATATTAGATGTAAAACTATGGCAACTGATTGAAATACATTTTATTTGAAGTAATACAAATACTAAGCTAAAACGGAAATAAAAATAGTTAAATAAAATATAAAAAAGCGAATAAAAATGACAAAAGCAATTAAAATAAAACGAAAACTGAAAATGTAACAATAAAAAGCTTATTCAAAATATGAATAAATACTATAACATTTATAATTAATACTGAACAATCTGAATAATCCTTTGCTTAAAGAGATTTTTAAATCTCTGTTGGGTTGTTTAATTTATTTAGGTTTATTGTAGTAATAATAATATCTATGTTAAGAGAAATTAAGGGTTGTTTTACTGAAGTGGACTTGTTAGGTTTTGATATGCTAAAAAACACATAGTTTTTTTTCCCACTGGCACACTTGAACTGAATGGTTTTGTAATGAGATCTGGGAGAAGAGTGGCAGCATGAGCGAGATAAACTCTATAAAGAGCTATAAATCGAATTTGAGACACTTTGATTTAAACATACCATTAGGTGGCTCTAGGGAAACGCCTTTTGTCCAGCTGAGATGACAGCATGCAAGCTTCCAGATAACACTAATAGTGCACCAACTTTCCTGTGAAAAATGACTTTGTGACTATCTTTACATTCAGCGTTAAGTGAGAAGAGAGAAGTGTTGACTACAGACTGAGAAAATGCCTTTGATTAAACACCCTCTGTAAGATTGCTCGTTAAGCAACCTTTAATTAGACTAACGAAGAAGGCGATAATTAAAGTTGCTCTCGCCTCAGGAGCTGAGACGAACAACCCCCGTGCCACAACAGGAAGTCACAACATGTGACTTCCTGTCACTCACACCTCTGGTTAGACTGGTGATTTTGAATCACCTGACAACTTTTTATACAGAAAGTCACACGGGTGGCACATTTTAAAATTAGAATGTTTTGATTATGAGAGAGTTATCACGTTTATGCTGCTTTGACTTCTTGGCCCCGTTCTAAGCTAACTTACACAAGAATGCAGTAAGTTGAGAGTGACTACATTTATTTGCGAAAGGGACTACTATATTTTCACTCCAAGTCTGTACAAAGTCTTCACTCCCAGAATTGAGATGGGAAACATAGTGGTATCCATTGCAATGCAGCAAGCAACATGTTTAGAAACACTTTGATTTTAGCAAATTTTGACAATATTAGCAACATAGCAAACATACTTTGTGTATAAAAACTAAACAGACATGCACATTGAATAAGCTGACACAAGGCCTATGTAAAGGTCTTTATATGCAGTGAAAATTATACTATGTGGCCTCTGATGTCTCCTGTTCCTGTTTATAACATAAATATACAGTAACAGGACTCTCAAACTGTTTTTCACTTGCCAGACTCTTTCTCTCTGTCTCTCAGGTTGTGGTAACAGCGCTCTGAGCTATGATATGTACCAGGCCGGCTACACCTCCATCACTAATGTGGATTACTCCAATGTTTGTGTGGAGAGCATGGCGGAGAGGCACAAGAACTGCGCTCAGCTCAGCTGGTTGTGCATGGACGCCCGTCGACTGGCCTTCTCTGACGGTGTGTTTGATGTGGTTTTGGAGAAGGGAACTCTGGACGCCATGCTGGTGGACTGAGACCGACCCGTGGAAGGTCTCCGAGAAGGCGGCCCGACTGCTGCACCAGGTTCTCTTAGAGGTGAGGAACGACAGTGAAACATTTTGACTTTGAGGGGCTTCAGCTGTCTGAATTCTGGAGACTGTTGGCCTCTAGATGGATAAAGATGAAGAATGTAATTTCTTCATTGTTAGTGCCAGGAAAACAGGTGGTCCTTCCCCAAACTTACACCATTGGATGAGCCAAGAGTTCCTGTTCCCCTCAAGCAAAAAAGATTAAGCATAATCCATGCTTTACCTTTAACAGACTTAAAGGGATATTTCACTTTGAAATACATTTTTGGTATGTTTTAGCTTACCTCAAGGGCATCCAAGATGTAGGTGTCTTTGTTTCCACAGTATTTTCAATTTTGATATTTTTCGGTCAAACCGTTGTTGTCTATCAGTCATATACTGGAGGCTAAAGGGGTCCTCCCTGGTTCACCTCAAACAGCATGCACAGAGAAGTCAAAATGTAACATGATTGAATGACTCGTAAATGTAAGTCCACATTGATGGCCTAAGACACGAAACGAGCGGTTTGTGTGAGAAAACGAACAGTATTTATATCGTTTTTAACTTTTGTAATCATAGCCATGACAAAATGATCTGACAGCACGGGCGCTTCGGTCTGCACATGCGCCGGAAGTGATCGCTTACGCGCCTACGTCACTCTTTGTTTATACATAGATTTTAGAAGTTTTACCTTTCACTAAACATTAGATATACGGGAAACCGCAATGTAAGACCATTTCGGTATATCTAAATATGTTTAGTAAAAGGTAAAACTTCCGAAATCTCCGTGTAAATATTGAGTGACGTCACAAGCAAGCGATCACTTCTGGCGTAAGATTGAACTGATTCAGTTCGGTTCAGTCTGACATTGCACAAATGATTCAGATCACTTGGACGTCACTGTGATTACACGAGGTAAAAACAATATAAATACTGTTCGTTTTCTCACAAAAAACGTTCGTTTTGTGTCTTAGGTCATCAATGTGCACTTACATTTACGAGTAGGGTTGGGTATCGAGAATCGAGTATTCGATTGGAACCGGGACTAACTTTTCGCTTTTCCGGAATCGTTCAAAAGTTAAAATTTCGATTCCTGAGTTTCGATATTCACAGTCCGCTGACCGGAAGAAGAAACCGCTGAACAACACCAATGAAGAAGCGTCTACCGGAAGTGTTGGCGTAACCGCGCAAGTCGAACATGAGTAGCTTACGTCGGCGGTCCAAAGTGTGGCTTCACTTTTCTAAAAATAACGAAATCTCGGCAAAATGCTAAATTTGTGACAAAAGGAGAATTTGTGATATAAGGAGTATTTTCTTCAGAAAGACCATTGAACAACACCAATGAAGAAGCGTCTACCGGTCTACCGTCTACAAGGTTAGCTAAACTTTTTTGACCCTGCCTCTTGAAAGAATCGGAATCGAGAATCGTTAGGAGCCGGAATCGAAAACAAGGAATCGGAATCAGAATCGTTCAAATTCAAACGATACCCAACCCTATTTACGAGTCATTAAATCATGTTTAATTTTGACTTCTCTGTGCATGCTCTTTGAATTGGACCCCCTTAGCCTCCAGTGTATGACTGACAGACAACAACGGTTCGACCTAAAAATGTCAAAATTGAAAATACTGTGGAAACAAAGACACCTACATCTTGGATGCCCTTGAGGTAAGCTAAAACATATCAAAAATTAATTTCAAAGTGAACTATCTCTTTTAGTTTGCTTATGTTTAAAGGGTTAGTTCACCCAAAAATGAAAACTTTGCCAGTAATGACTCACCCTCATGTCTTTCCAAGCCTGTAAGATCTCCATTCATCATCGGAACACAGTTTAAGATATTTTAGATTTAGTCTGAGAGCTTTCTGTCCCTAGCCTGGCATGCCAGACCTACATCAAGATGTTAGGTCTGGGAACTCATCATTGACCGGGCTCAATCCGAGGGCGGGATAAACGGTTCTGTTTCAAATTCTCTCTGCACGCAATTGGATAGCACTACAACCAATCAAAGCAACGAAGAAGGTGACGATTGGGTCCCATGCCTTTTCCCACTGGCGGAGCAAGTTGATATTTTAAACGTTTACCGTATCCAGTCGGCAAAACATTTTTTAAATGACTCAAGTGCCATTTTTTGTTCTGGTTTCAAAGAAAAGCTTAAGTTCAAATCATCCAGAGAAGCGGTCAAAGCTCGAAATCGAAAGACAGCTATTCGCCAGTAGCAGCCATTCTTTGTTTTAAAGTAGCAGTGAACTATCACAACTCTGTCATCATTATGTTAAGCCTGCCCGCCGACTCTATACACGATGTGATTGGCCTGACCAAAGTTTGGTTTTTCCAGCTAAAATGTCTATGGAGAGTTGCTAGACCACACTGGCTGCAAAATAATTTTTGCTGCCACCAGGGTGCATCTACATTTCTAGGCTATTCTGTCCCTCCATTGAAAATGTGTATGGTGTACTGTCGTTGTCTAGAAAGAAAATACAGACATCATCGAAGTATTCCATGTGACATCAGTGAGTTAGTTAGAATGTTTTGAAGCATCGAAAATACCTTTTGGTCCAAAAATAACAAAAACTATGACTTTATTAAACACTGCATTGTCTTCCGGTTCTGCATTCATCGAGTCCGCAGAGACACTGGTGACGTAAGACACTGCTGATGTGTTCTCTGGTTACTGGTCAGAACAGAACCTTACTGATGCTCTGGTAGACAGAACTATCCTTTTATTCTTCCCCTTTGAAACCTGGTTATTTTACTTTCTTAGAGATCTAAGAGAATATTTATGAATAACTTCAGTTTCTTCACGCTTGTCGATTTCTTCTCACAACTACTGGATTCCTGAGGCAGTGTAAAGAGGAGACAGGCATTATTGAACCTGTAACTCTCAATTGTGTTTACATTTAGTAAAGAAAGCACCATGTTACATTAAAGCCGCGTTTCCACTGCAGGAACGTTCCCCAGGAACTAGGAACTTTGGGGTGGTACTTGTTGTGTTTACACCGCAGAAACCAGGGTCTAAATGAAGTTCCGGGTAAAAATCCCCCTCCCCCAGAAAGTCCATGCTGGCGAGGTAGTACTTTTTCAGGGTTTGGGAACTTTCGGGGTGGGACTTGTGCGCTGAACATGCTGATTGGTTCTTACCACTTGTTCTTTCTGCCCGGCGGCGCACATCCGTCCCATCCATCTCACGGTCAATGTCCGCTGATAACAAACGTCTACTTTTATACCTAGCATTACGAGCTTTCTGAATACACTTTGGGTGCTCGTCTCTTTTCTGCCGTTTTGTTAATTATCTCGTTAGTAAACCAATCGCACACAAAAGCAGCACAGCTTGAATCTCCTCCATTCAAAACTCAAAACGCACTCAAAAATCAAAACAAACGCGCAGACTGGGAGAAGCAGTCGCACGCAGTTCAACGTCACTACATAATCTTCCCGCCCGGACCGGTACTTTAGTCTGCGGTGTAAACGCAGTAAGCAAGCGGTCTGGGGGAAAAAAGTTCCTATGAAAAAAGTTCCTGGGACAAATAGTTCCTGGTAATTGCGGTGAAAACGCGGCTTATGTAAATAGAGCCAGTGGGACTATTTGCAGAGAACAGATTTGGGTCTGTGTTTTTAATGTTTTAATTAAAGGGATGGTTCACCCAAAAATGACAATTCTGCCATCACCTACTTGCCCTCAAGTTCTTCCAAACCTGTATGAGTTTCTTTCTTGTGTAGAACACAAAAGAAGTTATTTTAAAGATTGTTGGTAACCAAACAGTTGACGGTAGCCACTGACTTCTATAGTAGAAAACAACAACATTGAAGTCAGTGGCTACCGTCAACTGTTTGGTTACCAACAATCTTTAAAATATCTTCTTGTGTGTTCTCATGCAGGTAAAAACATTTTACATCTTTACATCCGAACTGATGATTCTAAACAGTCTAAATCTGGCAGCTCAGGAAAAGCATTTTCACGTATGCCGTATGAGTACATTTTTACCTCTTAGGTAGAGATTAATTCCACTCTTCGAAATTTAAAGAACTTCGACATCTGTCACATCCCTTAATGAAGATTAGAGGAAAGGAAAATCACAGTACAGATGCCATGCTGACTCATGCTCAGTGACATAAGGGGCCACAGATGTAACGTGTTTTTCCCTTTTATCCTTAAATGAGTGATTCAGACCTTGTGTTATTAAACTCACAGGTGCTAAGTGGCTTTCACTCAATCCCACAATGCACTACTACAAGAATTATTCATCAGATGTCTCAGTGAGTGCCACGCAGCATAAGAGTAACCCTGTGTTTTTTGCGTGTTAAAGGTCTACTAATAGATGTTTTGACTCTTAAAACTCATAGGAAATATTTCCGTACAATCTAGCCTTTCATCACAGCAGAAATCACAGTGCCATTTATATTTAATCTCTTTCTCTCATGTTAATAGTGTAACAGTCAGTTCAGTTTCCTCTCCTCATAGTTTATTCATCAGTATGTCAGAGCAGCACAGATTAGGCTGGCAGTCTGATGTGTGTGGTGTGTGGCCTGGTAAACCCTACATTATCGGGACAAAATGTCCTCACTAAAATGGCAATTTCTGAAATCCTTGTCCTTGTGGTGACATTTTTAGGGACAGGTTATAAATCATATTAAGTGATGATTTTTAACAAGGTAAAATTCAAAACGTTTTCTGTGATGGTTAGGGTATAGAATATACAGTTTGTACAGTATAAAAAACATTATGTCTATGGAAAGTCCCCATAAAACATGAAAACATGTGTGTGTGTGTGTGATAATGTGATGTTTTTTTATACCTGTCTAGTCTCAACTCAAGAAAGAAAGAGGAAGGTTATGAGCAAGAGAAAACAATTGTACTATGCTCTGTTTTCTCTTCCAGCAAAGCTGTTTTATGTTGCCAGTTATGAAGGAACAATGTCCTCTCTTCCTCTATTCTAGTGTTTGTGGTAATTTGCAGCTTTAGGTATTAACTCCGGAGTGGATAGAGGAGACCAGATGTGGAAAGGAAAATAAGTTACAGATTCTGTCATGTTTTCATACAAAATGTTAATCTGATTGTGCCACTCTCCAATCATTGATGTGTGTTTTTAGGTAAGCCTCTGCACATTTAAGCTGGGAAAAGTGAAAGTAATAATAACATTACACACTTTACTTTTAGAAATGTCATTATTAACAGATTACTGATAGAAATAATAAACAAAATAATATATTTAGACCTTTTTAAAGCTTTATAAAGGCTCCACTTTAGCTTCATGCACAAGATTAAAAATACATTAAAACCTAAACTCTGAGCTGAGTCTGGCAATTGTTATTGCCTGGCCAATATAAGTCATTGAGTTTAAAGTATATTAAATCCACTGACAGGTGAAAATATCGAGTCTGAATCTGATAATCTGATATCACTACTTATGATTGGTGCTCATAATAAAAGTTTTAAAAAGTTCAAAATTTTTAAAGAGTTTTTTACATTTTTATTTCAGGATTCTTTGATGAATAGAAAGTTCAAAGAACAGCATTTATTTAATTAGAATCTTTTCTAACATTATAAATGTCTTTACTGTAACTTTTGATCAATGTAACTCATCCTTGATGAATAGAAGTATTGATTTCTTATTTATTTCCCCCAAAAATAAAATACAAATTCTTACTGACCCCAAACTTTTTAAAGGGTAGTGTTTAATGTAACAAAAGCTTTCCATTTCAGATAAAAGCTGTTCTTTTCAACTTTCTATTCATCAAAGAATCCTGAAATAAAAATTTAAAAAAACTGTTTTCAACATGGATAATAATCATACATGTTTTTGGAGCATAAAATCATCATATTAGAGTGATTTGTGAAGGATCATTTGACACTGAAGACTGGAGTAATGATGCTGAAAATTCAGCTTTTTTTCAGAGGAATAAATTAGATTTTAATATATATTAACACAAAAAAGTCATTTTAAATTGTCATAATATTTCACAATATTACTGTGTTTTTTTGTGTATTTTGTATCAAAAAATTGCAGCCTTGGTGAGCAGAAGAGACTTCTTTTAAAAACATAAAAAATCTTACCGACCCTAAACTTTTGACCGGTAGTGTATATATATAATATTTTAAATATTAAGATTTTATATATATCATTTATATTTATAAATTGTAAATACTAGATCATTATTTTTAAATATATACTGCTCTTAAAAAAACATTCAGAAATTTGTGTACACATCACAAATAATTACAAAGAAGTACAAAGAAGTTATCAAACAAGAGATTTGGAACTAGAAAGATTGAAGTTGTATTTTCTTGTAAAATATATTACAATAATCTTTTTTTTCAAATTTGAAAAGCCATTTAGAAAAAGCATTAGTAAAATAATGTGCTGTTGATGTATTTAAAGAGCCTTTAATGAATATTGACACAAAGTCAGTACTGTCCTCATGACACTCACAGACATACACACATTAACAATCTGACACATTAAAACACTCTTAAACACTTGAAAACATGAAAACATCATCATCTCTGTCTCTCTCTCACACACACACACACACATGTAGGTGTGAGATTTATTTTTCAGCCTGACACGCTCCATGAATCACCTACACCCGTTTCCATAGAAACGCTGTCTGCACACACAGGGCTCCCTCCTCAAACACGCGCACACAGACACACAGAGATTGCTTCGGTGAGTGTCACACTCGCCTGTGGTGAAGAAGTGAGATATTTGTCTGATATTGTGTAGATTCACTCTGCTGACCCTTACAGAGTAAACAAGTCTTCAGTCCGTCTTCCTCGCATGTTGACTGGCTATCTAGCTGTCTGAACGAGGACTCACTTGTTTAGATTTATTTGTTTTTATATAAAGCTAATTATATTTACTATAGACAAACCCACACCATAGAATCTTGTATTTTTACACCAGACAGACTTTACAGGACCACCTGAGCTTGCTCTTGTGTGTAAAGTTGACTGGAATCTAGTCTTGTACTTTCTGGTGTTTTTTTTTTTGGCACATGCACACACAGGCTTGCATTAATAAAGTATGGAAACGTAACTCCGACACAATTATGATTTATTGCTGTATTGGTTCTTCTGTCACCATTTTTCAAACAACACCTTATGTAATATTTTGGGGTCATTTGCAAAACTCATTTGCTTTGCCCTGATGAGAATATATTTTTAAGTATTATACTTCAAATGTAACCTTTTGCATTTTGTTCATTAAAATGATTATTTATATTTATTAAGAACAATTTACTGTTATTATGAGTCATTCTTTCATTATGTCAAAGAAAGACATCAGTGTTTTATTATTGTTATTATTACTTTATCCATCCACACGCATAGCACTCAGGAAAATAATCTGGGCTCTGGAGTGAAATAGAGTGCAACAGTGAGATTCCGGAAGAAAAAACGTGTGAAAACTGAGTTTTAATAATAATTTATAATTGTTTTAAAGACAGCTTTACTGAGAGCTACGAGGTTGTTAATTGATAGTATTTGCCTCTGTCAGCCTTCATTATTTCAACTTCGCTTAAAGATAATCATTTAACAGCGGAATTTGTGGTGAAAACTACATTACCCCTGATGCTGTACAGAAAATTTAACCAATCAGTGAGTCGAAACTAGCAAAGCGTGCCAAAAGATCTATTTAGTCCGCCCTCTCCCATTAACCGCAAATGACATAATCAAGCCGGTTTCTCTACACTCTCAAAATACTTAAATATTTGATATGTATTTAATTTGAATATATATTTAAACCGATCATGCTGTTTGCAGTGATTCATGGGATTGTAGTTCTTTCCCTCACTAAAGCCATTAAGTCCACAGTCTTGTACCTTTGTGTTTTTGTCCCGTTTTTAAATACTTTTTTGCTTCAAATCAAAGTTTGTAATGTTTTCATTCACCTTTGCTGGTTGACTTTGTTCATGGTTTATAAATCTTCAACTAAGACTTTTATGAAATCCTTATGGGATAAATTAATGGAACAAATACTTGCACTTTCAGCGCTGCTGAAAAGTGGGCTGACACTGGTCCACACTATAGAATAGAATACAATAGAATGGAAAAGCATTCCAATTAAGTAAAGATATCACTTTCTATGAAAGGATGCACAATCAAACTATAACTTTGATGAATCGGATATACACTACCGGTCAAAAGTTTAAGATCGGTAAGATTTTTTATGTTTTTAAAAGAAGTCTCTGAACAGCACCAAGGCTGCCATTTTTTTATAAAAAATACACAAAAAAACACAGTAATATTGTGAAATATTATGACAATTTAAAATGACTTTTTTATGTTAATATATATTAAAATGTAATTTATTCCTCTGAAAAAAAGCTGAATTTTCAGCATCATTACTCCAGTCTTCAGTGTCACATGATCCTTCACAAATCACTCTAATATGATGATTTTATGCTCCAAAAACATGTATGATTATTATCCATGTTGAAAACAGTTTTTTACATTTTTATTTCAGGATTCTTTGATGAATAGAAAGTTGAAAAGAACAGCTTTTATCTGAAACGGAAAGCTTTTGTTACATTAAACACTACCCTTTAAAAAGTTTGGGGTCAGTAAGAATTTGTATTTTATTTTTTGGGGAAATAAATAAGAAATCAATACTTCTATTCATCAAGGATGAGTTACATTGATCAAAAGTTACAGTAAAGACATTTAAAATGTTAGAAAAGATTCTAATTAAATAAATGCTGTTCTTTGAACTTTCTATTCATCAAAGAATCCTGAAATAAAAATTTAAAAAAACTGTTTTCAACATGGATAATAATCATACATGTTTTTGGAGCATAAAATCATCATATTAGAGTGATTTGTGAAGGATCATGTGACACTGAAGACTGGAGTAATGATGCTGAAAATTCAGCTTTTTTCAGAGGAATAAATTACATTTTAATATATATTAACATAAAAAAAGTCATTTTAAATTGTCATAATATTTCACAATATTTTTGTGTGTTTTTTGTGTATTTTTTATCAAAAAATTGCAGCCTTGGTGAGCAGAAGAGACTTCTTTTAAAAACACAAAAAATCTTACCGATCTTATACTTTTGACCGGTAGTGTATACTATTAGATTTTCCTGTGATTTGAGAAACTCACAGGGTTCAGTAATAGTCCAGAAGTTCAGTGCTATCTTGAAGAAAGTCTAAGACACATCTGACTGGTCAAAAAAACTCCTCACTAAAAGGGCTCAACCTTTATATGTGGAAGTGGAGAAAGATGCCCACACACACTCAGTCTCTTACATTACTTTTGTTCTTGTCTTTGGTCTTAGCTAATACCTAAAGCTTCCTAATTACAATGCCTTAGGCCAGGTTACATAATACTTCAAACAGAGAGAGAGAGATGGAAGCAGCTGAGGAGGGAGGCTGCGGATTGGAAATTGCACATCAACTCTCATTTTCTGTCTGCTTGTTTGCTTCATTTTCCCTATCCTTCTCTTTGCCCTCCGGCTCTTACGCTCAGTCGGAAAAAGGAAACGAGAGAAAGAGTAGAAAGCCAGGATCGGGAGGATGAGCGTCTTATCAGATTTCTTCACTTTAAATGACTGTGTTCCTGCAGTCAGTTGATTATAATTTTTAATCAAATGAATTACGTGATATGTCGATAATTGCAGTTAATTGCATATGTCAATATTAAAAGAAAAAAAGTACAATACTTGTAGGAAAAAAAGTCCCAAAAATGAATACAAATAAGTTTAATTGACAAAGATAAAGTCATTATGGTAGATGAAAATGTGATTTTTAAAAATCACATGAATGCGTGAAAGTGTGTTTTTCTTAAAGCATGCAGTTAGATATTGTGTATTGAATAGAAAAATACAGGGAAAGAAAGAGAGATGAGATTTCTATGCTTTCATCCATGTGGGTGAGCTCATTTATCTGTCAGCTCATCAAAGTCTTGATAGCTCCCTTGTTATTATCATACATACACAGCAGTGTGCAAACTAGAGCCAGAGTTATGTAATACTGCAGTCATGATTCCTTAGACTCAGACAGTCAGATTTGTGCTCATATCAATCAGATATTGCAAAATGAAATTTGGGATGTGATCATCTCTGTGTGTGGGATAAAGTGTGTGAGGTATTAGCCTCTTGTGAGGTGTAGTTTGAGGGTGCGGTAAACCGTGTATGTCATCTAACATTAGTTTTTGAGTGTTTGTGTGTTCGGTAACAGGATTGTACACTCTTCAGAATTGAATTGAGAATGTCTTGTAAATGCCAACTTGATTCTGTAATTTGAGTTGCATTTGATTTCTGCAAATAGGATGTAGATTTGCAATTTGAATTCAAGGTAGTAGAATTAAATCCATTGAAATTCAAAATAACTCACATAACATTGTTTGTCACAACACATTTTGAATGATGACTTGTATGAAAGTTTACAAAAAAGTATAAAAAGCTTTGAAATTTGGCAGTTTATGGGCCTTACAGACTGATTGGATGGATGGATGGATGGATGGATTGATGGATTGATGGATTGATGGATTGATGGATTGATGGATTGATGGATTGATGGATTGATGGATTGATGGATTGATGGATTGATGGATGGATTGATGGATTGGATGGATGGATGGATGGATGAATGGATTGAGCTTATTGAATGATGATGGCGTATGGCAGCGGACGGATTGATGGATTTGATGGATTATTTACTTATTTAGGGCAATTGATGATTCATGTATTTATTATTGATGGCAATGTATTTTACTGATGCATCTAATGCAATTATGGATGGATAGATAGATTTTACTAATGCTGTTTCTAATGTAATTCAGTAAAGTCCAATTGATCTTCCTTTGGTTTGTGGCCAATTCAATTCAAATTCACGCATCAAATACATAATTCTGTATTTTATAATCCAGAAATCGTATCTGAGTGGTGGCTGAACACCATTTTAGGGATCGTATTATAACTTTCTCTTCATTTGGACCTTTTTTTGTGGTTTTAAATGTCTTTAAAAATGTCTGACTTGAAAAACTGACAGCAAGTCATTTATTTAGAAGGAAGTCAAGTTATTTGACTTTTTTAAACATTTTTAATTATTTAATGCATTGCCAGCACTTGTTAATTCTTTCTCACAAATACACACCAAAAAATAGTTTTGAGACAGAATAATTATGTAACCACCCCTGTGTCCCGCAGGCCGCCCTTGTGTGTGTGTTTTCATGTGTGAATGCATACAAGTACCTGTGTGTGTTCGAGAGAATTGCAGCTGGGGGATTTGGAGAGATGATTCTGGGACCTGTGTATTTTGTCTTATTAAAGATTTAGGAACTCAGCTGACTGCCTGCAGGCTTTACATAAACACTGACCTGACTGGCAGAGAACTGCTGTTACATACAGATTAAAATTTCATCATCTGACACCAACACCCTGGCAGCAAATGTGAATGGTTTTGTAGGATGCTGTATACATACAGCTTGAAATGAATTTATTAAAGTCTTGAGAAAATTCCAGAAACTTCCTCACAGCAACCAGCCCACATCAAACTCTTCCTGCCCCTGCTGTAGTGAAAGAAATCCTTGAAGCCAGATTAATCCTGAAGACATTATGGAGATAGATGATGTTCTTGGGACATAATAATTCACTGCCTTTGTTCTTGACACATTTCATTGTTCCATGTTATGTGAAGTTGAACTGGATGGTCTGTGTTATATATATATATATATATATATATATATATATATATATATATATATATATATATATATATATACACTCACCGGCCACTTTATTAGGTACACCTGTCCAACTGCTCGTTAACACTTAATTTCTAAGCAGCCAATCACATGGTGGCAACTCAGTGCATTTAGGCATGTAGACATGGTCAAGACAATCTCCTGCAGGTTCAAACCGAGCATCAGTATGGGGAAGAAAGGTGATTTGAGTGACTTTGAACGTGGCATGATTGTTGGTGCCAGAAGGGCTGGTCTGAGTATTTCAGAAACTGCTAATCTACTGGATTTTGCACGCACAACCATCTCTAGGGTTTACAGAGAATGGTCCGAAAAAAGAAAAAACATCCAGTAGAGCGGCAGTTCTGTGGGCGGAAATGCCTTGTTGATGCCAGAGGTCAGAGGAGAATGGCCAGACTGGTTCGAGCTGATAGAAGGGCAACAGTGACTCAAATAACCACCCGTTACAACCAAGGTGGGCAGAAGAGCATCTCTGAACGCACAGTACGTCGAACTTTGAGGCAGATGGGCTACAGCAGCAGAAGACCACACCGGTGCCACTCCTTTCAGCTAAGAACAGGAAACTGAGGCTACAATTTGCACAAGCTCATCGAAATTGGACAATAGAAGATTGGAAAAACGTTGCCTGGTCTGATGAGTCTCGATTTCTGCTGCGACATTCGGATGGTAGGGTTAGAATTTGGCGTCTGACAACATGAAAGCATGGATCCATCCTGCCTTGTATCAACGGTTCAGGCTGGTGGTGGTGGTGGTGTCATGGTGTGGGGAATATTTTCTTGGCACTCTTTGGGCCCCTTGGTACCAATTGAGCATCGTTGCAACGCCACAGCCTACCTGAGTATTGTTGCTGACCATGTCCATCCCTTTATGACCACAATGTACCCAACTTCTGATGGCTACTTTCAGCAGGATAATGCGCCATGTCATAAAGCTGGAATCATCTCAGACTGGTTTCTTGAACATGACAATGAGTTCGCTGTACTCAAATGGCCTCCACAGTCACCAGATCTCAATCCAATAGAGCATCTTTGGGATGTGGTGGAACAGGAGATTCGCATCATGGATGTGCAGCCGAGAATCTGCGGCAACTGTGTGATGCCATCATGTCAATATGGACCAAACTCTCTGAGGAATGCTTCCAGCACCTTGTTGAATCTATGCCACGAAGAATTGAGGCAGTTCTGAAGGCAAAAGGGGGTCCAGACCCGTTACGTAGCATGGGGTATCTTAATAAAGTGGCCGGTGAGTGTATATATATATATATATATATATACACTCACCGGCCACTTTATTAGGTACACCTGTTTATTAGGTACAACTGCTCGTTAACACTTAATTTCTAAGCAGCAAATCACATTGCGGCAACTCAGTGCATTTAGGCATGTAGACATGGTCGAGACAATCTCCTGCAGTTCAAACCGAGCATCAGTATGGGGAAGAAAGGTGATTTGAGTGACTTTGAACGTGGCATGATTGTTGGTGCCAGAAGGGCTGGTCTAAGTATTTCAGAAACTGCTAATCTACTGGGATTTTCACGCACAACCATCTCTAGGGTTTACAGAGAATGGTCCGAAAAGAAAAAACATCCAGTGAGCGGCAGTTCTGTGGGCGGAAATGCCTTGTTGATGCCAGAGGTCAGAGGAGAATGGCCAGACTGGTTCGAGCTGATAGAAGGGCAACAGTGACTCAAATAACCACCCGTTACAACCAAGGTGGGCAGAAGAGCATCTCTGAACGCACAGTACGTCGAACTTTGAGGCAGATGGGCTACAGCAGCAGAAGACCACACCGGGTGCCACTCCTTTCAGCTAAGAACAGGAAACTGAGGCTACAATTTGCACAAGCTCATCAAAATTGGACAATAGAAGATTGGAAAAACGTTGCCTGGTCTGATGAGTCTCGATTTCTGCTGCGACATTCGGATGGTAGGGTCAGAATTTGGCGTCTACAACATGAAAGCATGGATCCATCCTGCCTTGTATCAACGGTTCAGGCTGGTGGTGGTGGTGTCATGGTGTGGGGAATATTTTCTTGGCACTCTTTGGGCCCCTTGGTACCAATTGAGCATCGTTGCAACGCCACAGCCTACCTGAGTATTGTTGCTGACCATGTCCATCCCTTTATGACCACAATGTACCCAACTTCTGATGGCTACTTTCAGCAGGATAATGCGCCATGTCATAAAGCTGGAATCATCTCAGACTGGTTTCTTGAACATGACAATGAGTTCGCTGTACTCAAATGGCCTCCACAGTCACCAGATCTCAATCCAATAGAGCATCTTTGGGATGTGGTGGAACGGGAGATTCACATCATGGATGTGCAGCCGACAAATCTGCGGCAACTGTGTGATGCCATCATGTCAATATGGACCAAACTCCCTTAGGGATGCTTCCAGCACCTTGTTGAATCTATGCCACGAAGAATTGAGGCAGCTCTGAAGGCAAAAGGGGTCCAACCCGTTACTAGCATGGGGTACCTAATAAAGTGGCCGGTGAGTGTGTATATATATATATATATATATATATATATATATATATTGTTACCTTCATTATGCACAATGATATAGGTAAGCAATAAGGTATAAGAGGCTGTGCTGGATGCGAAGCGGAGTATTCACAATGCAGCACTTGCTTTGAGTACTTTATTGCTTTTATAAAACGGTTACCACACAATAAAAATATTAAAGTTAAAAAAAATATATGTATTAGTGCAACTTTCATGAATTAAAATCACTAAAATCCTTCTTTCCACTAGAAAAAAAAATAGTCCCTGACCGTGAACAGCAACAACGTTCCAATGTGTAATATGCATGAAAGCTCAAATAAAAACAACATAGGAACCGCAGTGTTGCTCAGTGATACATAGAACCGCTGGGTGAAGCTGTCATAGCCGTGTTTTATCATGAATAAAGCACAGCTATTGACCAATCAGAATTAAAGGGATAGTTCGGCCAAAAATGATATTTAAACCATGCATTACTCACCCTCAAGCCGTTCAAGATGCATATGTCAATCTTGTTTCAGACCTTAGACCCTTCAGTGGATATAATGTGAAGAAATGGGGTCCAGCTCCTTCAAGTCCCAAAAATGTGCATAAATCCTTCACAAAGTCATCCATCCGGCTCCAGTGGGATAAACGAAGGCCTTCTGAGGGTAATCTGTGCGGTATTGTCGTAAAAATATACATATTTAAAACTTTATAAATGAAAATATCTGACTTCCGGCAATGATTGACATATGCATCTCGAACGGCTTGAGGGTGAGTAATGCATGGTTTAAATATCATTTTTGGCCAAACTATCCCTTTAAGTATTGGAACTGACAATTAGTTGCATTTCATTTTCATGCATTGATTTTTACTTTAATCATAACAAATATGTGACCCTTTTCTGGGTCATGAACCACCAGTTGTGAAACACTTTTTAGGCTGTCTATATATTGCACTAAACCTAAAAAGTATCATATCACTCCCTTTAGAGCTGTCTTAGAACCGTTTCACTAAGAACATGTTTTTTTGTTCATTCCACTGCTGTACTTTCTATTGTTTTTCAATGTAAACATGCTAGACAGACGTTTGACTGTTGTGTTTGCGTCTTGCATTTTAAAAAGTTGAACTCAGTTTAAAAAACTGTCTAGACCTTGCACTTTTTGGCCCCTTACTAAAGTACTTCAATATAGAGGAGGACACAATGTACACTGATTGAAAAAAGAAGTGGAAGAGAGCAGATGGAGAAAATACAAAATGGAAGCATTATTAGAGGCCGAGTAAAGAATCGGAAAGCTATTTAGTGGAAAAGAGAGACATATGGACAGTAGGACAGAGAAACACTATTTCTCTCTCTGTGTGTGTATGTGTGTGTGCCTGAGGCTGATTAAACAAGCTGTGTTTCTCTCCTCATACTTTCACCTCTCATCCTGAACGCAGATGGTTGACAGTATGTCCACTCGGTCACACACGCACACACACACACACACCATTTAACATGTATCAGCAATTAAATTGTTATGTTTATGCTTCCAGTTATTGATCAGAGAAGCGAGATGTGATGCATCCCTCATGGTTTGTGTGTCTTGATCTTCAAACTCACAGAGAAAAATGTGTTTGCATCATTTGGCTTTTTCAGATCTGTAAGATTGTGATGAGATATGACTGAGTTCATAATGAAATTTATTTTGATTGCAAACTTCAATATATTCGACAAATCTGAGCACAATTTGAGACAATGAGCGCAGTTGACATTTAATATCAATAATGAGTTTCAGGAACCAGATTTTATTATTGGCTTTTAGTGGTGACCCAAAATGATTGTTACCATAATGTTAACATTCTAATAAGTTACCTAAATTATTAAACAAATTAAGAAATAAAAATAAGCATTACTAATGTTAACCTGTATGGGCCTAACAATATGTGACATTAAGTTTTGCTCTTTGGTCTTCAATGTTTTATTTCTGAATTTCTCCTGAATAACAGCACTCGATTTGTTAAGAGATGGAACTGGCATGATCACACGCAGGCATTATTCAGACCCAAGGACAAATTTAACTGTGTGAGTGCGAATGTATGTGTTAAAAGAAGAATCCAGGACTGAGAAAGAAAGCCTGCTTTGAGTTCTGAGCCCAGAGACCATGGCATTTTAACTTCAGCATTTTAATAACATTTCACTTCAGTCCTACAATTAGCACGAGACTCGTTTTAGATGCTGCTTTTGGTTGAAGACTTCAAGGACAAACACAAGAAGGCAAAATAAAATGGATATTTTTTTATTAATTTAGGCCTCTAAATTTTAGGTTTATGAATTAGGTCTCAGACAATGTTTCAACCATGAAAAGACGTCAGTAAAACAACAATGTCACTTAAAGTCATAGTTCACTTTGAAATTAATTTTTGATATGTTTTAGCTTACCTCAAGGTCATCCAAGATGTAGGTGTCTTTGTTTCCACAGTATTTTCAATTTTGATATTTTTAGGTCAAACCGTTCGTGTCTGTCAGTCATATAATGAAGGTATATGGGGTCCACCTCAAAGAGCATGCACATAGAAGTCCACATTTAACATGATTTAATGACTCTTAAATGTAAGTACACATTGATGGTCTAAGACACGAAACGAGCGGTTTGTGTGAGAAAACGAACCATATTTATATAGTTTTTACCTTTTGTAATTACAGTCGCATCCAAGTACTCTGAGGGCGCTTCTGTCTGCGCAAGCGCACTGGAAAGCCCTGGAAGTGATCTCTTGTGTGTGAACATCACTCATTGTTTACACAGAGATTTCAGAAGTGTTACCCTTCACTGTGAAGATCTAAACATATTTAGATATACAGGATTCGCAATGAAAGACGATTTCGATATATCAACAGACAACTTTGATTTTTTTTTTTTTTTTCGCAACCGCGCAAGAGATCACTTCCAGCGCTTACCGAAGCGCCTGTGCCTTCAGATCACTTGGACATGGCTGTGGTTACAAATGGTAAAAATTTTATAAATACTGTTCGATTTTTCACACAAACCGCTCGTTTCGTGTCTTAGGCCATCAATGTGTACTTACATTTACGAATCATTAAATAATGTTTAATTTGGACTTCTCTGTGCATGCTCTTTGAGGTGGTGACCATAGACCTGCATTATATGACTGACAGACAAGAACGGTTTGACCTAAAAATATCAAAATTGAAAATCTGCGGAAACAAAGACACCTACATCTTGGGCGCCCTTGAGGTAAACTAAAACATATAAAAAATTAATTTCTTTAAATTAATTAATTTAGCTATCCCTTTAACGTTACATTCACCTCAGAAATGTCCATAGCTCATTAGTTATCTAAAAAAGGAATAATTTTGTCAATGTATGTTTCAATAAATTGTAAGTTTGAATAAATTTAATTAAAGTTATTATTTAAGTGTTTGTATATATGAAATAATATGTTATGCATTAAGAACAGCTTTACACACACGTTTTCTCTGTTTCCGGGCTAGTTTGATGGTCATTGCCAGGTCCTTGTGTTTTGATTGGTGATTAGCCCATAAGATGGCTTAAGTGCTCATTATATTTCTAGATCACACAGACACACACACAGACGCACACACATTCTCATTTATCTCATCACTCTGATTTCCTCTCTTGTCCTCTCTTCTGTCTTTCTCCATCTTCTCTGTCTCTCCTTTTTCTTTTCCTACTTAGGCTTTTCTTTTTTTTCAGGGCATTACTCCTTTAATCCTTCATTCAGGATTTATCTCCACTCATGAAAGGACAAAATCCCTCGTTTCTTTTCTCTTGTTTTTCCTCGTGTGATCCCTTCAGCACCTGGTTAAGAGGACTTGGCATGTCAGCTCATTTGTTTTCTGTTCATTGTTACTTTTTCTACTTTTTCGCACATTTTATATACAGTATATCTAGACTGGTTTGGATTTGCTTTGTATGTTTCCTATATGAATATGAGAGTAAAATCACAAGAAATCTCGGTAACTCTACTTAAAACCCTGTGAATAATTTATTATATAGGTGTTCATAATGTACGTTATAAAGTATTATGTCTTTTCATAAAGAATTGTAACCAAAGTTAAAATGCATTGCAGATTCCTTGTTGCATCTGAAGTTGGTTGTTTGTCATGTATTTTTAAATGGATACTTTCTAAAGGTGTGACCATGAAGTATTAGAATGTGTTATAAGTTATTCGTGAGACCATGCAAAGCATAATTAATGCATCGAAAATATCTTTATAATGAATTATATTTAAAGTGTTACCGAATTTTGTTAAAGTTTTGATCCTTGACCTTTTTTCAACATTTTATCGACAGTATGGAATAAAATGGCGCTTCCACTGTTTTTACATGGTATATTTCATTTTAATACCATGGTACCAGCATATAGTTGGATAGTTACTGATTATGCCTAGGCTTATGAGTTTTGTTCTAATGAAAAAAGTTGAAATAAGTCTCTTGGCATCTCCAAATGTGTCAGCAGCATGTACGGTACATTTGTGTCTGTAATCCGGCAACTTGTCAAATTTGTCAAGAGGTCTTGTCATGGAGCGTTTTAGCTGGTTCGTGGATGTTTGTGCACGTGCAGCCCGTCTCCCACACACTGCAGCCCAAAATCACAGAGACAGAACCTCTCGCATCCCGACTCAGTTACCACGGAGACGAGAGGCTAGTATCGACTGCAGAGCAGCGTTGCTATGGAAACGCTGGATGCCTACTGGGAGGGGGCCACCATTAATTAGAGCCAACGAGAGACAGATAGACAAGACGAGAGACACAGAGAAGACGACAGTTCGAGCTCGGCACAGTGTGTAGTCAAAGCAGGTTCTGTCCAGTTTTCAGGGAGGCGCTGCCTTCGTTTTCGGCATGGATGGATTATAGAAGCATCTCTTTTTTCTCTTACAGCTCTTGCCATCTTTATTAAGCTTTATTTATTTCTGCTAGGATGCAGTTGTCTAATCCCCATAGAAAATGACGATGGTAATTATTATATTAGTAAATTAATATAGCTGTTTGTATAGTATAATCCTGAAAAACGAAAAGTATTAAGAAGCCCAACTGTTTTCTGCCTTGGTGATGATAAGTAGGGGAGAGCGGGGCACAACCTACCGCTTTTTGGTTTTGGCTCAATTAATTAAAAAATAATTCGGTTAGATTAATACTTTTTTTACACAGGCAACATGCACATCTCTGCTACAAATAAACACTTAAAGTTTTTTTCTAGGACCAACCATTTTCGTACAGTTGTACTGAAAGTGACAGAAGTGCAAATGTTACAACTTACCCCATATACAGGGTTAATTGTAACAGATAGAGAGGTTAGTTGTAACACTTGTGTGTAACACACATAATTCAGTACTATTTTATTTGTATAGGTTGATCTTGTTTGTGCATCTGTATAGACAGATATCCATACATCCATCCCTCATCCAATCATCCTTCTATTATGGATCAATTTCATGGATAGAGACAGAAAAGGGCAGCATCGTTTTGCAATAAATAATAATAAATAAAATTATAAATATTGTAATTGCAATTAAATTAGATTTGTGTGTGGCAGCTGCATGTACAAATATTATTATTAATAATAATAACAATAATAATAATACAAATGAGCTTAAAATAAAAATGTAAAGGGTTTATTGCATTAATAACAGGCCATATTTTTAATAAATAAACAAGTTATCATTCATAGTACACTAAATTTTAAACATTTTAAATTCCAACATTGTTTGTGAAAGTCTAACAAAGTTAAATGTATAAATAAATACTAGGGATGGGCATTTTTCTAAAATATTGCATTCGAATATTCGGGCTCATAAAAATCGAATATTCAAATATTCGTTTATTTAAATTATGTTAAACGAAAAAGACGTTATTTTAAGTTTTTTTTTAACGTTTTTGTCACCATTTCTGGACAAGCTTACAATTAGGCAATACACAACAAGCTTACAATAGTAATTAAAGTTTTCTTTTAGTTGAAAACATTAAACAGTAGGCCTATGAGTAAACAATATATATATATATAAAAAAGCATTATTAAACGCATGCTCAAGCAGCGCGAGCGGAAAAAAACCCTAATGAAGCAGATTGCGTCAGATATCGTACAGAACGTACACCTATACACACGAGTCAGCAAATGACTGATGATCGTGTTTATATTGTTTCACGTTTATGTTGAGAAAAACAATAATATCTTACGTTACATGCAGGGGCGTTGCCGGACGCCAGCACTTTATATGCTCGAGTGAGAAAAGATGCCGCGCTGACAGACATTTCAGAGAACGGTGTTTCTAACAACACTTTGCATTTTAATAAGTGTGTCTCAAAATTATTTAGCTATTAGATAAGTTAACATCTTTGATCACGCGGGGTCCAGCTGCGCTTACCTGCAGTTGTGATGCAGTGATGAACAGCTGTCTTTCCTCACTCGACTGTTTGGATTTCATGTGATTTCTCATGGTGATGATATCATAACTCAGATTAATTAATTAATTTGATCAAAAGTAATTCCGTTTAGTAAGATCCTTTTCAAGTAACGTTAATTCCAAACTTCGCGAGGCAGACGACAACATTATGTGATCAAATACAGACGACTTTTAACACACTCCACAGCGCCATCCAGTGCATTTAATTGTAACTGCGAGTTAGTTCCTTAGGATTTATCATGGACTCACTGCATTTACGGCCAGCAAAGCAACGTATTCAAAATTCGAATAGTATTTTATTTTTCGAATAATAATTACATATTGAATATTCGAAAATTCGAAATATTCGTGCACATCCCTAATAAATACTCAAACCTGAAAAGTTGTGTGGCTCCGTTTTCATTTGATTATCGTTGTAACACTCTGTTAGAACGAACCCCGCTGTGTATTACATATTTTAAGCCTAGCTAACAGTCGCTAGGAATTGATGACATGTTTCAAAACGGTGCTATGTTTGAGCCAACAAGACAGTGATTAAGGCAATATAAAGTTAGATTTGGAAACGTATACACCCAACTCAGAACCTGAAAAAAAACCTATGATGAAAAAAATTACTTTCATGGTGTCAAAACACTCTTTGTCCAGTATCTTCACGAAATATAATCAAAACTTTCCGCGAATTCGCGGAAGACCGTCTTCTGGCAGCAAGAGAAAAATAGCGTAAAGACAACCTGCTTGATCCTGACGAACTATGTAAAACGTCCGTGTTACATTTAACCCCGCATTAGGTTGTGCCCCGCACTCCCCTAATATAAAATTAGCATATTAAAATGATTGCTGAAAGATCATGTGACAATTAAGAGTAATAGCTGCTGAAAATTGAGCCTTGCCATCACAGGAAATATTTGCATTTTAAAATGTATTAAAATACAAAACAGTTATAACAAACACATAACAGTGTTTTTGATCAAATAAATGCGGGCTTGGTGAGCATTAGAGAATTCTTATCAACCCACAATCTTAAATCTTACCGACCCCAAATTATTGAATGGTAATCTGTATATTTTTGGACACAATTCCAGGTTAATTTAATGGTTTTTGGACCATATTATGAAGTTAATATCAAGTATTCTTTTGAAGTACCTTGGAATTGCCATATTTTATGAATACGGCAATCATACAAAACCACCATGGTATTCTCAGAAGTACCTTGGAGTGCCATAAATACCATGGTGAAATTTTAGTTCCATGGTTTACTACACAATAGATTCCAATAATATTACTATGTTACTGCCAAGGAACTGTATTGTGAAGTATGGTACTTCAAGGAACTTTCTAGAATACCATGGTTATTTTAATAAGTGTATGATATATATGCCATATTCATTTACTATGTCGGTCACACTTTAGATTACAATTCTAACTATTAACTACGACTTTTGCCTCAGTAAACTCCTAATTACTTCTTATTAATAGTTATTAATAGTGGTAGTTATTACATTTAGGTGTTGGGTAGGATTAGGGATATAAAATGTGTTGCTGTGCTGCAAACAGTACTCTTTTTATTGGTTATGAAAGTACCATGGTACATGAACTCCAATATTTTGAGATATATCAAAGTGCCATGTCCAGAGAAAATCATAAAAATACAATTGTGTACTGTCTGTCTGCCTTTGCCATCAGTAATCTTGTATAGCAATATTAGTTCCACAATTAGTTTTAAGCATGATGTAATTGTTGTCCCTTTGGTGATGTCAAGCCTGTCCAGCCAATCAGAGAATACCAGCTTATGTCCGTGTGAGTAAACAAAGCAGGTTGCATCAAATTATGAGACGAATTGACATCTGATGACAGGAGCTTGGGATTGCAGTGAGGGATAGAGATGTGAGCGTGTCTGATGAGTGATCTCATTTAGTAGTTCATTAAGGTTTTCTGATGCGGCCATTAGTTTTTATGGACTGTTTGTGTAAACATTGTGAGTCAGAGCTGAATATTAGCGCACAGATGAACTTTCCTGATATTGCGTCAGCAGCAGCACTGCAGTAGAGCGTTGCTGCGTTTCATACAGTGAAAGAAACACAAAACAGTCTATCTCATAGGGAAGATGCTTTACTTGAACGCCAATGCTACTCTTTTCAGTCATGAAGGGTTTTAGAACAAACTAAAGGGCTTCACTACAAACTTTGATCAATGAAGCTAAAAAGGAAAGTGTCAGCAGCAAACTTAGTCATCAAGCTTGTGTGTGTGTGTGTGTGTTTTCCAATTGCTCATCAACTTTTGTAGATGCGTGTCATCAAAATAGTCCCATGATCATCTCTCTTTTCTCTCTGCATAGGGGTTGCTGAGTATGCAGAGCAGATTAGATTTGAATGCTAAGCAGAAAAGTACGCAGGTGCCCTCATCCATGTCTGATGAAAGAGTAAGAGTGTAAAAACCATCGTATCGCTTCATCCTACAGAAGAACTAGATAGATATAAAGTTATTAAGTGTCATATTTTGTCCATAGAAAGTCTTTAATACCTTGAGAAAGTTCATTAGCATTCCTGTTCATTTCGAAATAAGTTTCTCGGCCCGCTGCACTTGACACTTGTTGATTTTGAGGCAATCAGCTGAGCGGTAAATGTCACGACAGCTCGTTCTGGAGCCGTTTGGAAATTACAACATCAGTCCCTAAACCTTCATTAGCAAGTACTCTGAGCTGAACGGCAACAGACAGGGAGTAATGTCTGCTAAAGTTCATTTCACAGTTTTAACAAGATGAAGCATCTACTAATATTGAATATGAAATGATTATAATTCTTTTTATGCTTGGTTCATGCACACTTCCTGTTGGAATAAGTGTTTTTTTAAATGTATTATTATTATTCTATTATAGTTTTTATTAATAATTAGAATTAGTTTAAATTAAAAAAAATTGTTTTAGTTTGTTTTATTAATTTTATGCAGTTTTATATTTTTGTTAGTTTTTTAAATAGAGTTATTTTTGCAGTTGTGTTTGTTGCCCCCATAGACTGTAAAATAGATGGACGACGCCACTTCGCTCTCTTCCATTGGTGAGAACTGAAGCCGGCAGTGTCCTGATATGGTACTGACATCTTGGGATTTGAGTCGGGACCAGACCTGCGCAGTAGTGGGCAGGAAGTAAAGCCGTGAAACCAATGCTCCGCCTCTCACTCTCGAAGAATGCACTCTCTCTGCGCTTTTTTTAAGTGGCCTATGTCTGCTCTGTTCCTCCGTTCTGCTCCAATTTTGATGTCCGATAAGAATCAAGTAAATACAATCTCCTCTGTCCTCTCATGGTGCGTTCACACCGGACGTGAATAGCGCTTCAGGTGCGAATGATTTCAATGTTAAGTCAATACAAAGAAGCGTTACGCGAAAAAAATTCCTGCAGCGCGAATCAGGCATATAGCGCGGCACGGAAGATGCGAAAACGCCTCATTCGTGCGTCAAGTTTGTGGCGCATTAAGCGCGTGGCGCGCGGATGATTTAGTTAGTGCCATTTGTGCATTCACGCATTTGATGCAAATTCGCGTCTGCTGCTCGAGTTGAGAAAATCGAAACTTTGGCGTCAATTCGCACCGCGTTAACCAATCAGGAGCCTAGCTGCTTGCTCACGTGGTGAAGTATCTGTATGCTTCATTAAATTATTTTGTAATATGACTATTGGTGCGTTCTATTATGCCCAACGAACCGAACTCGGACCTCGGATTTGACGTCACGTCCACACTTCAAGCGTTCTATTATGTTTTTGCGTGTCCGAATCGGAGAAAGCTGTTGTCATGGTAGCACTGGCCGAGTACCAGGCACTTACATTTAAAAAAAATATTATGACTACACCTTATCAAAACGCAGCCATTTGAACATGAAAATGTTCACTTTATTTAATGTTTTTCATGTTAATCTTCTGTTAGCAACGCTAGCAACGTTAGTAATTGCACTCACAACAACCGATTCCCTTACCTACAGGGGACGCAGTAATACGAGTGATTATAATCGTCATTTAAAATACCAAAGCGTTTTAAAAACAATGAAAACAATTCATTCTTACAAGTCACAGGGCGCAGCCATCTTGAATTCCGAAACGGAATTTTTGCTCGGTGTCCTCACGGTTGTCCGACGTCCGAGAGGAGAAATCCGAGGAAAGGTCACCTGTTGCTAGGCAACGTCAGTCGTCCGATTCGGATCTCCGAGACGGATGAATAATAGAACGCACCATAAATGCATGGTGGGATTCTTATGCACAACAAAGCAAATATTTTATCACCTTAACTTTATTTCTATATATGAGACATGTTCATTTTGTATTGAATGTTATTCATTCCATATCTAGATTTTATGAAATATATTATGATGTATTATGATGTAAAGACAACCAACATACATGTGCACAAGTTTGTGTCTGGACGTGAGAGAGAAAAAAATCACAGGACAGGTTAATAACTTTTTGAAGGCTGGCTCTATTTGTCATCAAAACAAAAATAAATGACAGCTAGATTAGATGAATGAGGGTGATCTTCGCTCCGATGCGGGACAACAGGTCATCCAACTGGACGTGTGACAGGCGGAAGTACCGCTGACAGCGGCCGAGCAAATGGTGCGAGCAAATAGTGAAACTCGCCAAACGGTTCGCCTCCAAAGGGTCGTCGTACACATATACAACGACGATGATTCCCACACAGCTGTTCTGCTCTACAGAATAAATACAGAGCGGTGACTCTTACGCTGAATCCTGGGTTGACATAAAAAAATGGCCGGCAACGGATTTTGATTCTGACGCGCTTTACGTGCGTAAATTTCACTTCAAACTTTTGTTTTTATGCGCGTCAGTTTCACTCTTGACATGTGAATTAACACAAAGTGGTCAAGCGTCAAACTAGACGTGTCAGGTGCGAATTTGATGCGCTATTCGCGTCTGGTGTGAACGCAGCATTAGGACTTTTTTTTCGGTGACAGAGATTTTGTCAATCATAGCTGTCAATCATGACGTTACACCACTGTTTTTATAACATCACATAACTAACTAAATACAAACTTATTTTAAAAACAGACACTTGAACTTACATCGGGGTGATAAAAACGACAGCAAATGACAGAAACCACCTTTGGAAAAAAGATATTTGAAATGTAATTTAATTGTTTAGTCTGTCTCACGTCCCATTGAATAACACGGGGAGGTGGGGTTTATGACCTCTAATAGGACCAGCCACCGGGGGGGGGGGGGTTGTTTGGCTTCACTTTTCATGGCTTGTGCGGCACGCTTGGTTTCCACTAGTGGTGCAGAAATTGCACACTGCACCTTTAAAAATTTCACTAGAATTTCCCAGAGGCATTCTCTCACTCTCTCTCTCTCTCTCTCTCTCTCTCTCTCTCTCTCTCTCTCTCTCTCTCTCTCTCTCTCTGTGTGTGTTTGTGTTAGTTTGTGTGTGTGTGTATGTGTATGTGTCTGTGTGTGTCAGAGTCCACATCCTCACACTTGTGTCTGACATTAAAACTGGTTTGACAACCCCCCTCCCAAACCAAATCAGTCCACTGCGGGGTCCAATACTCCAAGTCGTTGAGTGGAATATAAAAAAAGGTTTACAGCACTGTCCTCCCTCACAAACACACACACAAATACAGAGATAGCTCACTGATCTCTGTTCCACATGCTTAGCGACCTTAGCCAGCAACAGTCGCCTATATTATTATGGAAAAATAGCTTATCTGTCTCTCACATATCTCTCTCACACACACACGCACACACATTTGACTATCTACTCATCAGATTCATGCTGACAGAGTGTAATGCAGTTTAGAGACTGCTGAGTGTGGAGTAGAAACAGATTTTCTGGAGTTTTCCATCTCATTAAAGGCCTGACCAAGGTCACCATCCCCTCTCGTTCTCTTTCTCTCTCACGCTCTCTTGTTCCGCCTCTCAGGGGAAAGCTGCGGTGCATGCTGAGTGAGTTGTGTGTATATGCTTGCTAATAAGTGTGTGCATTTTCTCTGTAGACTCGCAAATGATGCAGCAGAAATAAAAAACATTCCATGCTGTGTCTTAGATCGGAGGTTTAAATTTCCACTGCCGTCCTGAGACCCAGGTGACTGCTTATGGGGCTGAACCAGTCATTCGTGACCTGCTCATTCACCTTGGCTGTTCCCATGGCGATGTGTAGCCTGCGGGATGCAGGTGAATGGGAGGAAGCCTGACAAGCATTGCTAGTGCTCTGATCGATGAGAGAACACAGGAGCGAGCCTAAGATGGTGTATTTAAAAGATACTCCCATGGGTTTTTGAGCCTACACGTTATTGTGGGGATTGTCTTGGTGCATTTAGTTGATCTCTTGGTGAAAAATAAGGAAAATATACACTTTTGTAGATTGTTGCTATGAGCTTTTTCTTCATCAGTATCAACATTTGGTTTAATAAATACACTATCTTTTAAAGGTTAGGGGTCTGTACATTTGTATTATATATTTTTGAAAGTCATCTCTTATAATCACCAAGGTTGCATTTATTTGATTAAAGCAGTAATATTGTGAAATATTATTACAATTCAAAATAACTGTTTTCTGTTATAATTTTTTAAAAATGCAATTTATTCCTGTGATGCAAAGGAAAAATCGTTTTTTTGTCAAAAGATTTTTTTTTTGGATGAATAGAAACCTTACATTATAAATGTCTTTACTGTCATTTTGATCGATTTAATGCATCCTTGTAATTATAATTTTTCTCCATGCAGTATATTATACTTCAATGTAGGCTCTTGCATGAATTGAATCTAAAGGGGGTCGCATACTCACGGCGCAGCGCCGCGTCGCGCAGCGCCACGTCTTTAAAATTCAAACACATTATTCTCTATGAGTGTACACACACCGGCAGCGCCATTCGGCGTCTGTCCGCGGCGCCCAGCGACGGCTCAGGACCGTGTTCAAAACCCTGCAGCGCCACAGAGCGCCATTTACATAGTTTTATATCAAATTTAAATTATTTTTGTCTCAAATCGTTGCTGATGGGTCCTGACTTCGCCCTATCCTACAATATACATTTCGTTTTGCATTCATTTACAGAAATCAGCTGCTTGAATGACAATTGCTGATGTTATTGGATTTTTCAGGTGAGATTCTCAATTCATTCAGTTAACGGATGCTCTGAGGTAAAGTTTTCAGACTGCAGACTCAGCAACGATTGTATTTAATTGTGCAGTACAATAATTACATAGAACAGACATTATCTTCATCTCCTGTCATTAAACATTACAATATTGCTGGCCATACACTGATGAGAAAGTGCGCGTCCGGTGTGCCGATACCTTGAGTTGTCCTAGACGCGATGCGGCGCTGCGCGTCCGGTGTGCGACCCCTTAAACACCATCTGTCTATTCCTTGCACAATTCTAGTTAGAAGAATGAATTGTCCAACGTTGTATCTCACCAACACTGATGACATCCACGTTGTTCTTGGACATCCTCTTTTTGTAGTACCTTCTACTCTTCCCTGCAATGTAATGTTGCCAATTTTGTTTTTATCCATACAAAGTACATGACCAAGCCACTGGTGTTGTCTTTCATGTACTTTGTTTCTAGTCTGATTGAGGGCCTTTCCGATGTCATCGTTTCTCATCTTGTCTATGATGTGGACGCCTAGTAGTTTTCTAAGTGCTTCGCAACCACACAAAGCAATCAGGAGTATGAGGGATCTGTACAGTGTCATTTTGGTTTCATTCTTGATGTTTTTGTTTTTCCCAATATTGTCCAGATCGCTCATCACTTTCAATGTGGTGGCGGTTCTTATTCTGATGTCTGTAGAGCAGTCACAGTTTGCAGTCATAGTCATCCCAAGATACTTGGGTCGTTCCATGTGCTGCAGCTCCTTACTTTTCTCTATTTTTTCACTGTTTGCTCGGATTTTGTACCTGTAGCAGGATCCACTCTGTTTTGGAGCCACTGAATCTCTTGATCGTACTTTGAGCTGACATTGTAGACTCTGTCCAAAAAGACCTGAGCATGTCTAAGTTGTTATGTCAAGAGACCAATATCATTGGCAAAACGCAAGTTGTTACTGCCATTTACACATGATCAGTGGCTCTCCAGACCGTCAAGTGCCTCTTGCGTAATGTGCTCCAGATAGATGTTGAAGAGACCTGGAGACAAAACGCAGCCTTGTCGGACACCGAATGTTTGCAGGAACCAATCTGTCATGTGGTTCCCGGCTCTTATAGCACTTTGCATTTTCTGATACAGATTCTCAATCAGATTGATCTGCTTGGGATTGATTCCATAGTGGTGTAGTACTTTCCAAAGGCCTTGATGCCACACTCTATCAAAGGCTTTCTTGAAATCAAGAAAGATTTGTCTTGCAGTCTGAGATACGTCTCTACTATCAATCTGAGTGATACAATCAGTTCGATAGTGCCTCTACCTGGTCTGAATCCGGCTTGTTCCTCCCACATTTGTAATTCAATATCGTTCTTCATCTGGCTCCTGGTAAGCTTACTTGAGTTTCAGATGAGGCTAATTGTAAAGTGATTTTCACATTTGGTTGTATCCCCTTTCTTTGGGTTGTTAACCATTAGGGACTTCATCCATAGCATAGGAGACTCATCAGTGGCCCAAATTTTATTGCAAATTTTATGCATGATATGGGCTATGGCTTCACCGCCGGCTTTGATTAGCTCTCCTTCGATGCCATTCGATACCAGGAGCCTTCCTGGATTTGATCTTGGAGATGGCTATTCTGATTTCTCTCTCAAGAAGGTCTGATGCACATCTCTCTTGCAGTTTGGCCAGAGTTGCTCAAGAAAATCCTCATCTGCCTCTGATAGGTTTGTTGTAGAGACAAAGGCTGAGTATATCAGCATCCTTGGTAAGTAAGTTGCCATCTTTGTTTCTGATGTTGCTGCACCTTTCATTTATTTTGACTCTTTTGACTTTCTTGAGCATTTTGACCTTTTTATTAAAAAAGAGTGTGAATGTCGTTCTTTCGGCTTGCTTATGCTTCGCAACACTGTTTGTTGAACCAGTCGTTGTGGCATTTCTCAACCTTGTTGTATATGTCGGTCTTCAGCCAAGAGTATCCTTGTTTTAAATTTACATAATCTAGGCTGCTGTTGTTCTTTTTGCCGACATCTTAGTGTTCATCACCTTGCACGAGGAGTGTTTTTATGTCTTCTAAACTTCTAAGGCCGATTATCTCTTCAGCTGTTTTCTTTATCGTGCCGTTGATAATGTCGAGTACATCATGCAAGCTGAATTCTTCTATCGTGTTGCCAGCCAAACACCTCAAAACTGTTCTTGAGCCCAATCTCATAGCGCTCTTTAACTTAGTATTACAGTCTTTCGATGTCCAATTTCTTGTTGTGTGTCCTCTTTTTAACCTTAAACCACATCCTAAAGTTGCCCATTACGAGATTGTGGTCATTGAGAACGTTTGATTCTAGCATTGCTGGTGCTGCTTCTTCATCTCTGATCGATCATGATATAATCAGTCATCTGTCGCATTCTGTTACCCGGCGAACTAGGAGTCTATTTGTGTGACGGTTTGTGTCTGAACCGGGTGTTCACAATGTTTAGCTTGTTGAGCCTACAAAACGTCGCTCACCTCAATCATTCATTGATCCATATCCAAAGTTCCCCAAAACACCTTTCCATGTAACGAAAAGTGCATTGAAGTGCCCCATTAAGATCTTAATGTCCCTTCTTGGCATGTTATTGATGGTGTGTTGTAATGTCTTAAAAGTCGTCCACAGTGTCATCACTCTGGCTAGTAGTTGGTGCATATGCTCGGATAATAGTGTTGCCAATTAATCTACAATTGATTAGCCTTGAAGACACCGGGTTCCAATTCGAAACTCTTGGATTGCCGCCTTTGACAAAAAAGCAAACCTACACCTCCTCGATACGTCTTTTCATCCCCCAAATACAAGAGCTTATGTCCTGCTTTTTCTACTATGCCTCGTTCCGTTTTTATGCACCTCAGGCAGACCAATGACATCCCATCTGAACCACTTGTTAAGTTGTCCGACAAGTAATTCGAGGCTTCCATCCTTCCAAAGTGTCCTTACGTTCCATGTGCCGATTGGCGCCTAGAACTACGACAGGGCTCTTATTTGTCCAGCTGGCATTTTTCTCTATTTAGTCGTCTACTCATGATTGTTTCTTGTGGGTTGTTTCACGAGGCGGTTCCACACTACCTCTCCTCACTAGCTAGTACTCTTGCATGGGTAACACTATTGACGTCATTGTGAGGCCCGCCATTTTAAATATCTTTAAACTGTCAATGGTATAATCACACCCTACTACTCACGACTAGTGAGCTAGACCACTCACTTAACCGTCACCGGTCACTCGCGTCAGGCTCGGTTTTTACTTCATGAGCTAGATATGATTTGAATAGTATATGTAATATAGAAGGGAAAGTGTATATCTGGGGTTCTGTAAGTAGTCATTGTTTTTGTTTAGCCCTTTTTTATAAACTTTTGACCTTTAATAATTAATTTTAAATGGTCCATAATACATTTTTTATTTGGTAAAACTATCTTTCAAAAAAAAATAGTAATAAAATGCATAAGATGCATAATAATTATAAATTAAGTATTGCTGTAATGCAGAAGAATGGAGTAAAAGACTAAACTAGTTTTTTAAAATATGAGAACATATAATGAAGAAAGAAAGTTGTCTGCATACTTTTTCACAATGTCCTCTCACTACCTCGGTCTACCTCACACCCACTCCCACTACCGAACACTACTCACTCCCCTTCCCACCTGCCCACTCTCTAATACCTCCACAGACAGACAGAGACAGAGTCACAGTTGATGAGTATGGGAATCTGAGTTTACGTAAGTGCCTCAGCCGGTCCATCTCAGCGCAGAGGTGGGGGGTTGAGGGCAGATGAAGCTGTATTATTTTCTAGTTACATAATATTTAGTGTATAAAGAGCTGGCAGCACTGACCAGAATTTCAATGAGATTTTTTTTCTTGCTCTTCATTTTTAAGGACACCACACACACACACACACTCAAACAAGTGCACACATGTACACATCATGCTGTCTGAATCCTCTCAAAGCCCCTGTGCTTTTCTCCAGAGGATTTAATGTCAAATAAGGTTGACTGAGCTTCACTTTCATTGCATGAGGTGAAGACGGCAGGACAGTGATTTGATCTCTGGCTCTCTACAGGCAGCTGATATATGTGTGCTTTTTACATTAGAGCTGCACTCTTGTGGGGTCCTGGATTTCATTTCAGGTCATTTCCGAACAATTAGATGTTATCATTTTTCTAGAATATTGTACAAGAATACCAGGACTTCCATAAATGGTGTAAATTCCTGTAGAATTATGTAAAATGGCAGTACTATGGGAAATCAGTAAGTGCTATGATGAGTGCAGTAAATGAATTTCAATATCATACAGTGCCATTAGAAAAATTTTTGTTGGTACAATTTTATAATGTTTTTGGAAGAAATCTCTTATGCTCACCAAGGCTGAATTTATTTGATCAAAATACAGTAAATATAAAAAATACAATGAAAACAGTAATATTGTGAAATAATATTTTACACCTAAAAATAACTGTTTTCTATTTTAAAAGGGGTGGTTTACTGCTTTTTTTCTTTGCATGATTGTGTTTATGGGGTGCAATATAACATGTATTCGTGTTTTTTTCTTTTTTTAAAAAGTCTTATTTTTCATAAATTTCACCTTTATTGTAAGCTGCGTTCTCCTCTGTCATTTGAACGACCGGTTTACATCCTGATTCTATGATATCACTCCCTCAGAAATGGGCAATAGGCTCAGATTGGTTAGTTTGGGCCGGTGTGTTGTGATTGGCTAAACTGAGTAGTGCACGTTGTCCGGATACTTCATGCACATTACCTTTACGGGCAAAGTTGCATGTGTGTTCCTGTCAAATGTACATAATGTTGTCGATACTGCAGTATCAGTATGAGCCAGAATCAGACCCAGAAAGCAGCGATGAAGAGAGTCAAGCAGAAGGTCACCACACACGGCTTTACAAAACGTTTCTGAATGGAAATTTGCCTATATTTTTAACTTTATACACGTTTGCATTCACAATAGCATCGAACTGACTGGCTACTATACTCAAACAGCATTGGCATTGGTTTACGTTCTTGTTCAAATAGAAAAAATAATGTCATAAAGCATATATACATGAAAAATACATTTACAAAATTAGTACATATACAAATTCAGGTCAAAAATTTCTGTATTTGTTTGAGAATCGAAATAGCATAACTAAGTGGCTTTAAAGCCAGCGCTGGCATTTGATAAAACTAAAACATTACATCTGAAATACATTTTAAATGATTAAGTTTTAGCCTACTTACAGGTTGTGGCCCAACAACTGCTGCCTCTTGTTTTAAAGTTCGGAACTGCTTCATGTTTTAGTAACAGTTTCTTGTTGAATCTGGTGTTGAATTCGTGGAGATTCTGGAAGCTGTCTTTCGTAAAATGCGCAGCACAGAGAGCTAGATTACGATCGTAATTTTCAGGAACATAATCAAACATAAAATGTATCCATTGTTGACGAACTACAAAATCCGTGGGAAGCCCGAACACAGAAGACCTGACAGCTGGGTCAACATAACGCACTCGACGAACTCGCAGAAATATGGCCATGCCCTTTTTTGCATATTACGGAGGGAGGGTTGATGCAAATGTATGAGTTAGTTACCTAAAAAACCTGTTGTAGTCCCATTGAAGTCGTTTTTGTAGGCATTAAACTTGCTGATTTTTAAAAGACGCTGCAACTTTGCAGATACTGTTCATGCACCAACAGCAACATTGCACACTATTTAAAATGAAAAAAGTGAAATCACAATCAACCACCCCTTTAATACACTTTAAAATGTAATTTAGTCTTGTGAATTTTCAGCATCAGTCTTCAGTGTCACATGATCCTTCAGAAATCATTCTAATATGCTGATTTGACGATCAATAAACATTACTTATTATCATCAATGTTGAAAACAGTTGTGCTGCTAAATATATTAATGAAAAAATGTATGATTTTTTTTAAGTATTTTGTCCTGAATAGTGTAAATATGAATCTTTTGTAACAAATGTTTTACTGTCCCTTTTGATGAATTTAATGAATTCTTGCTGAATAATGATATATATATATATATATATATTTTTTTTTTTTTTTTGCATATTGGTGTAAATTCCTGTAGAATTATATTAAGATGTGTTTCTGGCCTATTTAATCACAAGTGGACGAAACCACATGCAGGTGTAAACAGGGTGTTAAACATTTTTGAGCTTGTCCACTTTCGACCACTTCCAGAGGTAGTCAAAAACACATTCGATCAGATTACTTTTATAGTGTAAATGCTCATGTGGCCGAATGTGTTCAAACAGCTACAAAAGAAAAAAGAAAAACCTACTCTCCACCTACTGACCTACTGATCTAATATATATATATATATATATATATACTGTATATATATATATATATATATATATATATATATATATACATATACATATATATATATAGGCTATATATATTAAATCTTACTGATACCAAACTTTTAAGGGCAGGGTTGACATTTTTGAAAGGAGGTACAAAGAATAAAATAGTCCAAATAATATGGGGGATGAAAATGCCATAGAGACTTGGGGATGGTACATTTTTTTGGCTGGAAACCTAACATTATTCGAGCAAATGCAAACTTTCTCAGGGAAATGTAAACATTTTGCAAGCAAATGCAAAGTTTCTCGGGGAAACGCGAAAACATTGCCAAATAATTTTGCAGCCCTCCACACTATTCATAGAAGAGGAAGCGTTATGCAGATGGCTGTTTGTTCTGACATTTCAAGCAATGAGATCTTTAGAAACGGGGCCGTCTTGATTATCTTATTAAAATCCCGTCTGATTTACCCCGGTCACCTGTGCTAGTGTTTGTGTATCCCCTTATGACTCTTGAGGAAGAGGTGTTTCCATGGCAACAGGTTTCTATAGAAACTGGATCACAGTGCTTACTGGAAGGCGAGCATGACTCATCCTGCTGAGGGGGTTTAGCAAAAGCCTTAGTGTGAAAAGCAACCAAAGTTTCACTCTGATATACTTCTGGTAGCTGCAACTGTGTTGCAGTCACTTAGGACAAATACACATTCAAACACATCATGACGAACATGCCATTACAGAAAAGTTCTGTAGTGATACAGTGATGGTATCTGTTACTGAAATTCATGGACTATGTGTTTTTTGGACATTTCAGCACTATGGTAATTATCAAGGTACCATGGTCTTTTTTGTTAGGCTTTACAGTTGTTTGATCCTTTGGCGTGGTATTAAGATGTGTTTTGGCCTGATTCGGATCACAAGTGGACGAAACCACATGCAGGTGTAAACGGGTGTTAAACATTTTTGAGCTTGTCCACTTTCGACCACTTCCAGAGGTAGTCAAAAACACATTCGATCAGATTACTTTTATAGTGTAAATGCTCATGTGGCCGAATGTGTTCAAACAGCTACAAAAGAAAAAAGAAAAACCTACTCTCCACCTACTGATCTAATGAGTAAACATTATGGGAATCTCACTAGCCAGATGGGATTTAAACTTTGTCGGCTGGATACCCAAGTTTGGTTTTAAGATGAAAAAAGCACCAAGCACAAATGTTCTCTCACCATTCCTGATTTTTAACACAAATTCACTGTGTTTGGCTTGGTCTTGCAGCTGTCATGGCTATAGGTAGATCCAATTAATTGGCTCGATTTTTGGCACTTTTTAACATATCGGCATTGTGCAAATATCCAAGCATATCAAGCCTCATTACATTAGGCAGGCGCAGGGTCGGTTCTATCCCTTTAGTTGCCCTGATGCGATATTGATTTCACAATTTAGATTGATTTTATAATAATTTTTTATTATTATTTTATTTTTGGTACATTTAAGCATAAATTTTTTTCCACTTATTTGGTGGCCAGTTGTGGTCTGTGCAATATCAAATATTAAAAATTCTAAACCTGAAAATTGTGTATTATGTACAGTATGTATGTTATGTATTGTTCGACTATAGTAATGATAATTTTTAAAATAATATATTGCATTTTATTGGTGTCACCCACATTGTCCCACAGCAACATTACAATAGTGTAGATAAGTGTACAATGTTTTATAATAATAATTTACTCTATAGTGTCCAATCCATTTAATTAATTTAACATATTTAATATTGGGTGCATCCAAGTTAGGCCTATTTGAACTTTTTTAACACAATAGGTACTTTCCCTGGTAATTAGTTACTTTTATAATGATTTAATTCAGTTACTAACTCTGTGAGAATTTGTGAGAAGTAACTGTAACTAATTTTTTTAAGTAATATGCCCAAAACTGATGATGAGCATCTATTAAATTTAACAAAATACTCTTAGAATCACTCCAAAACTTCAACAAGTTGAAGGATCTGTAATAAATTGTTTACACAAATGCTACAAATAACGTTCAAGGATATTTCTATCATCCTACAGCTGGCATTGTTTTATCTGTGTAATGTAACTTGTTGTAGATAAATTACAATTATTACCTGGCTGCTACAACTAAGGGGGTTTCAGAGTCCCAACTGTTGTGCCATTCTAATGTTTAATTCATTTTTAAATCAAATTTAAATGCTTAAATTCATCAATCTGCTGCAATTCAGTGTGCAAATTGAACAAAGAAAAATTCAAACCTCTATTAGTTACAGTGTCTACATTACACTCCAACATAATAGGCTATATTGTAAAACAAATGCAATGAAATATATAAGAAACTTTCATAATTAGTTTTGTACAAATTTCATAAGTAAGCTATAGACTTGGAAGCAACTTAACTTCGGCAATTAAGCAAAACAAAACGAATGGGCTGCCGATGTACGGAGTTGTATGGGCCGTTAAGACAAAATAATAAAAATACAGGCTATGAGATGTCTCTGCCCAAAAAGCACGTTGGTCATCGGTAATCTCAAGTAGCTGCTACGTTGGATTTATTGCGTTTGACACTTTAATGTCTGAGATGAGAAGGCTTACCTTTAAACTGGACTTTCTTTTTACTTTGTTGCTTTCTCTGTGTTCGTTCCTGTGGACCAGAGGGTTTATTTATACCGCTTCATTTCCGATCAACGTTGTACAGCAGCTGAGCACTTGCCCAACGTAAATGCAACCCCCCGTAAAAGATTTTGGAACAAGTAATCATCAATTCAATCTAATAATCAGTAATTAAGTTATTAAACGTGTGGCTGAGGGGCGCCTTAGGATGACAATGTTTAATAAACATTTTTTCTTATTTCTTCATTCTAACTCTGTGATTTCTCGATTAATGGGGAGTAGCAGAGTAGGTCAAGGGCGACGTCAGAGCGCACGCCCGCGGCGCGCCCGACACATTCGGCGCCCCAGGCAACCGCCTAGTTCGCCTGCAGCAAGCAGAATCGCCGGCCCTGGGCAGGCGCATCTGTAGGCAGCCTAGTGTTGTTGTGGAACACGGTGTTTGACGCACGCTGGCCGAGTCATTTCCCAGCCGAGTGAGCAGCAGACCTTAATATGAACGTGTTCACTGAACTATCGTTCATTGAACACTGTCCGGAGCACAGCACTGACCGTTAGTTAGTAGCTGGATCAAAACATGGCTAAAATGCTGGCCAAACAGTAAAGCTGCTGACTGTATTTCACTGGCAGACTGAAAAGGTTCACAAGCGGGATGCCGTTGTCTGAAGAACAACAGACGGATGGTGCGTTGTGGTAGCCAGTGTTCAACCAGACTCTAGTACACTTCATTTTGCACATAAGTCTGGCTCTTCATCAGAGAAACGTTTCCTTCCTTGTAGGCGGGTTTCACGTGTTAAAGTTCAAATCTGATTGCATCTGCCCAGAGTCACTCAGGATCTGCCAAAGCCAATCGCGAACGTGTGGTTGTGAGTGAGCGTATGTCATGCTGCCGAAATGGTTGGAAACAAGTCCGAATGATCAGAGGATTATGTTTACAATAGGATTTCAGTTAACGAGAGCTGCAGGTTTTGTTAATGTAGGAACAATTATTATAATTCGAAATGTATATTTGACACGAAGGACAGTGATATATTCATTCAACGGTGGAAGCTGTGTCTAATCATTACAAATACGCCTGACAATAAGCCGTTTTCCACTGCCGCAAATGCTGTAACGTTAGCAGCTAGCTGTTACAGTGAATGATCAGTCTGTCTTTATCTGCAGATGAGTAATAAACAAAAATTTTTCATATTACGTCTTATTGTTTCTTAATTACCTTAAAGGTTCCATCTGTAGTAATTGAGGTAAAAATATACAGAAAATGAGCTACACGCATCAAAAGAATGAGAAGAAATAAGTGCAATGATGTCATTAAAAAACTGAAAAGTTATATTGCTGCCGAGATATAAACCTAAATTAGCATGCTAAATTACTAGCCCCGGCCCGTCAGGTGTCGTAATACCAGTTTCGGCCATGGGAGGCGGTATGCGGGCGGGCAACATAAACACCAGCCGCACACTGCAATAGACGAGTAAGTGGCGCGTCTTATGTGTGTGTGTACTTTGAACCTGAAGTCAGTCGTGTGGAAATACAGCCGATTACTACATTTCAGTTCAGGGAAAGAGTTCAAAAATGATTGGTCGACATGCATGAGGAATACATTTTGGTAAGTTGTAGCATACTGTATCTTTTAACAGTGTTCATGTTCTTTTTCCATTAGCTTGTAGAGATGATCGGTTCACGTGGCGCTGAGGGATCTGTGGTGTAACATGTACAAGCGCCAAAATGGTATTTATTGTTTGAATTGCGTAATGAAATTGACAGAATCTGAAGAGCTTAACTGGCAACCTGATTGCTAAGTGTCAATTGCGTGTGTCTCACGGTGGATTCGTGAGAGTTGGCAGCTCTGAATGGCGTTAGCTTGATCAACATCAGCGAATGCTGTCTGTCAAATTAATTCAAACTAACAATAAAAGTGTAATATGAACAAAACGAATACCGTAAACTTAAAATAATTGCCCAGGGTTTTATTTTCCCATATCGTCGAAATGCACCAGCTTGTTTTTGAGACAGCGTTTATGAGACGGTCTTCATCATTTAGTGTTGATGTTGTTCATTGAGTCTCTGAATCTCTAAAAATATCCAAATGCTCCACGTGAAACTGCGGTCTTCCAACCTTTTACTATCGAAAATGATTTGAATAATATGCGTGAGAAAAAGAGCAAAACAGCTCTCGCTTGTGTTGTTTGAAGACGTGATAGTGCGTGCGGCCGCGGCACAACTCACTTTCTGGAGGTATACTGCCCCCATCTGTTATGGAATATGGATTATTTTTTGATTTAGAATTCCAGAGGGCCCCTTTAATTATGGTCTTCAAACTATGTGTTTGTACATTTTTATGTGGCATTTAGTTTTTTATTAAAACAAATTAACCATTGCCATCTAAAACTGAAAATCAAATATCTTCAAAGTATGGGTTTTCACATTTTTATTTATGACAATTATTTTTAAAAAATCACAACCACTTTGTATGATTTAACATTACAACTTGTAAAACTGACACACCAACCTCCTGCGCGAGTAGACAAAGGGGCTCAAAATGTTCTATTCATCACAAGAATCCGTAAATTTACAGTTGGGAATTTGAGCGACTGACATGACTCCTGAGCGGATCTTCAACAACAGTTTAGCAGCCAGGACTCGGGGCTTCCAAACACCACGAACACCAGGTTCAACCGTCCGTCCAAAATGTCACCGTCATCGTGCACGAGCTGCCCAGCACAAACTTCCAATCTTTCTGCCTCCTTCCCGTGGCTCTCCGTTGTGCAACAAGAGGTGAAACGATAACAATCCGGATTTAAATTCTGTATTTTCGGCAGTTTCTTTTCCAACAATGGACCGAATAGCTTTCTCACGTCTAACTCAAACTGAAGCGCTGACATCAACGTCATCGTTCTCAGCCACTCCTTCTATTCGCTGATTGGTCCTACAAAAAAATTGATTTCTGGAAACCTAAGGCTATGGAACGGTCCCAGACGTGAGTACTGAAGTAAAATGAAATTGAGCGGAAGTGCGCAGGAGGGCTGCAGCCAGGCTAACGTTGTGGTGCATTTAAAGTTTTTGTAAAATATAATTTTCCCATCTGGTGTTTGTTTTTGTCGTTTAATAGCAATTTACTAGTTATTGTTAGAAGTTAAATTAAATCAAATATAATAAATCTTATATACATAAAATTCAATAATTTAAATTTTTCCTCCTTTTTTGTAATAATTTGGTTATGTCCATTTGTCTTTGTCCGTCAATAAATAAAACAAACTAAAAATATATGTTTCAGGACATTTTTTGAGAGGATAAATGTTTTTGTCTGAGAAAGTTTGTCTATGTAAAGTAATTATCATTTCTTTTACATTTTATCTTTCAAATAGAGGTTAAAAACCAAACAAATATCTGGCAAAATAAATCGGCAGCATTGATGGGCCATCTGCCGAACCCGGATTTCAAAAGAGTCGGTATCGGTATCGGTATTCGGCGTGAAAAAAACATATCGGTTCGACCTCTAGTCATGGCAGAAACTAAACCCGATTTTGCCATTGTCTCCAGTCACATTCATGCAAATTGCACAAGCTTTCAGTATTTTGTCCATTAGATCGAAAGACCTGAAAAAAAAAACATACATTTACCTGTCCATAGACCCTTCCCTCGAAAGATATCGGGATAGAAGTGGTAGAAAGTGGACAAAACAAATGGATTAAACCATAACCAAAATTCAACTTAATACCAGGTGTAAACAGGGCCTTCATGTGTTGGATCATTATATTAAATTATTTCCTGTTATTTAAATCCGAGAACAGTGTGGGTTTCCTAAATTAGATTTGTTTGTTTTCTCACGGCATCTGCTGAGCTTCAGTTGCATTTTGTTGGGAGAAAAAGCTAAAGGAGAAAAAATGACTTGCTTGCTTTCAATTATTACAGTTAGAGATGTCCAAACACAGCCAAATGTCTATTTAGGTTCCTTTCTGTTTCATACACAGCTGAGTATTGTGTGTGTGCGTGTGCATGTGTGTGTACACAGAGCGAACAGATTTTACTTTAATGTTTGGCAGCTGCCATCACAGAGCAGATCTCTCAGTCTGCTTTGATTGGTAGCAGCACCCAGATTGTGAGTGCTGAAATCTTAATTATGCAAAAACAAGCTTTGGCTCGTTTGATTTCTCACTTCTCAAGAGAACGCACCATCAGGAGTTCAGAGAGTCAACAACTTTATACTGAACTGTTCATTTGTGTGCATATTGAAATGTAAGGTAGATATTTATACATGTTTTTAGATAGTATATTTAAAAACAGCCTTGTTCCTGTGTGTCTGTAGAGATTGGAATCAAACCTATGTGGTGGTGTGTTATTTTTGGCTATTATAAGCCACCTGTCAAATAAAATGCGTAAGAAATAAGGGCTGGTAAATTCTAAAGCACTGTTAATATTTGAAATCACCCCAAACAAACACACCCCTCCCTTCAATGCTCCACCCCCAAGGTCAAAATAATGTGAAGCTGAACAGCGCAATTTTACCGTCTGATTTCAGTCCTCCCCACTTCCATCTCTCCTCCGCTGGGAAGCTTTTCAAATATTAATATGGGTCGCAAAACTCTTGCCTGACCATAACCCTCATTTTTTCCAGTGATATTCCTATGAGCTTTTCTCATTTGTAATGCCTTTCAGCTATCTCTCTTTCTACAGTCTTTCTACAAATCTTCCACTTGCTCACTCTCTCCTCCCCATGAGTGGACACGCCCCCTACTGCTGATTGGCTACAAGTGTGCTCTGCTGCTCACTCCAATCCACTAACAGCTTTTCTCAGAAATCACTTACTGCACCTTTAATGTGTTCATTTAGTACAATTAATAAATAGTTTAAATAGAAAGCACATTATCAAGCCACTGACTATTAATAATCCTTAGATGTTAAATTTTGCTTAAAGGAATCTAGATTATTTTCAATTCAATTTATTTAATCATCATCATCACTCAAATCAAACTGAGTACAAACATGTAAATTGCACATAAGGTACACTCACCGGCCACTTTATTAGGTACACCTGTCCAACTGCTCGTTAACACTTAATTTCTAAGCAGCCAATCACATGGCGGCAACTTAGTGCATTTAGGCATGTAGACATGGTCAAGACAATCTCCTGCAGTTCAAACTGAGCATCAGTATGGGGAAGAAAGGTGATTTGAGTGACTTTGAACGCGGCATGATTGTTGGTGCCAGAATGGCTGGTCTGAGTATTTCAGAAACTGCTAATCTACTGGGATTTTCACGCACAACCATCTCTAGGGTTTACAGAGAATGGTCCGAAAAAGAAAAAACATCCAGTGAGCGGCAGTTCTGTGGGCGGAAATGCCTTGTCTGATGCCAGAGGTCAGAGGAGAATGGCCAGACTGGTTCGAGCTGATGAGAAGGGCAACAGTGACTCAAATAACCACCCGTTACAACCAAGGTGGGCAGAAGAGCATCTCTGAACGCACAGTACGTCGAACTTTGAGGCAGATGGGCTACAGCAGCAGAAGACCACACCGGGTGCCACTCCTTTCAGCTAAGAACAGGAAACTGAGGCTACAATTTGCACAAGCTCATCGAAATTGGACAATAGAAGATTGGAAAAACGTTGCCTGGTCTGATGAGTCTCGATTTCTGCTGCGACATTCGGATGGTAGGGTCAGAATTTGGCGTCTACAACATGAAAGCATGGATCCATCCTGCCTTGTATCAACGGTTCAGGCTGGTGGTGGTGGTGTCATGGTGTGGGGAATATTTTCTTGGCACTCTTTGGGCCCCTTGGTACAAATTGAGCATCGTTGCAACGCCTCAGCCTACCTGAGTATTGTTGCCGACCATGTCCATCCCTTTATGACCACAATGTACCCAACTTCTGATGGCTACTTTCAGCAGGATAATGCACCATGTCATAAAGCTGGAATCATCTCAGACTGGTTTCTTGAACATGACAATGAGTTCGCTGTACTCAAATGGCCTCCACAGTCACCAGATCTCAATCCAATAGAGCATCTTTGGGATGTGGTGGAACGGGAGATTCGCATCATGGATGTGCAGCAGACAAATCTGCGGCAACTGTGTGATGCCATCATGTCAATATGGACCAAACTCCCTGAGGAATGCTTCCAGCACCTTGTTGAATCTATGCCACGAAGAATTGAGGCAGTTCTGAAGGCAAAAGGGGGTCGAACCCGTTACTAGCATGGGGTACCTAATAAAGTGGCCGGTGAGTGTATATTAGGGATGGGCATTTTTCTAAAATATTGCATTCGAATATTCTGGCTCATAAAAATCGAATATTCGAATATTCGTTTATTTAAATTATGTTTAACGAAAAAGACGTTATTTTTAAGGTTTTTTTTTTTTTTACGTTTTTGTCACCATTTCTGGACAAGCTTACAATTAGGCAATACACAACAAGCTTACAATAGTAATTAAAGTTTTCTTTTAGTTGAAAACATTAAACCGTAGGCCTATGAGTAAACAAAATATTAATAAAAGCATTATTAAAAGCACGCTCAAGCAGCGCGAGCGGAAAAAACCCCAATAAAGCAGATTGCGTCAGATATCGTACAGAACGTACACCTATACACACACGAGTCACCAAATGACTGATTATCGTCTTTATATTGTTTCACGTTTATGTTGAGAAAAACAATAATATCTAACGTTACATGCAGGGGCGGCGCTGACAGACGTTTCAGAGACACAAAGAGAACGGTGTTTCTAACAGCACTTTGCATTTTCTGTTCTTAAACCGGTCTCCCCAACGAAACTTAAAATAAGTGTCTCAAAATCATTTTGCTATTAGATAAGTTAACATCTTTGATCACGCGGGTCCAGCTGCGCTTACCTGCAGTTGTGATGCAATGATGAACAGCTGTCTTTCCTCACTCGACTGTTTGGATTTCATGTGATTTCTCATGGTGATGATATCATAACTCAGATTAATTAATTCATTTGATCAAAATTAATTCCGTTTAGTAAGATCCTTTTCAAGTAACGTTAATTCTAAACTTCGCGTGGCAGACGACAACATTATATGATCAAATACAGACAACTTGTTAACACACTCCACAGCGCCATCCAGTGCATTTAATTGTAACTGCGAGTTAGTTCTTTAGGATTTATCATGGACTCACTGCATTTACGGCCAGCAAAGCAACGTATTCAAAATTCGAATAGTATTTTATTTTTCGAATAATAATTACATATCGAATATTTGAAAATTCGAATATTCGTGCACATCCCTAGTGTATATCAATAGTCAATATATAAACTTTTTATGTTTCTATTTCAATTTGTTAGTCAAATATAAAAATTTAAATGATAAACACTAATAATTTGTTTTCATGACAGACATGCATAATTCAATACACAAACATTCATTCAACATAACATTCATTCATGTTCAAACACACATTAAATAATTACATTAAGGGGTTAAATGAGACTGTGTACCATACCTTCTGATGTTCATCTATGTTTTTTCTACGTGCACCAAATGGACGCTGAACACAACACTGTTTCGGTCAATTTTGGTAAAATGTACACAATTTGTACAAATGCATGCATGATTCATGAATAAGGATCATATTTTGAAAAAAAAACACTGTAGTTTTAGATGTGTATTGCACAATGTATGTTTACAGTACAGAGGCTAACTTGGATGAGGTTTCTTTTAGTAATGTTGTATCTGAGACACTTGCCTGATTGTGACACATATAGCACTTGTTTTGTCTCCCTTATTAGGCAAAGTTCAGGGAAAGTGTCAGCATTGTCTTAACTGAGGTCAGGTGTCAAGAGAAGTCACTGTGCCAATTCTATTTTCAGAAGATAATGCTAAACACTCATTTCTAGATGGTAAACAAATCAGAGTCAAGATCTTAAAGCATAATTCACTTCTATGGTCAATTTAACACCAACTGACCAGAGGCTTTAGGTTGCAGTCCAGATGTTTTCATTGTCTGTAAATCCTGTACCTTAGCTGACATCATGATAATCCGATAGCCATCGTAGATTGAACCCAGCAGATGTTCAGGTCTCATAGTAGCACATGACCTTTGACTCAGATGATTTCATCCTTGGATTTTTTATTTACAAATCCTAAACCTTTAATTAAGAGAATCATTCAAACTGTCTATCATTTACCAAAAACCTCCGTGACCACCTTTAACTGGTATGATTTTTTTATATATATTAATAATTGATTTATCTGTTTATTATTTATTTGAGATTTTAATATTTTTAGAATATTTGTATTCATTTATTTTAAATGTATTTGTTGATTTAAATCATATTTATTTAAAAGTGATTTGTTTACTTAACTTAATTTATGTATTTTAAATGCATTTATTTATTCATTTTAAATTTGATTAAAAAGATTAACCTTGATGCCCCTGCTGGGTAAAAAAAAATTATGCAATATATATCTATTGACATGAGAATCATCATTATCATCAAGCTTTTAATGACTCGTCCTCATTCTGTATGTGTGTGGGTCTGCAATTTTAGATATAATTTGCAAAATAATTTATTTTGTCAACTACTTTTCTATGGCCATCAATGGAAAAAAAATTAAGATGATAGAATGTTTGGCTCTAATCATTCCTTTAAAACAACTGCCTTTTGAATGTGTTTTATAAAATTTAATGGAACACAGCACGGCATTAACATGGGTAGTTCACACAGAGATGTTAGTGTGATAATACGAGGCATCTGTGAGTCCATGTATGGAGGTCAGTGCTGTCAAAATTGTGGCTCAAGAGTTATTCCACATCCTTCCTTGCCCCTCCCTAATCGTTCTCTCTCTCCCCTTCTGTGGCTGGATTCCAGGACCATTCATTTTCCTGAGTGACTGTCACACGTCAGCGTGCGTCTGCCAGGCTTGGTAATCCCGGGGTCACTTGACTCCTGTGTCAGCGTCCAAGGACGTTCTGTCACTGAGCTTTATGTGTGTGGGCGATAGCAAGGGGGTCTGCATGACTGGGACCTGCTGGAATGGAAAATACCATCCACGTTCCATCACAGGACAACACAGGGGAAACCCAGAAGCCCCCCGAGACGTGCAGCCAAAAACAGAGTGTGTGTATTGGGATATAGTGCTTGATGTTCGGAAATTCACACGGTCGCACGGCTCAGAATAGATCCCTAATCTGTTAACAGGAGTCCGGTTATAGTAAATCAGCTTTGATTAACATGGGTCAGGGATATTGATACATCACGACTGATCTGCAATCAGCCTGACACAGTTTCTGTGTTCACATCTGAGTTGCATGCACAGATATGCTGATCCCAGACCAGTGGTTCCCAGGGCAGATTACCCCAGGTGACCGAACTCCAGACAAACTGTCACTTTGTTTAATTAGTTTTTATCATGACACAGCTTTGAGAAGCTCTGCTAACCATGTTGTGTGTGAAAGAGAGTCAGACCATATTCAGAGTGTTCGGCTGGATGTTTTGGGCTATATTTATTCATTGCTTCGGAGTGGAACCTTGGTTCCCAGAAAGGGTTTTCCATACACTTAGAGCTTGGAGTTCACATTCTCCCCTCTCTCTCTCTCTCTCTCTCTCTCTCTCTCTCTACGGTGGTGATAGCAAACATCGTCTATGTTGAGGTTTACAGATAAACAGTTTCCAGGGAGACCACCTTGTGTTCTGGCACATCTGTATCGGATCGTTTGCTGTATCTTATTTTGCCAATAAATCAATAGTCAAGCTGTTTGTCAACAAGTTGTGTAAATAGTTACTTAATGAAATGTGTTTCCACCACATCGGAGCCACACCAAACAGCTGTTTCTTGGCTTTAGTATTAGAACTGTTTGTTTAGTTTGTGTTTGAGTAAGCTTCATATAGAATGTCTCTGAAATATTTGTGTACAAGCCAAGGAAAGTTTAGGATCAATTACAGATTCCCTTCTCACTTCGAAAGAGGATTGACTGTTTCCCAGGATCCAACGGTCTCTACATCCTTATAATATACACTACTGTTTAAAAGTTTAGGGTCAGTAAGAATTTTTTATGTTTTTGAAAGTCTTGTATGTTCACCAATTGCATTTATTTGATAAAAAAAGAAAAGAAAAAACTAAAATTAATACAATCATGTGATGGCAAAGCTGAATATTCACATGACCTTCAAAGCTATTTCTGATATGCTAAATTTAAAAATGTATTATTGTTAGGGTGGGGTATCAGAATTCGAGTATTCGACTTGGAACCGGGACTAACTTTTCGTTTTTCCTGGAATCGTTCAAAAGTTAAAATTTCGATTCCTAGTTTTGATATTCACTGTCTGCCGACTCAGAAGAAGAAACCGCTGAACACCAATGAAGAAGTGTCTACCAGAAGTGTTGGCATAACCGCGTGAGTTTGAACATGAGTAGCTTACGTCGCGGTCCAAACGTGTGGCTTCACTTTTCTAAAAATAACGAAATCTCTGCAAAATTTGTGACAGAAGGAATATTTCCTTCAAAAGACCGTTGGTTAGCAAGGTTAGCTAAACTTTTTTGACCCTGCCTCTTAAAGAATTCGGATCGAGAATCGTTAGGAACCGTAATCGAAACAAGGAATCGGAATCAGAATCGTTCAAATTCAAACGATACCCAACCCTAATTATTGTTGTCAATGTTGAAACAGTTGTACTGCTTACGATTATTGTGAAAACATTGATATATTTTGAAAATTATAAGAAGGAAGTAGACAGTTTTTATTTTGGATAAAAATCTTTTGGGCCTAATAAATATCTTTCCTGTCTCTTTTGATCAATTTAATCCATCCTTGCTAAATACAAAATAATAATTACTTAAAAAAATCATGATGAGTACTAAAACCTTTGACTATTATATTAAATATTAAGCGAATATTTTAATTAGCGTATTGCCACTTTTTTAAACTGTCTAATTAAGCTTTCCCGTAATGTTAACGAATGTTAAGAATGTTAAAGCAACACTTTCACTTTTTTTGGAACTTTTACGCTTTGGCTGCCCTACTGGTTGGAAACGAAATTGTCCAATGCCGCTTTTGTAAATAATTTAGCCTACTGCAGCCTAAAGTCGCACACTCGTTGTTTATCCAGCACCGGCTTTGGAATGAACAATGTTCAAAGACAAGGTAGAGTACAGTATGTTACATGATTTCATGAAAGGATGATGTATTGCTGACATCAGAAACGAAGATTAATGAAATAATGACTATTGTAGCGCTTGACGTAAAGCAGTCGAATTTTGTAGTTCTTTTTGTGGTCAGGTTACTACCCGAAACCCGGATTTCTGTAGTGCCAGTAAAAGCGATATACTATAGACCCTGTCAGGTTATGGCAGAAGTGCCTTTCACCGCCGTTACGACTCTGATGAACCACTGATAAGATTTTAGAAACATTATTTTAAGGTAAAAATGTTACATAGTGTTGCTATAATGGTTAACTTTAAAGTCATGGACAGCCTGGATATATTTCAGTTTCAAATATATACACTTGTGAAAGCAGGCATGGTCAGGGACTATTCAGGACAAAATAAAGAAAATCCTTGAAAAGTCTATCAAGAAGACTTCTATAAATGGTCATTTATATGGATAAATAGCAGCGTGGAATAACCCTGTATTAAAGCAGGTGACAATGTTAGAGCATTATCACCAGGAATCATCATATTCTGAACACAGACTGGTCACAATAATAAGGAAGAAAATGAGATCAATGTTGATTTTTTTGTCTTCTGTCATTCTTTATTCACCCTCATGTCATTTCAAACCTGCGAAGCATGTGTGGCCACAGGTCGGAAATGAACAGGCCAAAAATCCCATGCACAATTGATCTAAATTTAGTAAAGTAAAAATGAAATGAAGTGTCGATTACAGTATTAAATTATGTTGCGTCATACTTCTCTTTACACGTTTTACAGCATTGCGCATTATGAATGTGCTTCTGTTGAGACTTATGAATGCAATGGCCAATCCGAGGCATTCAGATTATTGTTACAGTTTTGTTTATTGCACGCGCTCAGCGAAGTTATTCGAATAACTGTGGAAATTAAAGCGTTATAATTGTTAACCTACAATGTTTTTATTACATTGTGGCCACATTGCTAAATACATATTCAGTTTTATTTCAAATATTTTATGACCGACACCTATGTCTGGTACTTACTTAAAAAGATGGGTTAATGATGTGCATAGTTATAGGCTACTTTTATCGGTTCACCCTCCGCCTATGCAAACCTGTATGATTTTCTCACTTTGCGGAAAACAAAAGAGCATATTTTGAAAACAGTCTGTTTTCTTTGTGCATACAATGAAAGTCAATGGCATCCAAAGTCTGTTTGGACCCTATATTACCCTATATAACCCTATATTAACTGGTTAAATTCTGTCCTGCATGTTGTTTGCGTGTGACTCTGCAGAGTCTGATGGCCAGCGGCCATTGCTTCGAGCGAAAGCTTGTTGCCACTGCTACAATGGTCTCCATAGTGATTTCCGTCCCATGGGCATCCTCAGGACTGCCAGGCACACTGCCCCATATACTTGGTGTTATCCACTCAAACACAGTCTCTCACTCACACACTCACTTTTGCCCTATTTACCTAGTGCCTTTAGCAGCTGTTAGTGTATTAATTCCTCCTGGGGTGTAGTAGTACAGGAGGAACATCCTTTCTCTTTCATTTTCTGTTTTGCTTTCTCTCTCCACAGCAACCACACTTTTAAGAGATTCAGGGATAATTGTTTGGGATTATCAAATGCTGTTTGGATGTCCACATACTTTTGAACATTTAGTGTGTTTTAATCTATTATCATGCCATATGGATTGGTGCTGCCTGCTGTGGTGAAGTGGGCGGAGCAGATATGTAGGTGGCGGCTGTTTGTTTGTCTTTTTGCTTGTTTGTGTGTTGATAGAGGGTGTGTGTATGTGGGCGGGTGGGGCGGTTTAGAGGGTGCCACACTTTGCAGGTTTATAGCTCATTAATTAGAACAAACAATCTGTCTGACACCCACATTGTGTTTGTGTATTTTTAAGATGCTTCAAGAGGGAATTGGGAAAAAGGATAGATCCGCCGTTCTTTGCAGTGAATTTTACCAAAGCTTGTTGGATAAAGAAATATATGCATACAACATTACTGTTACATTACTGTAAAAAATCTGTAAAAAAATCTCTTTTTCAAAACATATTGCACTGTCTTGCTGTCTGCTACTTTATACAACAGCATCTTAACCTAAAGGAATTGTTCACCCGAAAAAAAAAAAAAATTCTGTCTTCATCATCCATATGGGTTGGTCCATAACCTTAAGATGAAAAATGTCTTATTTTTCTGTCGTTGTTTTTGATACGATTTTTTTTTATCCATACAATGAAAGTAAATTGGATCCTATCCTATCCCCAGTTTTCAATTTGATATACCGTACCGTTTTGTATCTTTGATGTATACAAAAGTTTGGGCTCTGTATGATACATGTCATTGAATGACATTTATTTAAAATAGATATGTATGTTGACTACGTTCACCATCTATTTTTTACTTGTTTATTTTTGACACAGTACCTTCTGGAATTCCCTTTTTTGCATAGTCATTCACAATGCTGCCTTTGAATTTGGACAAAATAAAAGTGTCTTATGAGGCTGCATACAGTTTGCAACATGTATGAAAATGCCATCTGGCTAGGCTGCTCAGTGCTTACTGTTTTAACTCTGTTTAAATCGATGTCATCATAAGAAGTATTCAATCACACATCCTTGTAATAATGAGAGAATGCGCTGAGCGAATGCACTTTAGTTTGACATTTGCAGCACATGTGATTTTTATCATGCCTTTATTTATGCAACACTAAATATATAGGTTTAGGACCGGCGCGTGCACTTCTGCCGCTCTACGCGAAAACAATTGTGCCGCCCCTCTATCTGCAACGTACACCAGCAACAACACACAAAGACCAATATGCCATATACATATAACGCAAAACTAGCAACAACACATAAAGACCAATATGCCATATATAACGCAAAACCAGCAACAACACACAAAGACCAATATGCAATATGCCACGCAAAACTAGCAACAACACATAAAGACCAATAGGCCTATGCCATATAACGCAAAACCAGCAACAACACACAAAGAATATGCCATATACATATAACGCAAAACTAGCAACAACACATAAATACCAATATGCCATATATAACGCAAAACCAGCAACAACACACAAAGACCAATATGCCACGCAAAACTAGCAACAACACATAAAGACCAATAGGCCTATGCCATATATAACGCAAAACCAGCAACAACACACAAATACCAATATGCCATATAACGCAAAACTAGCAACAACACACAAAGACCAATAAGCAATAGGCCTACCGATACATAACGCAAATTGTGCGCAACATGCGTGTGCCCAAAATGTCAACATACAGTTTTTCTCAGTTGCTTTGGTGCATTTCTCACATCATTATTTACATTTGCACAACAGTTAGTTCAACCTCCACAACATTTTGTCATTTGTGCACATCATAGTAGCAGTTTCTCATTCCTTCCAACAAATTGCAAATGCTTTTGGACATGCATCAAATGCTTTCATACAACTCTCTGCTGTTTTATAACATTATCATTTGCTTAAGTCATATCAGTCCAAATTAACTATACTTGTGAATGCTGAATAGTCATTCCATATAAAACTAATAGTCCTCATTTCATTGCTTGAGTCATCACATACAAAAATGTTGAACTAGTTGTCAAAATCCGTCAAGCAAATTTTACTTTAAAAAAAATTTGATCTTTGAAAAAAATCGTTTTATCCTAAATTGAACAATTTCTCTCAGTTGAACCTCTGCTTTCACTGATGAGAAGAGATGTGGATGAATGATTTACAGTATATGTATGTTGTATGTTCAGTTCCAATATGTACTGTGATATTGTTTACAGTTGTGCACTGATCTACCCAAAGGGAGTTACTGTAATGTTTGTTGTAAATAAGGGTGTATTTGTTTTCTTTTGCACAATGCTCTGAACAAATTAGAATTGCAAAAGACCATGCAGTAAAAATGTGAAACATACATATTCAGTGTCTTGTACTAAATAATATCAAACTTTACTGTAGTTTTCAAATGGCTGTGCAAATAGTTTATAGGACTGTCTTGAGCATTTTCAGGTAGTGTCACTAAGATCTGACTTTTTTTGCATTGGCAAACTCTTACAGAGTAAACTGTCATAATGAAAACATGACAAAGCCATTTGACTGTCTTGTTCATAAACACTGGTGTTAGGACTTTTCATCTTGACGACACGGACACTTTCAATGACATGAATACTTGCTTTTGAGGAATGAGTTATCCATTTTGAGCAAGTGACACACTTTTGCAGGTTCTCAACTAAGTTTTGCAGTTTGTACTAATTGTTTTGAGAACTGCATTAACTATTGTACAAATGTAAATAGTGATGTGAGAAATGCACCAAAGCGACTGAGAAAAACTGTAATACAGTTTATGCAGGAGGCAATTTAGGCAAATGCCTGCTGTCATTTTTCTTTCAGCAGTCATGACAGGACTTTTCCAAATAATCACATTTCACCTCCTCAAATTACTGTTGTTTGCAAATTTCTTTACACCACTTTCTGTGCGTAAAAAACACTCAAATGAAATGTCCGCAAGCACATTATATCATCAGCAGGTTCAGCATAAAATAACGACTAAAGAGCAAATAAAGCTTAACTTACGTTTCAGAAGCGCGCGGTGGGCCTTCATCGCAGCAAAGCTCTTCCCTGCATCCCATATTGATTCTCTGAGCCAGTTCACGCTATGAAGATTGTTGCCAGCCTTGTTTCATTGTACTGCGAAGGTAGTAATTTTTATTAATTTCAACTTTGAGAAACTGCGTTCTCCTGAAGCGATATCGTTTCGACGACGACATCTTGCCCCTGATCGGTGATTAACGGACGCTCTGTTCATTATGTGACACAATGAATGAACGACCCAAATGAAAGTAAGACTCGGAAGGTAAAGTGATTATTTATGTTTACTGCATTATGATTTCTTAATTCAGAATATAATCAAGATTGCGTAGGTGGATGTGATCGGGGAATTTGTCTGTTAAAAGAATAACATTTAAAGCCAAGCCACTTACGAAATGACTCGAATGACTCAAGAGAGTCAGTAAAATGATCCGAACTTTCCCTCACCCAGTCATGACTCGCGAGATCAGGGACTCGCACTCACCGGCGCTGCGGGCGGCGGCAGCTCAGTAAATCATATAAATAACCTATTTTGTGAATTGTTCATTCCCGGTTGGCTCACATTTTGCCGCCCTTACAAAAGTGCCGCTCTAGGCAACTGCCTAGATCACCTATGCGAGGACGGTGTTCTGACGATTCAGTGCTACCCATCGAGATTTGCTACTTATCGGTTATGCGCATGTGCAGACTCAGTATATTTTTTTTTTTCAAAAGGTACATTTTCCTGTTATAATGTATAATTTCCCTTTAAAAAATGCTTACTACCATATTAATATTTGTATGGTCCCCGTTATGCGCATGTGCAGACTCACAGTTTGTTTGTTTTTTTTTAACAAAAGGTACATTTTCCTGTTATAAGGTATAATTTCCCTTTAAAAAATGCTTACTACCATATGAATATTTGTACGGTCAGCCAGCTGAAAAAGAAAAACTGAAAGTTTCAATTACTGTGAGGAAAGGTGTACTTTGACAAGTCAAAGATGAATATTTTATGATAATTTTTACTTTTCACACCGTTTTAAAAATAAATACAGTAGTCTACAGTATACAGTAGCTACTTATAACTTAGAATTGTATTATAATTGTATTTCATATGACTTTAATCGGCATTCTGTAGATCAATTTGCGCTAAGGTAGCATTTTTCGACAAGGCAGCAAAAATCGACAGAACACCGGCCCTGTATAGGTTGCATTTTATGCACAGATGCACTTGGTTTCCAGTGATGCAAAAATGACACACAAGCATATGTTAGACGTGCAGTATTCCACACAGTACGTGCTGCTCTTTTGTGTTACATCATGACCCAAATGATTGACTTTTTTTTTTTTTTTTTTTTGCCATGTAGAAACTTTTGTTTCCAGTGGCAACCCCATGTAGGAAATTGTCAGAGCCTTGGGAAAATGTTTTCAGCCAAGTAATTTGAAGAGCTCATAAAAGACAAATACTTGAAGCATCCCACCAGTTGGCAGCAGAACATCCAGCCATGTCTCTGATCTTAAAAACGCAAATACAGACAGATTGAAGTTGTTATTGATGATCAGGAAACTGATGAATGATTTTCAAACCTGTGTGCAACTTCTTTGACTCCTTTCTGGACCGAAAGCCCACTGGAAACCAGTCTGTCTGGCAGCCAATCAGAGAAGCCGTTCAGCTTGTGTAATTAAGATATGTTATGTAATGGCCAGGTGCTGGGAAACAGATTGAGAGAATAAATGATCTTCTCCGCTCATTCATACGTTTGCAGGATCTGACACAGAAGTCAAAGGTCAGTTGGGTGCATTATGTTAATTGCGGAAATCGATATGCTGGAAGAGTTTAAATCAGAATGCCTCACTCTATCTAGTGATCAATATTTACAAATCACACATAAAGGCGTTAAAGCATTAGTCCTCACCAAGCCTACACTAAACACTACACACACTCAGACAGATGCGCAAACACATATAATGGACACAAACTAATGCACACACGCGCAAACATGCATTCTGGCACTCATAGTCAGTAGTGTGCATCTGTGATGATTGTATAATTTATGTGGTTTGGTTTCATTGAGAATGTTCTAGAAATCCAATGTATTTGCTCACTAGTTATCTCCATGGAAATTGGTATTTTTTATAATAAAACTTTGTATATTTTAAATTTGTTATATGATAATCGCACTGTGCCAGATGGTCTCTCATATACCATATTTCTGTTTTATTCGATTGATTGCATAGCCCTACACAGAGCACTCTCCCACAATACAATACACTTAACATGACTTCTCATTTCCAGTGTGACAAATAAACCAGCAGTAGCCTAATATTGGCTGCACTTGATTTACGCTCACCTAAAGGATTATTAGGAACATCATACTAATACTGTGTTTGACGCCCTTTTGCCTTCAGAACTGCCTTAATTCTATGTGGCATTGATTCAACAAGGTGCTGAAAGCATTCTTTAGAAATGTTGGCTCATATTGATAGGATGGTATCTTGGAGTTGATAGAGATTTGTGGGATGCACATCCAAGGAACGAAGCTCCCGTTCCACCCCATCACAAAGATGCTCTATTGGGTTTAGATCTGGTGACTTTGGGGCCATTTTAGTACAGTGAACTCATTGTCATGATCAAGAAACCAATTTGAAATGATTCAAGCTTTGTGACATGGTGCATTATCCTGCTGAAAGTAGCCATCAGAGGATAGGTACATGGTGGCCATAAAGGGATGGACATGGTCAGAAACAATGCTCAGGTAGGCCGTGGCATTTAAACGATGCCCAACTGGCACTAAGGGGCCTAAAGTGTGCCAAGAATACATCCCCTACACCATTACACCACCACCACCAGCCTGCACAGTGGTAACAAGGCATGATGGATCCACATTATCATACGTTGTAACGAGTGGTTATTTCAGTCAAAGTTGCTCTTCTATCAGCTTGAATCAGTCGGCCCATTCTCCTCTGACCTCTAGCCTCAATAAGGCATTTTCGCCCACAGGACTGCCTTTTTCCCTTTTCACACCATTCTTTGTAAACGCTACAAATGGTTGTGCGTGAAAATCCCAGTAACTGAGCAGATTGTGAAATACTCAGACCGGCCCGTCTGGCACCAACAACCACGCCACGCTCAAAATTGCTTAAATCACCTTTCTTTCCCATTCTGACATTCAGTTTGGAGTTCAGGAGATTGTCTTGACCTGGGCCACACCCCTAAATGCATTGGAACAACTGCCATGTGATTGGTTGATTAGATAATTGCATTAATGAGAAATTGAACAGGTGTTCCTATTAATCCTTTAGGTGAGTGTATTTTTCAGACTACCAAAAGATAGGGCATATTATTATTATTTCTGAGAGGATAACTGTGAGGTCATGTGACAACAATATATAGTAGTATACTACTGTTGGAAAGGTTGTTATTATTATGTACATATTATTTTTGTTATACAGTATTGGTACAAAAACTATGCTATATATATATATATATATATATTCAGATATATAGTAAGCAGTACTTTAGTATTCCATTCCCATTCTCTATTTGAGGATGTCCACAATAGTTTAGTCAAGTTAGCTGTTGGTCATTTTGTTCCTAAAGTATGCTGTTCTCAGAAACACACTTCTAGTCAGAGACTCTATTGGAGGCTTTCTGCCAGCAGGTAAGGCAGCTTCTCTGAAGACAGTTTGATCGACTCTCATGATTTGCTTTCCAATCGCTTTGTATTACACGAACACATGCTGCGGAAGCTGATCATTTGAGTTCGGATCTAAATGATGGTTTACTTCACAGAGAGACGCAGGAAGCGGCTCCACTGCAGCAGAGCTAATCAGTGTTCATAAACTCTGGGTAAACAACACTCTTATATCAGCTGGGACTGACGTCGCTGTCGAGATCAGGAACTGGTGTAGAGTGCATGCCATCTACAAGTTTTATTTGTCTTGCCTGCAAAAAAATACAGACAGACAGACAGACAGACAGATAGAAAATCAGATAAATCGACAGACAACTAGGCCGATAGATGGGTGGATTTGATTGAAGAAAGGAAATGTGCTCTTTATATGGTAATTTACTCTGCTAACTGCTATATTCATCAACTCAAGGCAGCAGCAAACAACCGTTAAAGGAATGTCATATTTATTCCTCCTGGGCACGAGTAGAGTAAATTCTGCAATTATGCATCAGAGCGCAAAAAGCGTCCGAACCCCTTATTTCAAAATCCAGGCCACAGTCTCCCGGCCTGCGGACAAATCAGACGCGCTGAGTGCAGTATTATCAGAGCCGGAGCGAGTAGCAAACCTTTCTGAGTCCCACAACCTGCACTGACCGATCAAGACCAAACCTGAAAGGTTCACAATAATAGAGTGCAATAATGAAGTATATACTGTATTCTGCCTTGCAATTCAGTATGCAGTGTTTTGAGTATGCTACTTTAATGTCGCTTGTCTTCAATATGTCAGTAATTCAATTTTGTGTTTAGGTCTTAATTTTTGGCCCTCTAAAATAAGTCAAACAAAAGATGTTACAAATGTTGATGTATCTTCAATTTATTCGGCACTCTGGAAATAAAAGTTAATTGCATCGTGGGATGGATAGACTATCCCTTGTAATGTTTTTATGAGTATGCACAGTGCTGGATAGATTACCGATTACAAAAATTACACGACAGAAATTGTAGTTTGAGTAAATCATTAGTAATATAATCTGACTACCTTTTTGAATACTCATTTATCATATTGAATTGAATACGCACTCTAAAAAATGCTGGGTTGTTTTAACCCAGTTTTGGGTAAAATATGGGCAAACCCAACCATTGGGTAAAATTTTTAAATTACATTTTAACCCAATGGCTGGGTTTTTGCCATATTTTACCCAAAAGTGGGTTAAAACAAACCCAGCATTTTTACAGTATAATCATTTTGTACCATATTTATATAAAAATACAGAGAGAAAGAACATATATTTGATTCTTTGTATTAATAACATGCAGGTCATTTAGCATTATATTCGATTAGGGTTTCCAAAAATGGAGTTTGTGAAGGAAATGCTAGGGGTTTTTTGAGTTTAATGAAAAGCTAAATAAATCATACACATTTTTAAATTTTAAAATAATAAAAAATATAATGAAAATGTGTTTGACAAAGGGCTTGAAAACTTTGTAATACAAGCGATAATTCTAATAATAATGAATTTGTTTGTCAGGAGTTGATTTGATTGCAATGTTGAGAAAAAGTGAAATGATTTCGGTAAATGCAGTGTTCAAATGCTTTGGGGATAATTTTCCATGTCATTTCAATAGCATCCGATTGGTGGCTGGGCTTTCTAGGATGTATATAAGCGATACACTTTTATCAGAAAGGAAAATTTAAAACATGAAAAATGACTGGTTTACTGCCATTGTGAATAATATGTAATCATGTAATCAAAAAAGTAACTATAGTCTGATTATGAATATTTTAAAATGCAATTAATTTTTGGAATTCAGATTACATGTAATCTGTTCCACCCATCACTTGCATTCTACACACTACACACTAGCAGTATTATGCAATTTTGATCATAAAACAAAGTTGCTGTTGGTTGCCTTGTAATCTCCAATCCAGATGGCTTAATGTGTGATTCAGTTAAAGTGTTAATAAAGTGAGAAATGTTTTTGAATCTCTTAATTAACAATGGCTGTGCGGTGCGATGTGAGCCAAAGACAGCAGCACCTTCTTTGCATAAAGACATGTTGTGATCTGGTTTTAACTTAAAGGCGTTAGCTATAATGAGTGACTCATGGACTTCTGCTACAGCTGTGAGTTTGGTTAAGATGAGCAGTTTAGAGAACTGAGTTTATAAAGGTGAACGAGTTCACATCATATTCGCTGAAATGCAAGAGAGGGCTGATTACATGTCAGTTATTTTTAACAGACTGTATCACGTCCTTAAAGCTGAAGTGTGTGTGTTTTCATGTGCCACTAACAAACTAAACTAAATAGCAAAATTATTGTTTCAAAAGGTTTCCTGAGGACTCATATGGTTGGACCAACTCATAGTCTAACCCCAAACTCACATAATTGGTTACAGCCAGTTATTACAGTGTCAGGTTAGGGATATTTGAACAAACAGAGCAATGTTTTGATGATCTAAATGACTATTTTTCAGGTTTTCAGTGTCAATCATAGTATTTGTCTTTTGATTAAAAAACGCTCTTTAAAATATTTTCAGTTTTTCATGTCATATTCCTTTAATTTTAGACAAATCAATTCTGAACATTTATTTGATCAAGAATACAGTATAACAGTAGCATATCATTGTGAAAAATTAGTATTTAAAATAACTTTTTTATCTGTTTTAATATATTTTAAATGTAATTTATTCCTGTTATGCAAATGACTATAGCATCATAGGATCATTACTCCAGTCTTCAGTGTCACATGATCCTTCAGAAATCATTCTAATATGCTGATTTGCTGCTCAAGAAACAGTTTTAGTATTATTATTACAATTTTTGAGGGAATGTGTTAGTTTTCTATATAGGAATCCATAGGAATCCATATGATTCTATGATGTACAGAAAGTAAAAAACAGCATTTATTTGAAATAGAAATCGTTTTTAACATAATACTGTCACTTTTAATCAATTTAATTCCTCCTTGCTAAATAAAAGTATTAATTTCTTGAAAAAAAAAATATTCCGGACCCTAAACTTTTGAACTTTGGTGCATCATGCTGTATTTTCCCCCCTCCTCATATTACATCAACGTTTTAATCAAAGCATTTATTTATCACCATGACGCACTTTGTGCATCACTCAGTCTTTGTTATTAGTGATGAAACATTTTTGAGCATTCTTGTCAGTAAATCCTTTAACGAGATATAAACACATTGAATAATTAACACACTTCACCTTTAATGGAGAAGGATGAATAAATGACCTCATCACCTGTGCGGTTTCACACACTGTTAAGTTTGATAATTGCGTCTGCTGGAAAATGTGGCAGCTCTCAGTGGCCGTAAAGGATCTTGATTCCCCGAGGGCTGAGTGCTGATATGACAGCTGTTAGCACACTAGAAAGCCATCATTATAGTCTGTCTACAATGCTATGTGTTGGTTTTCTGCATACACACACATTCATGCCCTTCGCTGCTGGGCAGATGGTGGCTTTGAGCTCAGGGTCCTTGAAGGAGACATTCACGGCGGGGAAGAGAAGGAGCACCAGACAACGATATGAAGATGAGAGCATGCTGTTACTAATGCCCCTGGAGGATGCTGGGAGTTGCTTTGTTAAAGGACTTTCTGGCTGCTAACAAGCAGGAGGAAGATTCTAGGTCATAAAATTACATGTTTCTGCAACCTCACATGCCAGACTCTGTGCACGAATAGACTAAATTAAGTAGTGCTGATATCATTTTTTTAATATTGCGACTTTTCTGTGTGTGAAACATTAAGTTATGGTGAAAAAAAAGTTAAATGTGACCTATAAACAGTAATATTATCTGCCTTTTTATGAAGAACTAAAAATGACAAAAGGAAAAATAAATAAATGCAGAAATATAGTGAAAATAAATATATTTTGGTAATATAATATAATAATAACAATATAATATTATAATTATTTATATATTATAATATATATATATATATATATATATATATATATATATATATATATATATATATTAATATGATAATTTTATTTTTTAGATGTATTTATTTGTGCATTTATACATGTATTTATTTTTGTATTTATTTACTTATGTTATTTATTTCTGCATTTATTTATTTATGTATTCATACTAGGGGTGTAACGATTCACTCGTTTTCTCGATGCATCGATTACAAATCCTGACGATGCATATGCGTCGATCCTGAAACGTGTATTTTGAATCGTGAATCGTTTATTTACGTGAATAATCGATTTAAAAGGCTTAGAATCGAATTAATCGCGATTCTATAGCGATTCAGTGGTTTAAAATATATAAACACAACCTTAAAGTGTTCCTGGTACAAGCTGCCTCACGCATTGGCCGTGAGACATCCGCATTTTATTGATTTCACGCGCTCACACACCTGTGATTTCTCACGCTGAAGCCGGGTCGGTCAAATGACTGAAAGATGAGTTTATCTTTTTGCCTGTTGAGCAACTCGTGTCGTGATCGGCTGAGTTATACCGCAAATTAGTTAAAATCTCCCGGAATCTGAGAGCGAGCGTGCATACGAGACAGAGGTTGTGCTCCAAACCGCGTATCACGCGTGCAGAGAGGGAAAGCGAGCGAGAGACCAGCTTGCGTGCACGGAGAGTTTTTCCATGTAATAAATGCCCGCCCTTGAATAAAGTGGGCTTTTACTTCACAGCTCAGGATAGGTAATGTCAATGGTATGGCCCATTTTGGTCAAATCTTATCTTAAAGAAAATAACTGCGACGTTTCCACGCAATGAAAGCGTTTTATTCCACGCAATGGCATGGGCAGCTTTATCAATGGCTTGAGCGGTTTGCCCTTAAAACTATTGCTTTCTCGATAGAGAGCTGGAGAGCTCAATCATGGACTGCTCAAAAATCTGTACATGAGAGCTATGGGACCGAGCGCGATGTTAACGAGTGCACTGAGAGGATGCAAAATGAAACTGATGAAAACGTCTCCTTTAATTTGTGCATGTAGTCATTCAATGCAATACTTTGATAGCCTTTTTCAAATATTGGTTACTTAGGTTTCTACAAATGCTAATTTGTGGGCCATTTAATTTTTTTATAATAATATATTGATTAAAATTAAAAACCAACATGAACTAACATTAACAAAGGACAAAATCCCCAAAATCTGACCCCTGAAGGCCGCTGTGTAATTCAAACCCAGACAAAGACCCATTGGGTGAAGCATTGAAATAATACTATAATGCATATAAAATATTAAGAATCGAATCAAATTAATCGAATCGCATCAGAATTTGGATGTGAATCGCATCGAAATGAATAGTTCTGAATTGCACAAAATCGTTCTTGAATTCGAACTCGAAAACCTATGAATCGTGAATCAAAACTGATTCGCTGTTATACCAAAGATTCACAGCCCTAATTCATACTTTTTCACCCTCTTGGATACTTATGGAATATTGCAGTACTTATTATAGAGTCTTTATTTGTGCACATCACTTTTTTAAAATGAGATTGGCCAATAGCAAACCACAACTATCCAGTCTTCCCCATGGACAAAATTTTACGAATTTTACAAAATTCTTCGAATGTTACAAAATTCTTCGAAAAAACGATAACACTCCATTATATTTTCGCATCATTTGTTGATTCATTCATCACAGCTTCCATTTCATGCTGATTTTAAAGACCCCATGAAATCAAAATTTGTGTTTTGTGGCTTTTAGTAACATTACAAGGATTGCTACTTAAATTTGTTGTGTAATGGCAATAAAAGAATCAATTAATCAGGTGATTATTCAGTGTCATTATTTGAATTAATTTAACATATTCTTTTAACGGAATCAACAATAGTACACAATCACAAATTTAATCATTAAGATAATATACTTTTAAGCAGGTATAATGCTACATATCCGAGACTCACTAGCAAGTAGGGAGTCATGCACTATTATGTAATTAAAATCTAATGGCTATTAAACTAGGGGTAAAAATTTATTTGGATGATCCACTTTTATACTGGGCCAAATTTTAACAATCTGAAATGCAAGCGCAAAGCGCAGGTAACTTGTAGGGCGGATATTGGCACTGTTGCTATTTAACCGGCGGAATAATATCTTTCTTGTGCTTCGATGCAAGTCTAAAAGGGGTTGGTCTGAAGTAGCTTCATTATTCATAGGTGTGGTTTGGGCATGATGAACAAGGTGCGCTTGTTCCATGGCGCAATTCTATTATACCGGCACATTTACCAGGCGACGCTCACAGTCGTTCACAGCAGAGAGAGATTGATGTTCTCGTCAGGGCTGTAAAAGAAAGAGAAGTGAGGGATGGGAGCAAACCCCACCCAACCTACTACCTACTAGGCCATTAGTCAAAAGTATTGTGAACGCATATTTCGTATGTTTTTTGTGACCTTATTTCAGAAACGTTCTTTTTTAGTTTTTTCAATAACCACACAAACAATATTCTCTCAAAAATACAAACATGCACATACATGTTGCTCAAATATTATGGTAGCCCTGTTTCTGCTAAATATAGTGTAATTTCACCTGTGCCATTAATACGTTTATAAGCAACTGAAAAAAGCACATATTTTCAGGGTATTTTAAAACATCTCAAGGACCCCAAATACCTAGACCTCAGAGGGTATCTGCATAGACCTCAAAGGGTATCTGCTAACTTTATTGATGCTCCCCAACAGACATTCTACTGACTATAAGTAACTTTCAAGTACATTTCACCCAATTCTTAACAACATACCCTAACCTAACAGTTTACAGTCTAATAATACTCTAATGAGAGTTAGTCTGGACATGTAGTTGCAAAGTTAGTTGATAGAATGTCTAAAGTGGACCATCGAAATAAAATGTAAGCAAAAAAGGGACATTCCACTTGCTATGCGCCGCACAAATCCTTTTCAATTGGACGTTTGACAACAAATCCTTTTTCAATTGGACGTTTGACAATACATGAAAATAAACAGAATTTATGGGTCTTTAATAAAAATCGGCGCAAATGAAGTATCTATGTAAAAAAACTAAATCATCTGTGTGTAAATAAAGTTGCAGCCTGCCCACCATGCTGTGTTTCAAAATAACAAACCTTACCAAACAAACACAAATCCCCTGTCAGCCTTTCCCAATTTGCAGCCCTTTTTTTGTGCAAGTTTCCTCAGCAGTCAGCAGTTCTTCATCCAATTAAAGACAAAACAAAACACTAGAAAAAGTGCACTAGGGGAAGGACAGCATACTAAATAGGTACCATTTAGTATGCAAGATTAGGATAAGTGTGACCCCAAATCACAATTTACAAAAAATGGAATGTTTTATTCAACTAAGAATCCTGAAAAAAAGTGCTAATGGTGTCCACAAAAATATTAAGCAGCACAACTGTTTTAAATTTTGATTTATTAAGAAATGTTCGAGAGCAGCAAATCAGCATATTAGAATTATTTGAAAATAGAATAATACTGGAGTAATGGTGCTGGAAATTCAGCTTTGCATTACAGGAATAAATTACATTTTAAAATATTAAAAGTACAAAACAGCTATAACCACTTAACTGTCACCGTCAGGTGGGACGTTGCCACTATATTTCTAAAACAATAATATCTTAGTAAATACCTTTAGTAATATTGACAAATTATATATCATTTGAAAGCTTACAATCTCTAGTTTCCATATCTGGTGACTGATTTTCAAAATATATTACAGAGGAACCATAATTTATCAATATGCAACAATAATATTTTCATACTCATAAAGCGAGTTCAAATCTTTATTTTAAAATAGCAGTGAACATGAAAAACCATGAAAAAATGGTAGATACCTCAGTTTGTTTTCATGCCAAAAGTTCAAAAGATAGCATCCATTCAATTATTTTGAAAAAAAAAAAACAGGTCTGAAAAGTTTGAAATATCAAGAAAAAAATATAGCTGCGAGCAGCGATTGCGGGCCCAAGCCGGTGGCACTGCAACCCCGGTGCCTAAAGGTTTTTTTGTTTTACAAAAAAACCTCAATAGCCGACTTCCTGTTGGGCTGGGGTAAAAAGTAAGAACGCGAGGTATAGATGAAATTATGCTATCGACATGTGTACCGAGTTTCATATTATTACATGCAAGTGTGTTTGAGTTATGGACCAGGTGTTCGGACCCCGTTCCAGGGGCGCTGACGAGCCGCCCTGCCACGCCCGGGTACCAGCTTCAGCCCGGCTCTGATGGCCGCGGGTTCTGACCCGTGTGCAAAGTTTCAAGAGTTTTCGAAGCATGTTAAGGGTCCCAAAAGTGCCCGAATAGTCGCTAGAAAAAAATAAATAAAAAAAAAAATAAAAATAAAATAATAATAGGAAGGAAAACAATAGGGTAAAACAAACTTCCCATACTACTTCTGAATAGGATGTCTACTTCATAAATTGTATGAAAATTGTGGAAATAATGGTTCATATCACTCAAAACACATATGGAAATGCAGGCGCCCTTATATGGGCAGTAATGGAGTCTGATTGTGCCCTAGTGAAAAAGTTTGGTACTGCGCCCAAACAAAATCTTACTGAAAGCTCATTTTTTGAGATATCAACCTAAAATTTGAAACACAACTTGTTCAGATTTTTGGCTTTGATTTTTCCGCAGTTTTAGAGTAGCCCAGGTTTTGAAAATATATATTTTATGTAAAATATAAATAATTAATATTTTTACATTGTACATTTCCATAAACTCAAACTTCTATAACTTTTTTTCTGTTTCACTTTCTTAATTTATTTTACTTCCACAAAAATCTGCCAAATGTCTTCTTTAAAACAAGACCAATCATATGTCTATATTCCAAAGCACTCTTTAATTACAACCATTTAAGTTCGAAATGTGTTAGGAGGATAATATGTCACAATCTTACGGCTTTACTGTATTTTTGGTGAGCATGAGAGACTTGTTGCAATAAAACTAAAACTGAATCAAATAAAAATATTGCCGACCCCAAACTTTTGAACACCAGTGTTCTTTCAAAGCTTTTAGCATGTTTTTCATCTCTGAAATCGCCTTTTGTGCACATGAGTTCACAACAACTTCTATTTAAAAACTTGTATTATTGCCAATATTCATTTTAAGTCAAGGCCATAGGATGACTGGCTCTTGTTTCAGATGGCTATAAAACTAACATTAAGTTAACAACAGATCATAGTTAATAGCAGTGTGTAAATAATGATAACTCAAGACATTAATAGTCACTGGTTTAAATGTGCTGCTTTTGATTCTCTGTAATGATGGCTTTGGACAAGAACCTTAATGCACCATTAACCAGAGTGTTTTGAACTTCAGGTTAGGTGTAATTATTGCAGGGCCCATAACAGCAGAAGTGTGATGCTGACATCATACAGTAAGAGGAGCAAGATAATTATTATAATGGCAACAGTAATTCTGCAGATGAGGTCTGCTTTTATTGAAGAGAACCCTCCCTGTCTTTTAACCACCACTTTCTCAGTCAGATGTCACGTCTGAATAGAACGCACGGCTTTCCAATATTCATTCATATGTATTTTTGTGTCAAAGGAAAACAAAAAACAACAACAAACCAAAGGCGCATTGACTGTAATCGCTGTAATGTGTGTGATCCAGGGTTTAGCATTCACCTTGAGACTGGTTTGGTGTCAGAGGGTCATAAATCAGAGAAGAGAGATCAATAAACCTGATCATTAGTCTCATCAGCTGCTAACGGCGAGCTGAGATCATCTGATTCGCGGTAAGATCTGGCACTTCACCCAGGAGAAACTGATTAGTGTCATGTTCACTGTTTCATGCTGGACGCTACTTGCGAAGAGAAGTAACCACGGTTTTTACTGTCACAGGATAAGCAGCTGCTTGCTTTTACATATATAAAATGGACTAGAAGTATAGGAAGAGGCATTTTAAAAAGGCATCTGAAATAATAAACTAATTGCAATGTAGATTTGTCAAAAATGTTGATTTTTCAATACTTAAATATCTTAAACGCTTCCAACTTTCCAATACTCATTTTACGCACAATGGATATACACTGCGCTTTCTCGCTCTCTCATCTCTCCGACAGCTAGTTGACACACAAACTTGTTTCATTTGCCCCTGATGAATATTGTTGATGTTGTTTTTCTGCATAGAATAATTTTACTCATTCCGCGGATTTTGCGCTAGCCCGCACACATTAAGCCGCCTCTCAGTACCTAATTGAGTTATTTTCCACTGCTTTTTGCGCTTAAACAGTCAAATGGGGAGCGCGGGGCACAACCTAATGCGGGGTTAAATGTAACACAGACTTTTTACATAGTTCGTCAGGATCAAGCAGGTTGTCTTTCCGCTCTTTTTCTCTTGCTGCCAGAAGACGGTCTCCCACGAATTTGCGGAAAGTTTTGATTATATTTCGTGAAGATACTGAACAAAGAGTGTTTTGACACCATAAAAGTAAATTTTTTTCATCATATATTTTTTTTTCTGGTTTCTGAGTTGGGTGTATACGTTTCCAAATCTAACTTTATATTGCCTTAATCACTGTCTTGTTGGCTCAAACATAGCACCGTTTTGAAACATGTCAGCAATTCCTAGCGACTGTTAGCTAGGCTTAAAATATGTAATACACAGCGGGGTTCGTTCTAACAGAGTGTTACAACTTAGCCGCCAAGTGTACAATGTTAATCAAATGAAAACGGAGCCTTTTTTCAGGTTTGAGTATACATTTAACTTTGTTAGACTTTCACAAACAATGTTGGAATTTAAAATGTTTAAAATTTAGTGCACCATGAATGATAACTTATTTATTTATTTATTTATTAAAAATATGGCATGTTTTTAATGCAATAAACCCTTTAAATTTTTATTTTAAGCTCATTTGTATTATTATTACTGTTGTTATTATTATTAATACTAATAATTGTACATGCAGCTGCCACACACAAATCTAATTTAATTGCTATTACAATATGTTATTAGCCTGACTTCGTCATACTCATATTCTAATGAGAAATGAGTCTGAGACTGCTCCATTAAGCTTTGATTATGAGGCGTGTCGTAACCAAACCAGGAAAAAACAACAACTCTGCACTCAATTGGATAGTCTAGTCGGTAGACCTACAACCAATCAGAGCAACGCAGTAAGTCAACTCCTTTGCATACAGTTTTCAACTACAGAACTTGCTTAGAAGTTAAATAACGAGTGTTGCTTCTTTTACTTACTTCTCCATGAGTGCGACCAAAGCAGAAACCACAACGACCACAGGCTTTTCATTACGTCCCATCTTCTTAGTGACCATCGGAGCCAGCTGATATAGGTTACACTTTTCCCGAATCATGTGGGAAGGACGCCAAAATATCTTTCCGATCGACAAATGCCTTGATTGCAGTTCTCTGTTTGTCTATTAAAATTAATGCGCTGTCGATTTATTTTACAACAACGCGAACAGCGGAACGTTGATAACGTGATGATTACTTGCAGATCATCTGTCCATCATTGTATAAAGCCCGCCCTGGCAATTTGATTGGCGCGAACATTGATCAGAGTCCAGACCGAACTTCCCGTCCAAAAAATGTTGTGGGCTGGCATCCAGGCTAATATTTTATAATTTTATATATTATTATTTATTGCAAAACTGTGCAGCCCTTTTCTGTTGCTGCGTCCGAAATCTCCCATTACTCACTATATAGTGGACTAAATAGTGAGTTCGCCATTTTGTAGTGTCTGTCCGGATGTATAGTGATGATTATTCGTACCCTCTATAGTCCACTCAATGTATCCCAGAATGCATTTTGAAAAGTCATGTACAACCGATGGTCACTTACCTAAGCCCTACATACCATCACGCATTGGCGCTGGTACGATAAAAGATAAGTTATCTAATCACGTGTGGAGTAGCGCATTATAACAAAAACGGTAGGAAATCACTTTTAGAGTTTTTAAATTTTGGAGAAATAAGCTCAATATACGCGTAATGTATTTATTTAAAAAAACTTATTTAGCCCAAAGCCGCTCGGCACACAGCTGACAGATGATGTAATCGACAGCGCCGAGAGACGATCGACTAGTGTCCGAGTGGCTTCTATTATGCTAGTGAGCTCACTATATAGTGCTCTGCTCTCTAACCCCAACATAGGGGGTGAGGGAGTAGTGCTTTAAGTTGAAGATTTCGGACGCAGCATATGTCTCTATCCATGATATTGATCCACAATAGAAGGATGATTTGATGAGGAATGGATGTATGGATATCTATCTATACAGATGCACAAACAATATCAAACTATACAAATAAAATAGTGCTGAATTATGTGTGTTACACACAAGTGTTACAACTAACCTCTCTGTCTGTTACAATTAACCCTGTATATGGGCTAAGTTGTAACATTTGCACTTCTGTCACGTTCAGTACAACTGTACGAAAATGGTTGGTCCTAGAAAAAAAAACTTTAAGTGTTCATGTGTGGCAGAGATGTGTATGTTGCTTGTGTAAAAAAATATGAATCTAACCTAATTATTTTTTAATTAACTGAGCCAAAACCAAAATGCATTAGGTTGTGCCCCGCTCTCCCCTACTCCGAAAATAATGTCAAAACGCCGATCTTGATGAGTATTCACATAAACACTGTTAGATGTGTTTTAAATGAATGTAAACTATTGAGAAAGAAAACACATGTATAACAGTATAATGGATCTGTGCGTCAGGTCTTAAAGTGACAGCAGCATAATATACCTGCTGCCAAATTATGAGATATTAATGCTGTAAATGCAATAAATGCTGTCATATTATCTTGCATTTTGAGGTGGATGCCTGGTGTTTGGGAATGCGTCATGTGAGGACTCTTGAAGGTCATTATACTAAATCATTCTGATGACAGACTTTGACTCAGGCATTTCAGAATGAACTAACCAACATTTGAGATGCGATACAATGAAATTAGTCCTGGTTTTATCCAGGTATCCAAGCACATCCTCTGCTGATGTGAAGTATTGCGGGATTTGCTTTGGTAAATGTGTTTCCATTGTAGTTTATGCACATGCTTTCTTATCTATAAAAAAAATACATGTCTCAAATGAACATACTTTTTTTTATAGTTTTAGAATATGCTCATCATGGCTCTCCATCCAGCGTTTTTATGCAATATCCCAGAAATCACAAACAAACAGGTGGATGGACACATAGCCCCTGAGGTCAAACCTGGTGCAACACATCTTGATTTGCCAATTTGAATTGAATGAGAAACAGCAGAAGGCAAGATTTTGAGTGAATCATGACACACTCTACATTTTGTTTGTGTTAGAATTTGATTATACATTTCTACAGTTCCACAGAAGAACGAACCCTTTAAGAATCAACACTCAATAGTTTAAGCGTATCAGTCTAGGATTAACTAGAAAACATTTATTTGTTTTAAACTTGGAGAAAGACTGCGACATTCAAGTTTTTAGTGGAAGTCTGGAAGTTTCTCTCTATTCTCTCTCGTTCACACTCTCAGATTCCATGTTGACATCAGAAACTGTGAATTATTCATTTCTTCAGGCAGATGAAGAATGGGTGGTAGGGGCATGTGATGCACTCACACTCATGCACACTAACCAATATACACAAACACTCCAACAAACACTTCAAAACACTCCACATGGGCACAAATACACTACTGTTAAAAAGTTCAGTATACAAAATTAATATTTGTATTTAACAAGGATACATTATACTATAAATGTATAAGTACATATTATCTAATAATATGAGTATATACATAAATGTATAATTATATACATTTATATGGTTATAAGGATTTTTTTTTTCAAATAAATGCTGTTCATTTGAACTTTCTATTCATTCAAGTATCCTGAAAAATGTATCACAGTTTCCACACAGACAAAAAAAAACATTAAGCAGCACAATAGATTTCAACATTTATTATTATAAGAAAAATTTCTTGATCATCAAATTAGCAGCTTTGTTGAGCATAAAAGACTTAAAAAATTAAACCACAAACTTTTTATCAATAGAGTACACACAAACATACTCATAAACACACGCTTTAAGTGCAAAACCACTGGGGTCATATTTTTTTTAAATAAAGTTTTCTATAAAAACTAAATACTTGCCTTAAATCTACAAGACTTTTAGCAGTTTTAGATAAAAAAAATCATATTTTTTATGTTAACTTTTGAGAATATCCCTTTATCTAGACCAGAACTCCAGTTGTCTGATGACAGTTGACAGATGTGAATACGATAAGTTCTTGTTGCGACGAACACAATGGATACTTTCACCTCAGAGAAGAAGATATGTGGATTGTAATTCATGTCTCATCTTGACTTCTCAAAAATTGTGTGCTTTCGTCGGAGTGAACTGTGGTGCTTATAGAATTTCATGAACACTCATGTCGCAGAGCCGTACACAGAAGACCAATGGCCAAGGTCAGGATTTTCTTTAAATAACACATGCAAATTCTGTTTGTTTGTTTTTTTGTTTTTTTTTCACCAAACCCTATCGTATACCAGAGCACTTGGAATATACGGCATGTGACCAAGCGGCAACATTCTAATCTGAAAAATGAAGCCTATCCGGAATTGCGAAAAGCTGCAATACATCGAAAATCCGCTAGAGGCCGGTCCCAAAAGGGAGCAAATGTCCATATAACTCATGTCAAAATGTCCGTTTTCACAGCATAAATTCATATGTTTACAGTTTGGTCCCATGGACTTTCATTGTAATCTTCAATATGTTCCGCGTGCCTGACAACTGTGAGGGGGTGATTTTTTTTCGAACTCGTTAGTTTAGATCGTATTTACATATAAAATGTATAACAAATAAGGGCGGTTAACTTTGATTGACAGCTGATAACGGGCTGCGCCGATTGAATTTGACGTCTTGGCCATGATCTGACACAACACATCACACCAACTCTGTATCCTTTCTGAACATTTGTATTTTGTATTTCCCAAGATTTTCCAGTATGGCGCCGCCCATACCCCCATAAACAGCCTCAAACCCGTTCTTCAGAAAGTATGTTAGCAAGACTTTTTTTTCATATTCTCCTTTTGTGGTTTGAAAAAGAAAGAAGTCCATACGGCATGGACAACACCAGGGTGGGTAAATGTTGATTTAATTTTCATTTTAGTTTTAGTTAGATTTAATCAAGGGGATGGTGATGGCGTAGTGAACGAGACACATGCTTTTGGTGTGAGAGAGCCGGGTTCGAATCCACTGTGAGACCGTGTCCCTGAGCAAGACACTTAACCCCTAGTTGCTCCTGAGGCGTGCGACCTCTGACATATATAGCAATTGTAAGTCGCTTTGGATAAAAGCGTCAGCTAAATGAATAATTGCAAATGTAATCCAATTGCACTTGTGTGTGCAGAAAATGTATATATTTTTTAAATCTATCAGATGTAACAATGACAATAGTAATCATTTTCAAATTTTATTTTTTGCCCGCAGGTCAGTTCGTGTTTTGAAACCTGGAGGCCGATTCATCTCGGTTACATTTGCGCAGCCACATTTCCGTAAGAGACTCTACGCTCGAGCAAAGTACGACTGGTCTATCAAGCACTATCACTATGGCAGCAGCTTCCACTACTTCCTGTATGTTCTCACCAAAGGGGAGGAGCTTAGCCCAGAGGATGCGGCACTGGAGAAGAGAGCGCTCCAGGAAACTCAGGCTTCACCCACTGATGTCACATTTCAGGAAGTGGATTCTGAGGACTTCCTAAATAACATTGGATTATAGGGACTTGTACAGCATTTGTCAATCAAGAGACTGCTGACCGAAGTTGCACATACTTCTTCGTGAATTTTTTTATGCTCCTATCCTTCATTCACCCAAAAATGACAAATCTTTAATTTCATCCATGTTGTTCCAAATTCATCTTTCTTTCAAGGAGGAAAGAAAATAAAGATTTTTAAAGCCACACTTTGTAACTTTTTAACCTTTATAATATATTACCAAAACCCATTGAGATGGTACATCGACTTACAATAGGTTGAATGACATGTCTGCCGTAGCCTGAAGGTGTCTGTATCGCTTTTACTAGCACTCTGTAACTTTGGGTTTCGGGGTAGGAACCCGAGCACAAAAAGAACTACAAAATTCGAACCGACTTACGGCATACGTCACTTCCCCCACCCCCCACAACTTCCTCAGATTCTGACGTTAGTGCTCAAGTCACGTTTGATTGCCATTTGTATGTTTTCGTCAACGGCATCGGTTTTATCAGGGGAAACTAAAAAAGAAAAGAGGAGAGTGACAAATTAAAAGCCAGGACGAGGATTTACACTGGTCCAGCTTTCGCTTCGCTCGCTGGCGTGAGCTAAAGGAGGAGGAGGAGGTGCTCGACCGATGCTGACGCTTGCCTGCACACAAATTCAGTTTCCAAGGTAACCCAGATAAATTCATATTAGCAGTGTAGTATTTTCTGGTATTCCGGCCACACCCGATGGTGTTATGAGTGTAATAAAATGCCCACAGCCCAGTGTTCATTTCTACACACAAACACAGACCGCCTCAGTGCAGGGCTCGCACTAATAAAATCGACTCATGTCAAATGTAACGTTACATTAAATGTAGTGAACGTTAGAGTTCTCAACGGGTCGGGTCGGACCCGACAAACCCGACGGGACCTGCGGGTTCGAGGTCGAAAATATAAGCAAATGACTCGGGTTCGAACCTCGGGCTTAATCTTTTCCACCCAGTAAAAAAAAAATATATATATATTAATCATCACTGCTGTTCACCGTAACGAAAGTCTGGCTGCTGCGTGCAAAGTGCATCGCAGGTGGCTGGTCGAAAGGAGAACACGCCTCAGTCCATCCACTGTGGACGCACTGATCTTCCTCCACGATGCCTATTATAAACATATTATGTTTGTAGGCTAGGCCTATTTTGTTTCAAAACTCGTAGCCCGCCCGCTGGTTGGCAAAACGCGGTCGGAAGACTAGGAAAAGGAAAAGAGAATCTGACCGCGTGAGAAACCTGACAGGAGTCCCACTCGGTCGGGCTTTTCACTCGTGGGCGCGAGCTAAAAAGCAGCACTGGATGCAGACGGTGATGCTGACCTGGCGATCTTCTTGATGGACTAGTAAGTCAATCTTTCTAAGTTTGTGTACATTTTATTTTGTGATTTCACCGGAATGAATAGACGCCGCAACGGCAATAGATTGTAGAGCGCGTCCGAGTCGGGCCGCGGGCCGGGTTCGGGCAGATAATTCATGTTGATGTGTCGGGTTACATCGGTTCGGGCTTTAAAAGCCACGGGCCAGAGTCGAGGTCGGGTCATAATTTTCAGGCCCGTTGAGAACTTGCCGACGTCTCAGTAATACCCACAAACACTAACGTTACACACCGCATGTCCCACGGTTTCTATAAAAATAATCCAACACCCATATACAGTCAGCTCAGGCCGACGGTGTTTTCAGTGCAGTGAATGCGCCCACTGTCCTGCACCCACATTCACCACAGACATGATAAACACAACAGGGCTCACCCCGCTCTCTCTCTCTCAGCTGACTAAGGGAATCAAGCGCGGCAAGGCTGCCGGCCCGCCTCAAACACTGCAAGCACACACAATCTAAACAAAGACACGGGAGGCTGACCGGTTGACTGTTTGTTGACTTTAATTTGCGACAGTGCTACGACGAGCGCCCCTAGTGGCCAAAAATTACACAGTGTGGCTTTTAAACAACATCCAACGTTGTTCCAACATTGTTAAATCCCTTTAACAGTTCGCTGGCCTTCTTTTAAAACAGGATTGCTCTGTTTATATGGTGACGTTTAAAAACGCTTTTAGATCCTGTGAACTTTTGAAATGCCATGTTTGACTTTTTTGCCACTCTGTATCGTTTTGGGGGTTGGTTCGAATACATTGATTTGGAACGAACAATAAGCTTGTCAACAAATATTGTGTCTGTTTTTTAAAAGCTTTTCATACCATGCTTTTTTTAGTGACTCTTTTTTTAGTGACTCTTTCATGTACAGTTTAAGTCTATTTTGCATTCTCTCTCTCTTTGGCCTATTTCTCTGTGCGATTGTGTTGATTGGAATAACAATGTTGAGTGACCTGTGTAGAGACAAATCTGTCACAAATGCTTCTAAAACAACAAATAAACAGACAGAAAGTAAACAAACAACCCTGCTGTGTGCCAGAATATGACAGATGTGTATGTGTGTGTGTGCACTGCTTTGGATGAGGAATGGCTGCAGTGAATCGGATGAGGCCATTAATAAACCAGAAATCATCTATTTTTAATTTTGCTCTGGAATGTAATTACTGTCTATTTTTAAGACTTGAGGAAGGTGCCTGAATTTCAGAACAGCTTCCTGTGTGCCAATGTGAACATAGATTGAAATGTTACACTGTGATTTTAATAGTAAATAGAGGAAAGTTAGTCTTGAATCAGGAGAGCCCGAATCATATTCAAACCCACTTTGTTGTGAATGTTTGCCACGGCATTACAAGTGTTTGCTAATATGTCCCGAGTGGTTCCTAGGTGGTTTCTTCATAAACCATCTCCAAGTATGATATTTTTATTCTTAGGTATAGCTTAGGTAAATCAATCGGGTTTTAAAATCAATTTTACTGCCTTCCTGGGAAAATTGGAAGTTTAATCACTTTGAAAAGTAATAGGAAGATCTTTCCTCTAAAACAAATTCACAATTTGAGGAACTCTTCATGTTTGTGTGGGATGATTTATGCACCCAAATTAATAATGAACTGATTAATTTTGAAGCCCTAACCCTGTGAAAAAGTAATGGCAAAAGTAAAATGTACCAGTAGCAGTTTCATAAACTTTTAGTTCAGAGCTGATCATGTTCAGATTGAATGCATCTCCCGTGAAAGCTGATGATGTAGTCACAGGTCTTTCCCCTTCACTGAAGCACTAAGAAATGACGTCAGACCAGGGATGGTATCAGATGGCCGCTGGTATCGGGTGAGCCGTAGGTATCTGGTGTAGATTTATTCTGTGATCGTATCCTCACACCATGCTGTGTGATGGTTCTTCAGGAACTTATCGCTGCCTAAACACCGCAAAGCTGCTGGCGAACAGGAGACCCTGATTAGACAAATGGCTGGATATGTTTTGTTTACAGCCTTGCAATGCAAACCCACATTCAAATTTTACTTTATTTTGACATTCTTATGATGATTTTTTTTTTAAATATTTGATTATGAGTTATTTCAGTAGTGTACTAGTCTTGTAAGGTATTTTCTGAGATGTTGGCTTGTCTAAGAGAAGAATGAAATCAGTCCTTGTATGATGCCCCCAAATGTAATTGGATAATTTGGCTTTTAAATGTCATAAACGGTTGTTGTTGTTGTTGTTGTACCTAGAACAAAGCAAAATTTCCGATGGAGGGATGGATGGATAGATAGATAGATAGATAGATAGATAGATAGATAGATAGATAGATAGATAGATAGATAGATATGCGCATATTTCTGCGGAACGTCGTCTTGTCGAGTGTGTTGTTCACGCAGCTGTCAGGTCTTCTGTGTTCGGGCTTCCCATGGTCGATATCATAGGGTCGATATACTTCCTCAACAATGGATACAATTTATGTTTGATTATGTTCCTGAAAATGACGATCGTAATCTAGCTCTCTGTGCTGCGCATTTACGGAAGACAGCTTCCAGAATCTCCAAGAGTTCAACACCGGATTCAACAAGAAACTGTTACTAAAACATGATGCAGTTCTGACTTTAAAACCAGAGGCAGCAGTTGTTGGGCCACAATCTGTAAGTAGGCTAAGACTTAATCATTTTAAATGTATTTGCATGTTTAATTCCAGACGTAGCCTTGTGTTTTATTTTTTTCAAATGCCAGCACTAGGTTTGTAGCCACTACTAGTTAGACTATGCTATTTTGTGTCTACGACAAACGCGTACAAACATTATGGACCTGAATTTTCTATAAGTACTAATGTTTTAAACATATTTTTTATTTTTGTGTACCGTTACACCCCTGTGTTTGAGTATAACATTAGTAGCCAGTCAGTTGCTATCGTTGCCAGTCCGATGCTATTGTGTAAAACAAACGTGTATACAGTTAAAAAATGTAGCAAATTATCATTCAGATACGTTTAGTAAGAGCCGTGTGTGGTGAGGTTCTGCTTGACTCTCTTCATCTCCGCTTTCTCGGTCTGATTCTGCCTCAAACTGACACATATTTACATCAGGACCGGAGCTTATGACATTCGCGTTAGCCCGTAAAAGGTAATGGGCGTTAACCTTCCGGACAACGTGAGCGACAGTTTAGCCAATCACAACACACCGGGCCAAACTAACCTGAGCCCACCGCTCTTTTCTGAGCCCACCGCTCTTTTCTTTAAAAAAGAAAAACCACGAATACATGTTATATTGCACCCCATAAATACAATCATGTAAAGAAAACAAGAAGTCAACCCCCCCTTTAATATCATTATTGTAAGATTGCTATCTGCCTGTTCAGCCTCATGTTTCTGTAGGGACAAATGTGTGTTGTTGTTCAGCAGGGGGGAGGGGTCAGGACACACCATTACATCATCATCCAGCAGCGCAGCCGTCAACAGCATAGTCTGTGGTGTTGATAGCAGACACACAAACCCCTGCTCACAGCCGACACACTGACAACACTAGGGTAAATATTTCACTAAGCTACGTTGAGGACAGAGGTGTGTGTGGGGTGGGGGTCAGGGTTGGGATGGGGGGGGGGTTGTTCACTATTGCTTTTAAGGTCAAAGCAGGGGTATTTTTGGATTAGAGGGCAGCACTTCAAAACCTAATTGATTTCATTTATTTGGTGAAAACAAACTGTTTACCTAACTCTGCTATCCCTGCATCTCTCTGTTATGTGTAGGATTATGTAATGCGTTTCAGAATCTAAATTAAATTGTAATGTGTTTTTCAATGGCCCATGCTAATGTTTAGAGAGCTTGGTGAGGCTGATATAGACATAATGACAACATGAATGTTTACAACTTCTTTTTCTCAACTTCGTTTTCTCAAAATTATCTAAATTCTGGAACTGATATAAGGGTGAAATACAGCTTCTATAAATTAACCAATCTCAGAAATGTATCCAAATTATAAATACTGAAAAAAAAAACGACAACTATTCATTTATTTTAATTATTATATATCAGACTGCACTGAGACTGCAGAAGAGCTGCGGGTTCTGGAACAATGTTCCTGTCAGAGATCCAACTCTATTTCTAATCCATAAGCTATCCCTAAAATCAAAGCAAAATGATAGGATAATCATACGAATGTTAAGTCCCAAGCCAAGCCCTGAACCTAATCCTGAAATATGATGGATGTTGGAAATATTCCACCAGGACCGACCAGGATCCAACTGGTCTTGAATAATCACAATAAAGCGGAGTCACACAGTAAATGACAGTTTGAATTTGGTTTGCAATGTTTCCAAATTACATTTGACCCCTTGCTTGTCATTTCCTGTTGTCTCTCTCCGATGCCTAATAAAAATAAGTTTTTTTTACAAAATAAAAAAGAAGTTATTTTTTTATTTCAGTGGCACAATTTTCTGTATATCTATGGTTTATACGATCCAGTTCAAACACCTTCACTTTGACTCACAGTGGTGTTAAATGAGGATACTGCAAGATCGATGGAAGGAGATCTAAGGAAGAAGCACCAACTGAGAACAACAAGCTGGGATGAATCAAGGACAATGCTCTTAAATCAAATGTCTTTCTCACCGGCAGAGAGCTCATTCTTTGAGAATCTTAGAATGTCATCTCTCCCTCTTTCTTCCGTTATCACGCTGTCATTATCTGCCGAGGGTTGAGCTTTCCATATTGGGTCAGGCCACAGCGTGGCTCAGTCACTCCAGAGCTGCCGCGGGCCACCTGTCTGTTCAGATAGTGTATCAGTAATCTCCAGCTCTGAGCAGCCTGTGTGAAGCGGTAAGGATTCCCCTGGGCATTGGAGCCATTCAGGAACACTGCAACAGCCATGAAGGTGTATTAATAGACTGAGATGGTGAAGCTGAGTGTCCTTGACTTCGGTTGAGTAACTGACTGATGGACTTTCTGCTGTGTGAGGACCTCGTCAGAGTCTTTCGAATAAACACGCACAGATATGCGGAGTCTGTGATGACCGCTGAGGTTAAACTGACATCGATCATCCAAAAAATCGTTTGAAATTTTACTGGCCAAACTTGAGCTTGGGTCAACTGGAGTTATGGAATGTTATCAGGATTGGATAAGTATTGGAGTTTAAATTGATTTAGGGTAAGCCTGACTTGTTTCCAAATGGATCCTGAGCCTCATTGCACTCATCGGCCATGGCTGATCTAAAGGTCACTCATGGGCGCATGACGCCATAGATCACAGATAAAAGCGATTGATTCTCTTGCGGTTGAATCACACACATTGTTTTGGGGTTGTGTGTGAGTGTGTGTTGAAGGAAAGCAGCAATATTCCTGTGAAATTTAACTGCACTATAGATGTTTTAAAGCGTTCGGTGTAAACATAGATTTATCCAAGCTGTTAGGAATTAATAAATGAATAACCTCGCCAGAGAAAACCATTTGAAATCACCAGTAACATCCTGGTTGTGTTTTCAGTCTAATTACTGTTCGCCCAAAAATGAAAATTCTGTCATCATTTACTCGCTCTTGTGTTGTTCCAAACCTGTATGAGTTGCTTTCTTCTGTTAATAACAAATAAGATATTTTGAAGAATGTTTACCAGAAATTTGACGATAGCCATTGACTTCCGTCAGTATTTTTTCCTACTATGTACATGTAAGTCAATGGCTACCGTCCACTCTTTGATTACCAACATTCTTCAAAATAACTTCTTTTGAGTTCCATAGAAGAAGAAAAAAACTCCTACGCCGCCTTCACACTGGCAGTAGAAATCCTCTCCGATACCACTCTGAAACGGCTGGAAGTTGTTCATTTCCTATGAAGATTCGCAGACCGCATGTGCCTTGGGTCCGAAACGGGTCCGACCGGGTGCGGTGCGAAGAAAATCGTGTCCGTTGGTTGTCCGAATGCGTCAAAAAATTGAACTCTTGCGAAAAGCTACGGACGGTTCCTATCCGACAATTCCAGCAGAAGTTGAACGTTGCTATGGTACTGATAAACATACCTGAATTCTTAACGTTTCATAAAATAAATAATGATTTTATAACGAGAAGTCGTCAAGAGTGAAACTGACACGCGTAAAATCAAAAGTTTGAAGCCAAATTTACACACGTCACACGCGGTTTGTTTTGATGATAAATAGAGCCAGCCTTCAAAAGTTATTAACCTGTCCTGTGATTTTTTCTCTCTTCACGTCCAGACACGAACTTGTGCACATGTATGTTGGTTGTCTTTACGTCATAATACTATTTCATATAATCTAGATATGGAATGAATAACATTCAATACAAAATGAACATGTCTCGTATATAGAAATAAAGTTAAGTGACAAAATATTTGCTTTGTTTTGCATAAGAATCCCACCATGCATTTAGTCATATTACAAAATAATTTATTGAAGCATCCAGATACTTCACCACGTGAGCAAGCAGCTAGACTCCTGATTGGTTAACGCGGCGCGAATTGACACACTAAAGTTCAGATTTTTTCTACTCGGGTGGCAGGTGTGAATTCGTGTCAGACGTGCTGAATGCACAAATGGCACTAACTAAATCATTCCTGCGTAACGCACTTAACGCGCCAGACGCTCAATTACGCGCCATCTTGACGCGCGAATATAAGGCCAATTTAAACTTCTGCGTCGAGGATACGCCGTAGTGTACGACGTTGGCTGCGCACGTAAGGTGTATTCGCGTCTTGCCGTGCCACACTCTACGCCTCATTCGTGCAGCAGGTATTTTTTACGTGCGTAACGCATCTTTGCATTGACTGAACATTGAAATAATTCAGCGCCTAACACGCTATTCGCGTCCGGTGTGAAAGCACCATTACAGGTTTGAAACAACATAAGGGTGAGTAAATTACAGACTTTTCATTCTTGGGTGAACTAACCCAAGTATTCCTGTAGCACCACCAAGGTCATGGTTCAAATCCCAGGGGATGCATGTGCTGATAGAATGTTTACCTTGAATGCAAGGTAAAAGCTAATTGAGCCTGGACTGACAGACGCCAACCAACAGCAACTGACATGTTCTGCAGGTTTTGTCGGATGAGTGAAGAAAGTCATACCGGTTTGGAATGACATGAGGGTGAGTAAATGATGACATGACATTTTAATTTTGGGGTGTACTATCCCTTTAAATATTTCAAGGAAACTGTCAGATGATTTACCATCAGTCTCCTTCATCAAGGCCTATAATCCATCTTCCAATGTCGAAGTGCAGAAGGTCCTCAAGTAAATGTAGCAGCACAGCTCAAAGCTCTCATGAGGCCTTATGCCAGGTAGGGTAGGCAAATTTCAGAGCTGCTAGCAATAGCAAGTTAGCTTTGAAAGCATGAGATCCCACCCTTCCTTCAGAGCGTCTCCAAATTATGGTTTATTAACAAAGCTCGGGAGGAGCACGTTTAGTTAATTACGAGTGGAGTGCACCCAGCAATCAATGATAAGAGGTTTATATTGATTCAGCAATCTCACCTCACTCCATTGATAGTTTAGCAGCATCCCTCCACCGCCCCTTCTCCACACTTCTAGTCCTAAACACTTACATAGGGGGAGTACTCTGGTTTTAGGCTAAACTCTGAGCTCGGAGCCCTCCCCCACATTAAAACTTATCCACTCTAATTGTATGTAAGTGTGAACTCGTGAAAGCCACGCCTTCTTCAAAACATATGAACACACACAGCAGAGTTTGAAAAAGTGTTTTGAGACCGCATTAAACTAACTCATATCTCAGAGCACATAACATTACAATTATAATGAACATAACTTAAAAAGCGCTGACCTGAACCACCTGACTGCTGCAGATTAATTTTTGCATTGATGATGTTGCCATTGAAACGCATGATTTCGAGTCACGAACCACTCGTCAAGCTAACGTCACAGGTTTCCATCTCTTCCAAGTGACAGAAGTTACGATGTGAATGCAGCAAATAAGCTTGTTGTTTTGGTTCAGGAGGAACTGTAGGTGGCTGCTGTTTTGGTGCTCGGTTACTAACGTCTGTCTAACTCTGCATAGCATAAAACACACTGAAGACGTGTGATGTCTGTGTGAGCAGGGTGTGCGGCAGTATATAAATACATATGCATTGCCCGGCAGACATCGTATCATTGCATTTGGACCAAATGCAATGATTGGACAAACATTTTATGGTCCTACACTTTCCACAGGCTATATATATATATATATATATATATATATATGAATATGAAAGCTTGATAAAAAAATATACAAGATTGATAAAAATGATCATTTTAGGAGAAAATTTCAAATGGCACTTAGAGGCTTTTGCATCTGAACACTTCATATCTATCTATATATATATATATATATATATATATATATATATATATATATATATATATATATATGAAGAGTTCAGATGCAAATAGACGTTAATAGGTAACCTTCATTGCCATTTAAGTGAAATTACTGAACTTAAATATACTATATATATATATATATATATATATATATATATATATATATATATATATATATATATATATATATATATATATATATATGAAGAGTTCAGATGCAAAAGACAGTTAATAGGTAATCTTCATTGCCATTTAAGTGAAATTACTGAACTTAAATATACTATATATATATATATATATATATATATATATATATATATATATATATATATATATATATATATATATATATATATATATTGCTATCAGGATGTGAAGAGAATTTCAACCAACGTAACAAAAAAATGTTTCTGGAACAAATCACATACGCTCCCTTTAATATTTAATTAGACAACAGCTTGATCTAGTCATTCAAAACATTATGTGGATTTTTACTTGTTTCATCTTTTTATGGATAGTATTTGTTATATATATATATATATATATATATAATATATATATATATATATATATATATATATATATATGCATGCTCAGCTGAGATGAAAATATCAAGTCTTGTTTGTTAGTAGGCCTGTCTCTAAATGCAGATGGGTTCACCAGCAGACTGTGCATGTGCAGCAGGGCCTCAAAATCAATGTCAGACTTGTTTACCTCTTTGTCATGCAGTCAAATGACGACAAAAATCCATATATGTATGTTCTTCCACCATTTATTAGTTCACCAAATACAGTGAAAATGGTATTTTAATATGCAATGATTCATTCTTAGAATGTCATGACATTTTTTGTTGCTTTTTTGCTTAGTAAAATGATGTTCCATTATTGAAAAGTATTAAGGTTTCATGCACAACAAACCATAGTCAGTTTCCTTAGAATAATGGTACAAAACAAAGCAAAAAAAATAAATAAAATAAAGTCAACAAAAGAAACATAGTGTCCAAAAACCTGTCAAGAGACAAGTTATTTGAAGATATTCGTAAACAGCGCAGTATTCTCTAATATCGCCATTTTTCTAACAAATTCAACAAAGCTCAAGTCACAGTTTACGATTTCCATATAACAGTAGTTCAACACAGATGTGTAGGTGTGCAAAAAACCAGAGAAACATTCATTCATCAAGTCTTTAAAAAAAACAACATCCCAACCAACCTGAATTATCCTCTCGCCCCTGTCTAAAGATTTTTTCTCTGAAATATAAACATCCTTGTTGATGAATCTTTAAGACGACATACTAGCATATCATTTTAAATAACAAATATTTAGATATAAAAATACAAATATGACTTTTTTTAAAAAGAAGCGTGCCAGGGTATACAATTCATGGTGGCACCTCTGTTGGCACCAAAGTGAAAGTTCATGCAAAAGAGATGGACACGACAAAAGAAATGAGGAGCTGATGAAAAAAAAATCGAAATACATAAAACGTAAAAGGGCTTGGAAGAAACCAAGATGCATTCATGTTGGTTTAATTACACGAGGTGGTAATGCACAATGTTCCTCTGTGCTGTACTGATGATGTGAATCTGTGGCGCAGGTGCGCAAATCAGCTGCAGTGAAGGGCAAAACAATAGATCAGCAAACGACGCTTACGCTTCAACACCTGTGGGCATGTGTGTGAAAATATTTTCAATTTCTGAAAAAGAACGTGATGCAAAATATAGTCAAAGAAAATATTCACATTGCACCATCCTTAGCCTACATATAGTTCAATTATCATAATGGGAGCTCAATATATTTGTGTGTATGTGTGTGTGAAGTCTACATTGTCTCTAAAAGCAGCAGTCGGATTGAAGTTGACGCTCAAGGCAGATTCCTGTATGTGTGTGTGAAGGGAAAGGTCTTTGAGCAAAGATACTGTACAGCTATAGTAACAGAGTGTAAGATGCGGTTCAGTCTTCGGTTGAACTTTGTGTTGCTTACAGCGCTTTTGGAAGATGATGGTCGTGGAACAATAATGACAAGTCCATCCATCTTTATTCAGAGAGCCGCAGCGCGCGCAGCCACAACAGCGTCTCCGACATCTTCCTCAAAGCTTTCATTCGGGTGTCGTTTGTATAGGAGAATTGCCAGCAAACCCCAAAGGAAATTCCTTCTCTCCCTTCTTTCATTCTCGTTTTCCCTTTTTGTTTTTAGCCTCCTCGTGGTTCGAGCGTCGTGCCACCGTCCCTCCATCTCTTTGCAATCTTCTTCACATGCACGACCGACAAGTGCTTCGAATCGGTGATAAAAAATTGAAATGTCTGCAAGGCATCGCGCGGGTTTAAACGCCTGGTGATGATTTGTCGGTCATGCCTTTCAGGACCTCGTCTATTCGGTCGTCCTCGATGACCACTGTGAAGAAGAAGAAGATAGACAGCTGATGTCAAGACCCACGATCTACCATCTGCGTATTTGCGCGCTTTGAAACTGCGCAACTCGACTGAACACATGCAGCACAAACGAATTCAAATCAACAATGTCACATTACGGAAACTTCTCAGTCGGGTTGCATTAAATAGCCCGAGGAAGACTGATGACAGATTAACATCTTTACATTGAAATGATTTGGCTTGTTTTTGAAGATAACGTCTCCAAATGTTCCAATCATGCATTTAAATAAATAATTCACTTTAAAATTAGAACTCTATCGTTTGATCGCCTTGATGTTGTAGTCTTTTTGTGAACTGTTATGGACGGTCACCATTGCTTTATCCCCGTGCAATAAAAGTGAATGGTAACTGTCCTTCTAACTAACATCTCCTTTTGTTTTGCACATCGATAAGAAAGTGAGTAGCCTAAATTACAAAAGTCTCGACTCATTTAACTGAATTATGTTATCTTTCATCGGCGTAACATTCTCACCTCTCTTCGCTCTGCCGATCTGTCCAAGTTTTGGAGGTCTTTTCGCTTGGGACGCTCCGAAGAACGAGTTGGTGTCCTGCAGCCCGCAGCTGAAGGACATCTGACTGACATCGTTGTCCGCTCCGTATCCGTTCATTTTCCCCTCTCCGTACGGCAGAACCTCGGACATGGCTGCTGTGAAGGACGGGCTCGCGACGCAGAAGGCGCTAAACTGAAGTAGATAGGCAGCTACGGTGGATATGGCAACTATCACCGCAAAACAAGTGCACTTCTTCTTCTTTTAAAGTAGATATCCCCGCGCGTAAATGTCAGACTCCTCGCACCGCCAACTTCCAAGTGACTGGAGTGCTCGGTGCAGTGCGTCGTGTTGGGGAGAGCGAGTGAGAGAGAGAGTGAAGAGAGAGAGAGCGCGCGAGGTTGAGTGTATGGCTACACCAGCGGTCAGGTGGAGTTTGCTGTAAGATACGGAAGATCCTGCGATCATAAAGGAAACCCGGGCGGAACAGTGAAGTCATCCATCTGGGCGTGTGTGTGTGTTTCAGAGAGAGAGGATTCCAAGAGGCGCAAGGGTGGCCCCATCAGGTAAAAGCTGAGAATGGCGAGAGGAAACACTGAACAGAAGTGATAAAAAGCTAAAAGATAATATCGAAGGAAACAGACGATTTATGGAGCTCAACTTTATAAAATAACTTTTATTAGCTTATATCTGCTGTTAAATGTGCATTGTTGCCACTGTTTTGCTGCATAGCATATAGGGTCCTATGTCATTTCTCAACTTTTTTTTAAAATAAAGTTTTGTCCATGCCTTTATAATTTATTGTTGCTACTTTTTAAACGCATTTTATATAGGCCTACTGGTAACACTTTATTTTACGACCCGCAAACAACTGGGTAAGTACACAGAAATTACGGTATACGTTTCTGTAATTATAGTGTACTTCCGTGTAGGTATAAGGGAACAATATGTTAAGTTTGGGGTAATAAGGGGGTAACAAGCAGATATACAAGCAAATTATTTAATTAGTTAAAAAATAACAGGTAGCTATACTTTTAATATATTCCAGGCAAAAATTGTACGTCTGTTGTTTACAAAATGTATTACATTTCTGGCTAAATATGTCCTTGTGCAATGTTACAGGGTAATTTTGACATCTGTGGGTTGAAATTAAACATTAAATTTATTGGCTTTTCTTACTAGATTACTTAATGTTAAATCAAAATAATTATTTTCTGTTATGATTTTAATTTAAACTGTACCATGTGGTAATTAGTACTTACCTTATCCCATTGAATTGCAATGACACTTAAATGCCAGGGCAAATATACTGTGTAATTAAAACTTTTTGTTGTTGTTGTTTTGTTTTCTTGATAACAGTACCGTTCTCTGTAATTACAGTGCAAATAATGTTGTTTCGTATTGCTACATAGTAAGTAGCGTTTGTTACCTCCTTGTTCTGTGTAGTTACAGGGTAAGTGTAACCATTGCGGGCTGTAAATTAAAGTGGTGCTTGTTACCCCCTTGTTCTGCGTAGTTACAGGGTAAGTGCAGTGACTATACAACGTATATATACAATATATATAAAATATACAATATACAAAAGGATCCCATTTAATTTCTGACTTTTATTGTAAAAAAAAATTCAAAATGCTTTTTCATCTTAATTAAACATTGTCTTTTCTACAGTATACTCAAACAACAAAGTAACAATGTATTAATCTCGTAAGAAAAGCCAATAAATTTATGTGATACATTTTATAAACAACAGATTTTCGCCTGGAATATATTAAAATAATAGGTACCTGATATTTTTTAACTAATTAAATAATTTGCTTGTATATCTGCTTGTTACCCCCTTATTACCCCAAACTTATCATATTGTTCCCTTATACCTACACGGAAGTACACTATAATTACAGAAACGTACACCGTAATTTCTGTGTACTTACCCAGTTGTTTGCGGGTCGTAAAATAAAGTGTTACCGGCCTACTTTATTTTTGTATACTTTGTAGGCAACACTGTTTTTATAGCATAGACATGACTCAGACTTTCAATCCTAAACTAACTCATCAAAACATTCATTGTTACTTTTTGAAAGCAAAAAGTGAAATAAGCATGAGTCATTTCAATTGTGTGAAAATGTCTTAGTGTAGACTACCAAAAGTGACAGCAGTGTCAGTGAAGAACATGCTTAATGATTGAAGAAACAAAAGAAAACTAAGAAGGCATATAATTTCCAATCAATCTGTGCACAAAGCAGTTATCAGTCTTGATGAACCTACATTTTTCCGTGGCAAGTTTAATAAAAATGTTAATAAATAAATGTTCAAAAGAATGCAATTGAAACGTGTAATTTGTCTAGGCTATCTCACATTAATACGGTTTCGTTACTTATAGACAAAGTGAGAAAACTGCTTTGGGTTTGTTCTTCAACAGAGAACCCATCCAAAGCAGTGTTTAAGCCACAGTTTTCTCTTCATGTTGCGAATGAACTCGAACAATAGCCTGTTTATGTTGTTAGCATGTTGCCAGTGAATGGCCTTTGGCTTATGGCTCCGATAAATGAAAGAGAAGAATCTGGAAAATGTTTTGTATTGTTTTAGACAGAGCAACTGCCTTGGGCCCCCGAGCTACCTAGGGGCCCCAAAATGTCCCATTAAATTATGCTTAAGTTCTTTGTTTGTTTTTTTCCTTTTCGCAAATTATATATTTCTAAAAAAACGCATAAAATCATTAGTGTCGCAGACAGAAGGGCCCCCTCAACTCACTGCATTGGACTATTCCATTTTCTCATTTGACTTTCTGCTTGCGAAAGTGACAAGGCTGTAATGCGCCAAAAAAAAAAAACTGACGGAGAAAAAGTGACAGGCAGAGTGTACAGAGTAGTAGACAGAGTAAAAATGAAAATCTACAGCTAACTTACCCAACCGGTGCTGAAAAAGCAGGACGCGGGAGGAAAGCAAAACGTTTTCAGCAAAACTGCAGAAGGTAACAAACTTTTTTGTGATGCCCGCTGACAATGACAACAATGCTAACAATATGTTAGAAGTCCATGGCCGTAGCCAGCTATGAAGTCACCGAAGTCCGGACCTCTGTCATTTTTTTTACATTCAAAAATAAAATGTCAAGCTCTCTAAAAATGATTAATCAGCCGTTTAATCCACCTCATATGAGTGAGGTGCATGAGAGCGCGCGGGTACAGTCTCCGTGTTGCCAGATCCACCTAATGGAAAGGCGCAGTAGTCTTCTGGACCTGTTTTTCTGGTTTAATGTGACAATTTAGGAAGTTATAAAGTGGAAAGTTATATGGTAGGCTTAGTGATATATTAATCTTACTTTCAAAACACAAGCTTTGAACTTATTTCGGACTATTATTATTAATTTGTTTTGTTTTTCGTAGTAATATCTGGCAACATTTTACTGTCGGCATTAATATAAAAAAAGCTTATGGACATACTGCAACTGCATAAAGTTACCACATTCGTAAGACAAACGCAATGATCATCGTGATTATCTGGAAGAAATGTATAACACTATCAAAAACTATAGCATAATATACAGATGAATGAAATTTGCCAAATAACTTACTGACCAGCTGGAAGACGTCTCATGCTGTTTAGTTAACCTTTCACAAAGTCATCATAAAAACATTTAATTAAAGCAGTGTTTCTCAACTAGCAATCTATTCAGTCAGCATATTTGTGTTTTGATCTGTGCGAATTACAGAATTATAAGACTTGTTAGACCGATTTTTTTCTATATTTCTTTGCACAAAACTCTCCAGAAAGTGCCATTTAATGGTTTATTTTTCGAAAATAATTGTTAACTTTTTTCATTCTCTTTTAAAGATCGGATGGGGGCCCCATACTACCTTCGCCTTGGGCCCCCAATTTGCAAAATCCGCCACTTTTAGTCCGATTACCTTAAAGGATTTTATATAGGCTGCTTTGGAAATGATGATCACCGTTCACGAGAGTGATGCCTGCTGCTGCTGATGGCGTCATCAGCATACGTCAGAAACACGTCGCATGTCCTCGGTCTCCAGATGCGGATGCTATTCGTCATCTATGGTGGCTCACCTGTTGCCTTTTCTTCCTTTCAAGTAAACTTATTTATGTCGAGTGCCGTCCCTGAGGCATATTTCAGCAGAGCTCACAAGGGCCAAAAAAATGATTGTCAAAACAGGATAAATAAACCTCTAGCCTATATTTTACTTTATCCCCTGCAGGATAACAACTATAGGCTTTCCCCCTCAACTCATGCATTTGATTGTTGGCATGGCAACAGTCCTCAGAAAACTGCAGTTCTCAAAGCTCATTTTCATATCTTCACTGTCCTCCTGAGCAAAATGATTTTCATAATCTGTGCTGCTCCACTGCCCAAGTAAATGAATGAATGACAGTATAGGCCTATCCACACAGACAGGTAATTTGAAAACCAGTGGTCTGGTCTCTGAAATAAACCATATCTTAAGGAATACGGAAAGCTCCAGAGCTCCAGTGTTGTGCAGCAGATACAGTAGGTGAATGCCTGTTTTATTTAGACATTTCAATCTCTTACTTAACTGGCAAACCTAAGGTAGCCTAGCCGTCTACACTGTGTAGCCTAACCTTTTTAGTTCAAAATGAACAGTCAATACACCATCCATCCATCTTCCAAATACCTGTTTGTGTCTTACCCTGATCCGCTATTGTATAATAGAGAAAAGTTGCTCCAGCTACTTTGACGTTGTCACAACGAGCGAAAAAGGTTGCCATAAAGCACGCTGAATCTCGAAACCTCTGTGGAATCACCCGTTTTAAAACAACAGAACAGAGGAGAGACTGTTGGCAAAAAGAGAACGCTAACAGAGCCATCTAAAACGAGAATCAACATTGACTTGGATTTTCGGGGATGGCAAGAACTGAGGGGCTTGAAATGTTGTAAAAGCGACGCACAGACGGTGGTTTTATTACTCAGCGGTGAGTGAGGTATTTTATTGAGCAGATAAACTGCCATAGCTCTCTAACAGAGTTCATTTTAAAGCATCATCTATTGTGAAGGGATATGTTTATCCACACAGTCAAGCAAGAGCCAAAGTACATACTGTAACTATGTTCTTTCCCAGAATGCATGCAGTTAGTTTTAGAGGTGCATACTATGCTTTTAAAAGCTTTAGTTTAAACTGTATGGTTTAAAGGGCCAGTTCACCCAAAAATGAAAATTCTGTCATCATTAATTCACCCATGTCATTCCAAACTCATAAAATCTCTTTATGAACTTTTTGGAGCATCAAAGTGGTTGTTTCATAATGAAGTAGTTAGAGAAAAACACTGATGTGCAAGTTAATAAAGGTTTTTTTTTTTAATGTAAATAAAAGCCTAAATTAAATCTATTCATCATATTAAACAATCATGCCTCATCAAAAAATGTGCACTAAACTGCTCAGTTAATATGAATTATAGTATTATGATCTCTTTATTCAATTTTTGAAGTGTCAAAGTGGTAGTTGCGTAGCTGTCAATGGAGGGACAGAAAGCTCTCAGATTTTATTGATTTTTGGGTGAACTATCACTTTAAGTTAGTTTGAGGCTGGATCGTCATATACGGCCATGGAAGTGTGTCTCATTCCCCATTTACTACCATATATGTATTTTTTCCTACTATGGTAGTCAATGGGGAATGAGATCTGTTTGATTAAAACATTCTTCCCAATATCTTCCTTTGTGTTCAGCAGAACAAATAAACGCATAGAGGTTTGGATCAACATGAGGGTGAGTAAATACTGACAGAATTTTCATTTTTGGGTGAACTAACCCTTTAACTCTAATTGAACTTCAACTTTGATTCCTGATCTTCATTGAGCAAATGTATGTGGTTTAACTGTAATTTCCTGTCTGTCAATGGACAGAAATCTCTCAGATTTCATTAAAATATCATCACTTGTGTTCCAAAGATGACAGAAGTCTTACGGATTTGGATTGACATAAGGGTGAGTAATTAATAACAACATTTTCATTTTTTGGGTGACTAATCCTTTAATAGCTAATGTTCTTCTCACACCACAGCAATGCATATTTGTGAAATAATTACAACAGCATAATGTTCTAAATCACTTGATCTATCATTTATTGCACCTTTCTTTCTTTCTTTTTTTCGTCGTTGGTCTTCAGGTGTTGTGAGCGTTGCGTTTTGAAATCACAGAAGTGGGCTGTGTGTGTATAAGTGTGCACTGAGAGAAGTGTTTGGCCTCTGCTGACTCATGCAACGTAACTGCTGACTCACAGGGGAAAAAAACACAAAATCCTGAGTCAAATGAAAAAGTGAAAGCAAAAATGAGGTTTTAAGGGATGGATGGAAAATGTACAGATGTAGTTTATATGTGAGAAGGGTAACAAAATATATGCACTTACTTTTCAGTTGCTATGGTCAGCAAGCCACTGAATAATTACATTTTTCAGTTATGGCACAATTTTCACCACAATAAATAGTTTTGCCGTGGCAACCTTTTTCCAAAAGTTAGTTACTATGCAATGTCAGAAAAGAAATGCCTAAAATGAGACGTGAAGTGTGGAAAGGGGGTTACAGTTTTCAGACCCAGGACCGGATATGATGAAAGACCAGGAGTCGTGAAGTTCAATAAAAAAGTAACACTTACTGAAGTATAGTTTGCAGTTAAATTGGTAGAGCCAGCGTCAAAGTCTCACGAGGAGGTCGCAAGCTAACTCGACCTTACACAAAATCGTACACCAGTTAAACCATTTCCAAGGGCATACTGTACATTCCACAAACATTCACTTCTGATTGGCTAAGAGAACATAAAGTCTAAACAATTTAACACTTATGGATAGATAGAAGGGTACGTTGACATCAATTAAGATAATTGTCATCCGAGTCCATGGAGATACCGGTGAGGTCATCGAAAGCGTCATGAAATCTGCTGCCATATATCACGAGACCTGTACAGAGCATTCAACTCATACACAAAAACACAAGGGAAAAGCAGATCTACCAAGGGTGTATAAGGCCTGAGCTCATTATTATCAGGACAGATTATCCACAAAATACTGATAAAACCTTCCTTCCTCAGAAAGAAGTGATAATGTTTAAGAAGTATAATTGAACCAGATCACATAAGTAGAGGCTGACCCCTGTAACCTTAACTGGGTCAGCTGACATAGTCATCTGATAAGGGTCTTCTTCAGGCTTACCATCTTTTATTAGTTTATTAGCCTGTCCCAATAAAAAGAGCCTGTATTTAAGGTCCTAGCTCAGGGGCACAGTAGATTAGTCGCAGTCACCATAATACGTATCCTGTGATGCTGTAATATACGTAATATAAAATACGTAAAGCTGTGATGTACTTCTGTATTTTTCTTTGCACCTAATTTTGTCCATTGCTCTATCTCAGTGGTTCTCAACTCCAGTCCTCGGGACCCACTGCTCTACACATTTTGTATGTCTCTCTTATCGGACACACTCAGTTCAGTTCATAGAGTCTACCCTAACGAGCTGAGGATCTGAATCAGGTGTGTTAAATAAGGGAGACATATGCTGCGTCCAATTCGCCTACTTATACTACGCCCTAAAAGTATGTACTCTTTTTTGTGAAGCAAAAGTATATACTTTTGAGTGTGCAGCAAAAAGAGTAGGCAAGCTTTGGGACATACTATCACGTCATCTTTAACGGACAGCTCTGTCGCGTGCTGCGTGCATCCTGTCACCGTAAACTGCCCTGTCAATCATCTTGTCACAGTCAAAATCCTCCATTCTATCCATAGACAGACATATTCTATCTTATTTGATTAACTACTGTTTCAGAGCACGTTCATCTGCCAGTCGTGGGTCTTTCATGCAGATACTCTCCTCGTGTTTGCAATTTGAATATAATGATGCATTTAAAAGAGGCTAATGGCTAAACGTGTCTTTACAAACGTTCACAATGCTGCTGCATTTAAGCAATATAATGTGGACAACATTGAATAAATTCATTTTCGCCCGGTTAGATACTGATAATTAATCACTCAAACCTGTTTATCTAAACCTCTCTACACAGCCGCGGGACCAGCACGGGACTCGCGCGTCCTCCGTGTCTGTAGTTTTTTAACACTTTTTACTCGTGTTTGTAGTTCTAACCGAATCCTCGTCCATCGCGCAATGGTTTGTGGGCAATATCAGCCGTTAGACCATCCGGGTATCTTTGAAACACTCATTTCAACATACTACGGTTTGGGACGTACTAATTCTATTTTCGAATACTATTTAGGACGGATAGTATGCGAATTGGGACGCAGCAATACACAATATGCAGAGCAGTGGGTCGCGAGGACTGGAGTTGACAACCCCTGGTCTATACAATATGCAAGTACCGGCAGCTCAATTCCGTGGGAAAACGTGAACTTGGCAACCCTGGTCATCAAAGTACTTCTCCACAGTCAATTCTGCATGTTTTACTTGTGAAATTGATCAGGCTTTCAAATTCTCTAAAAATGAATGAAAAGCTCTTTTAAATAGAATGGGAAAGGGGACAGAGTTAACTCTAATGGAAAAGAGTGAGATGCAGAGGATGCATGCCAATCAAGCTCTTTATATTCCTAATTTAATGCAACATGTTTTGATTTATGCAAATCATTTTCTTCACTTGTCCAGAGTCTGACACTCTTTTGCCCACTAGTGGTTGAATATAAAGTGTCAAGCGTTGCTGGAAAATGTATCATTATAAGTTCAGCTTGACCTTGATGAAGTTTTTTTTTTTTTAATTATTAATTCTGCATCTCATTTACTTGCATTTAAGAGAGAAGACAGAGGGAGAAGGGGAGGCTGTTGTGGGTGATTTACAGGGGTTAGACGTGTAACAGGATCACAGCAGCTGTTGCATAAGAACCTTGAAAGATTCCTTGCTGGTGAACACACACACCTCTCTCAGAAGAGAGAGACTTTCCAGGTCATAAGCACAAATAAATCAGCAATATCACTGAGTGTGGCAACAACTGAGTTATTTAAGGCTAGAATCTGTATGTGAAAACTCCAAATAATGCTGGAGCAGAAGAACTGCATTTAAACAAGTGTTTTATTGGTCAAACACAAAGAAGCCCAAAACATTACATGTTGAGCTGAACATTTAGACTCTGGAAATCATCCAAAACTCTCATTCATAAATTAAGGCACTGAGCTAATCATATTAAATAACATTGTTTTAGGTTTATTCACATGAGCCATTCAATACAGTATTTAACATGAGTAACCATTTGATGAGTGTCAAACATGGGATGCACTAAAATAATAAACAGGAAGTCAAAGAAATATTCCATTCACACACTTATCAGGATATTCAGTAAAATAACAAAGCATATTTGCTCTGATGTTATACTATTTTATCTCAAACTGTGTAATGATGACAACTTAGTGCTCTGAGAATCTTGACGTACATTACCATCACTAAAACGGTGAAACTAAAGTGCGTATCAGGAATCTGTGCGACGGCTTCCATCGCAGGTGTCCTGTTCACAGTATAACACTTTATTTAAGTTTAAGGCTGTTTCATATGGAAGCTTGTATCCACCATAGATTGAAAAATATAAAAGGTAATTGTGACTTTTTTCTCACAATCTGTTCACAATTGCGAGTTTATTCTCGCAATTCTGACATTATTTATCAGAATTGCGAGATGGAAAGTCAGAATTGTGAGATATAAAGTCAGAATTGCGAGATATAAAGTCAGAATTGCAAGATATAAAGTCGCAATTGTGAGATATAAAGTCAGAATTGCGATTGATATAAAGTCAGAATTGTGAGATATAAAGTCAGAATTGTGAGATATAAAGTCAGAATTGTGAGATATAAAGTCAGAATTGTGAGATATAAAGTCAGAATTGTCGAGATATAAAGTCAGAATTGTGAGATATAAAGTCAGAATTGTGAGATATAAAGTCAGAATTGTGAGATGTAAAGTCAGAATTGCAAGTCAGATATAAAGTCAGAATTGGCGTGATATAAAGTCAGAATTTGCTCAGATATAAAGTCAGAATTGCGAGATATAAAGTCAGAATTGCGAGATATAAAGTCAGAATTGCATGATTTAAACTATTCTGATGGGAAAAAAAGTTAAGTCTTTTTTCCCTTAGAATTGGCCTGATAAGTCGCAATTGTGAGTTTTTATCTCACAATTCTGAGAAATAAAGTCAGAATTTCAACATATAAACTCGCAATTGTATTATCAAGTCAGAATTGTGAGATAAAAAGTCGCACTTGTGTCTTTTTTTCTCAGAATTGCGACTTTATATCACCTAATTCTGACTTTATATCCCGCAATTCTGACTTTATATCACGCAATTCTGACTTTATATCACGCATTCCTACTTTATATCCCAATTCTGACTTTATATTCTCGTAATCGATCTGACTTTATATCACGCATTTCTGACTTCATATCTCGCAATTCTGACTTTATATCTCGCAATTATGACTTTATATCACGCAATTTATGACTTTATATCTCACAATTCTGACTTTATAACATGCAATTATGACTTTATATCTCACAATTTCTGACTTTATACATGCATTTCTGACTTTATAACACGCAATTCTGACTTTTTATCCCACAATTCTGACTTTATGAATTGCGACTTACACGCAATTATGACTTTATATCTCACAATTCTGACTTTATATCATGCATTTCTGACTTTATATCTCGCAATTCTGACTTTATATCACGCAATTATGACTTTATATCGCAAAATTCTAACTTTAGATCATGCATTTCTGACTTTATATCTCACAATTCTGACTTTATAACATGCAATTGCGACTTTATATCACGCAATTCTGACTTTTTATCTCACAATTCTGACTTTATAACATGCAATTGCTACTTTATATCACGCAATTCGGACTTTTTATCTCGCAATTCTGAGAAAAGTTAGAATCGCGAGAAATGAACTCGCAATTGTGAGAAAAAAGTCAGAATTTGTGAGATAAAAAGTCGCACTTGTGTGTTTTTTTTCAGAATTGCGACTTTATATCACCCAATTCTACTTTATATCCGCAATTCTGACTTTATATCTCGATTCTGACTTTATATCACCCAATTCTGACTTTATATCACGCAATTCTGACTTTATATCTCGCAATTCTGACTTTATATCACCCAATTCTGACTTTATATCCCGCAATTATGACTTTATATCCCGCAATTCTGACTTTATATCCCGCAATTCTGACTTTATATCACGCAATTCTGACTTTATATCTCCATCTGACTTATATCCACAATTCTGACTTTATAACATGCAATTGCTACTTTTTATTCTCGCAATTCTGAGAAAAAGTTAGAATCGTCGAGATATGAACTCGCAATTGTGAGAAAAAAGTCAGAATTGTGAGATAAAAAGTCGCACTTGTGTCTTTTTTCTCAGAATTGCGACTTTATATCACCCAATTCTGACTTTAATATCCTGCAATTCTGACTTTATATCACGCAATTTATGACTTTATATCTCACAATTCTGACTTTATATCACGCAATTATGACTCTTATATCTCACAATTCTGACTTTATATCATGCAATTATGACTTTTTATCTCACAATTCTGATTTTATAACATGCAATTGCTACTTTATATCACGCAATTCTGACTTTTTATCTCGCAATTCTGAGAAAAAGTCAGAATCGCGAGATATGAACTCGCAATTGTGAGAAAAAAGTCAGAATTGTGAGATAAAAAGTCACAATTATATATTTTATTTTTATATTCAGTGGCAGAAACAAGCTTCCATAGTTTTAACATTAAACCATGTTTAGTTGTTTGAAATTTGCTCAATGCATTATATAGTTCTAGATCAGTCTCTCAGGCCTGGTATAAAGGCACGGCTCGTTTGATGTTCTGTCTGCAGATGGGACAGTTGGGTTGTGGCAAGGCCTGATAGCAGCGGAAACAGCAGCACACGTGACCGCAGTCCAGCAGCACGCAGCTTCGTGGATTACTCAGGCATATCACGCACGCATTCTCTGGAATATCCATGCCGTTCTCCTCCTCCCCTCTTTCTCCCATCCGTTCAAAGTCCCTCCTCATGTTCTCTTGCTCCCAGCGCAGCTTCAGTTGCTGGTAGTACCTGCGCCCCGCCCACATCAGCACGGCTACACCCGCCAATGCGCAAACGCACGCCAGCACCCTCCACACCTCCGCCTGCCCTTCCTGCTCCCGCAGCAGAGTCTCAAAGTCCGAAGTGCACAGGAAGAACTCTGAGCCGTCGGTGGGTGGGCGGATTTTAGGGAGGCGGTCCGTGTCCAGGATGAGCTCACCTACTGCGGTTAAGGATGTGCCCACCTTCAGCATCTCCTCTATTTCAAGTTGACCTTTGGGCTTCTCTCCGCTCAGGTACTGACGTATCAGGTCCGTGAAGCCATAACTGGCCTGGTGGAACTTCTCATGTGTGATTTCCATGTTGGGACCGCGTGGCCTTCAGGGGGCAGAGTACCCGCACAAACGCCTTGTTGACCCCCAGCAGGTTAAACGGCACAGCATTCACGCGGTGGTGAATCAAACACTCGCTGTCTATCCTGAAGGATGAGAATTGCCATGTTAGTCTGACGTATATAACACTTGTTCATAAATTTGGGGTCGGTAAGATTTTTAAAATGTTTTGAAAGAAGTATCTTATGCTCACCAAGGCTGTATTTATTTGATTAAAAAATACAGTGAGACTGTAATATTGTGAAATATTATTATAATTTAAAATAACTGTGTGTTCTATTTTAATATGTAATAAAATTAAACGTATTCCTGTGATGCAAAGTAGAATTTTCAGCAGCATTAATCCAATCTTCAGTGTCACGTGATCCTTAAGAATTCATTCTAATATGCTGATTCAGTGCACAAAAAACATTTTTATTATAAATATTGAACACAGTTGTGATGCCAAATTTTATAGTGAAAAACTGGACTTTTTTTCAGGTTTCTATGATCTTTAAATAATTTGTTAACATTATAAATGTCCTTTACTGTGCTTTTGATGCATCCTTGCTGAACAACAGGATTATTATTATTATTAATTTTTTTTTATAAAAGATACATTTAAAATCTTGCTGACCCCAAACCTTTGATCGATAATGTATATTTATAACAGCTGGAGACTAGGTATTACCAGGTGCGTGCTAAACTGTTCCACACAAGCTTGTGTTCCCGGAGGAGCAGATTCTGGATGACACCAACATGGCCTTCTTGAAACTGACTCCTTAATGGTTCCCCAACAGGCTGAACTGTACCTACAGAGAAAGAAAGACAGAAAGCAAATCAGTGGAATTGAAAGAGAGAAAAAGTTATCTTCTTCACATCAGCTGAGACTTATGGTGAAAAATAAAGGTTACCCTCGATGACCACATACTGCAGACATTTCCCCGGTGAGGCATTTAAAAGATCTGTTAACTTCTCATCCAGAGGCAGAACTGGAGCTTCCTAACGTCAAAAACAAATGAGTTTGATTTTTTTAGGAACAATTTTTCTATTTCTCTAACTCTTTTACGTCCTGTAGCACACTTTTTAATCCAAATCGCTAATTACATATACTATTTGGCTTCAATACAAATTAAGTTTCATTAACAGTACTGTGATCTTATCTATCTATCTATCTATCTATCTATGTCTTAATTATCATTATTGCATTGCTACTCAGTACTCACGTTAAGCTTGTCAACAGTTTTGCTTTTCTTTCTGTAGATGTAATAAAACAGGCCAGAGAGAGCTAGACTTGAACCCAAACAAACAATCTCCAGTGTGCGGATGGGGATATCCTCCATCTTTCACCTCGCCCTCTTCTTCTTCTCTAGACTACTGAAAACACAGTCAAATAATAGTACAGATGTAAGCATCAAGATGACTACAAATATTAATGCTGATTTGATTATGGATTCATAATATGGAGTAATAATAATTCATGGAGGTTGTAAGGAATTGACAGGGTGTTCTGTCTGTCATTGATGAATGGATTTTAAAAAAAAGCAATAATGATAGATAGAGAGAGAGAAACTTCAGAGAGACTTTTATGTGAGTTTACATTACAATTGATTGTTGCGCCTGTTAAACATTTCAACAATGTAAGTTGATGGGAATTTGGGGTGTTTTTTAAATCGTCGATTTAAGAAAAAACGACATAAAAACACTTACTATACTTCCACAATAACAACAGTTAACGTTATAACATAACATTTCTCCAAACATCGTGAATCATTTGTCGGCTGTCAAAATGAAATGTGTGACCCATAAATTACCTTTAAAAATTTTAATCCAATGCTTTGACCACTATAACATATGTACATGCTCACAAACAAACATTAAAGTTCTGTCCGAAACAACAGAAATGAACATCGCGTGAATAAGGAGCAGAACACCACCTTTATCACGATCCTCCTGTAGTCATTACCGGAAACGATGTTGTTTGGATCACGTGGTTCGTCAACGAACGTGGGTAGCTGTGATATTTGCCTGACCGAATCTGATGACATAACTTTACGCAGCCAAACACATTTTGAACATATACTTGATGTGATCATTTTAAGTTTGTTGTTTGGGTTGTCTTAGGGATCTTCGCCCGTGACGTCACGACGCGGTTGCATGTGCTCTGGTTGGCAGAAAAGTAATGGCCGTATGCCGCACAGTATTATAAAGTCATAATTTAACCCAAAGATTGGGTACTGTACAGTCAATGTATCATCTGTGTACACACCCTTATAGATTAAGGGCAAATTGTTTTATTTTCTTTGATTTTGACGTATATGTTGACCAATGTTATATATCAGAGGTAAGATCATTTTTATTCAAAATATAGCCCATGGACAAATTGCACCTCTATTTTACTCTAGTTGTAACAAATTTACTGGTTATCCAGTTAACACAAGTAATATTCGTAATTATGACTTATAGGCATCCGATTTGTACGCCTTCATTGACTCTCTGATAAGCATAGATGGCGTGTCGATGAGATACAGGTAGATGTCGCCGAATGTCAAATCTGGCCATGTGTTAGAGCTTTTGCTCCAATTCTCACTCAGGTGATATGGATCAGGCATAGAACATGAACCCTGGTTATATAAAAGCTTTACCTTATATCTCCTTTTAGCTTTTTCGTACAAGGAATTATAATTTTGCTGACAGAACACATAGACTAGACTGCTGCGTATGTTTTGGTTCTTTTTGCCAACCAGTTCGCGCCCACGCCCATTTCCTGACGTCACATATGACGCTGGCGAACATCCCCTAGAGGTCCTCGCTGCAGTCTGTAGCACGATGACGTAGCTGGATGGTCCAATACGTAGTGGATGGAGGTGTGTTTCGGTGAACGTCATATACGCATGCGCAGTGCTGATCTCAAAGTTATTTTACATTTTAAATCACATGATTTAAACCTACATTTGATAAATTAATCGCATGTACACCGCAAGTATTTTTTTAAATGCGTGTATATAGAACATTTTAAAATAAAGCAATTTTATTTTATTCATATTTGCCTATGAATGGAAGCAAAAAATGTCAAAGTAGGCTAGTCCAATTGTCTCCGTAATTTTAAAGGTACAACTGTAAACATCTTAAAATACCAGTAAACATTCAAAGGAAAATGCTAAAATAATAACAGCATCAGGAAAACAATTGTCTGGTGTAGGGAAAAAAACGAAATAAAAGCTATAAGGTTCCTCTTAATTTGCTGTTCAGTGAGACATGTCTTGTTTTCGCCACAGAGTGAGAAATAAAAAAGGTAATTGCGACTTTTTATCTCACTAGTCAGACTTTTTATCTCAGAATTTATATAAAGTCGCAATTGCAGGTTAAAGTCAGACTTTCGTGATATAAAGTCGCGAATGTGTGTTATCAAGTCAGATTCGCGTGCATAAAGTTGCAATTGCGTGTTATTAAGTCAGAATTACTGAAGATATAAACTAGCAATCAGCGAGGCTACTTGAAATTTCTGACTTTTTAATACGCAAATTGGGAGATATAAGTCGCAATTGTGTGTTATAAAGTCAGAATTGTGAGATATTGAACTATTCTGAGGTTAAAAAATAAGTAGCCAGATTTTTTTCCCTTAGAATTTGACTTTATAACTCGTATACTGTACGAGTTATAAAGTCAAATTCTAAGGGAAAAAAATCATTATAGTTGGAGATATAAACTCGCATTAGACTTTATTTCCCGGAATTCTGTCTTTATAACATGCGATTGAGGCTTTCACGCAATTCTGCATATATAGCCTACTCGCCATTGTAAGGAAAAAGTCGCAATTATAATTTTTTAAATATTCTGAAAGCTCTGAAAGAGCTTCCATAGCCTACTCGTGATCATTTATATTTAAATGTATTCTTGGAAGATCAATGTGCGATTGTTCACCAACTCTCTACTCTCTACAACAACTATTATTCTTAATGTGCATGTGCCATCAGCGTTTATCACAGGATCGCGTTTAAAGTCTGTTTAGAGAGAACGGTGTCGTCCCATAATTTAATAACAAAATGATCATTTCGACAGAAGTGAATCAATCAAAACTAACTTTAGCTGGAAAATAACATTCACAAACAGCTATAAAGCCCAAATAATATCTGTTACATTCAATTATATGCGTATAATCTATGTAAAGCTGCTTCGAAACAATCTAAATTGTTAAAAGCAGTATTAAGTTACAGTGTCCACTACGTATTGGACCATCCAGCTACGTGCACGTGCTACAGGCTGCAGCCAGGGTGTCTCAACATCCCTGTCAACACGGGCTTTTGCGATGCTGCGCTGCCTATGACTTTGAACGTGAGTTGAGAGTGTACATTTGCACTACGTGCCTGTCGTTTAAGCAAAAAAAGATACTTTTCACTAAATATCTACTGTGGCGTAGGGCGAGGGCGTGAGGTGCTTGAAAGCAGAGTTTGCCAGTCAAACCGCCTTTGGCCGAACTCTCTTCTCCCTTTTCC
>JAQIUQ010000359.1:0-60948 GCA_030378365.1 Hybognathus amarus
AGGCAAGGCAAGGCAAGGCAAGTTTATTTATATAGCACATTTCATACACAATGGCAATTCAAAGTGCTTTACATAGAAGAAATTAAAATATTCAAAAGAAATCAGAATAATTAAAACAGTTTAGAATAAAAAATAAAATACTGATAAAAATAAAATACAGTAAATTAAAACAATTTAGAAACAGTCGGACGAACAGTGGCACAGTGCTCATTCAGTAAATGCACAGCTAAACAGATGTGTTTTGAGTCTGGATTTAAATGTGACTAGTGTAGGAGCACACCTGATCTCTTCTGGAAGCTGGTTCCAGCTGCGGCTGGCATAATAGCTAAAAGCAGACTCTCCATGCTTTGAGTGAACCCTTGGTATTTCTAGCTGATGTGATCCTAATGATCTGAGTGATCTGTTGGGTTTATATTCAGTGAGCATATCTGCAATATATTGAGGTCCTAACCCATTGAATGATTTATATACCAGTAGTAACACTTTAAAATCAATCCTAAATGTGACTGGCAGCCAGTGTAAGACCTGAGGACTGGTGTGATGTGTTCATATTTTCTGCGTCCTGCTCAGAATCCTGGCAGCAGCGTTCTGTACGAGCTGCAATTGTCTTATGGTCTTTTTGGGAAGGCCAGTGAGGAGGCCATTACAGCAATCCACCACTGCTGGTGATGAAAGCATGAACAAAGTTTCTCTAAGTCTTGACTGGAAACAAAACATCTAATTCTTGCAATATTTTCCAGATCATGGTATGCTGATTTAGTTATTGCTTTGACATGACTATTGAAACTAAGGTCTGACTCTCAGAGACACACCAAGATTCCTGACTTGATTTATAGTTGTTATACCCCTCAGCGTGAGAGGTATGCATTCACCTTGAGAACTTCATCTTTGTTTCCAAACACAATGACTTCAGCTTAGTTTCGACACATCCAACCATTTACTTCATCAATGCATTGGCACAGGGAGTCAATGGGGCTGTAGTTTCAGGTGATAGGGCTAAGTGAGCTGTGTGTCATCTGCATAGCTGTGGTAAGCTATTTGGTTCTTTCTCATTATTTGGCTCATTGGGAGCATATACAGGTTGAATAGGAGTGTGGCAAGATTCGAGCCCTGAGGGACTCGCATGTCATGGATGTCCACTCAGACTTATGTTCTCCTCTATACTGACAAAATAACCTCTCCCTTCTAAGTATGACCTGAACCAGTTTCAGGGCTATCCCAGAAAGCCCCACCCAGTTCTCCAGCCTGTCAAGAAGTATGTTGTGATCAACAGTGTCAAATGCAGCACTGAGGTCGAGTAGAGACCAAACACGGATAATTTGCCTGTGTCAGTATTTAAGTGAATATCGTTTATTATCTTTATAAGCGCCGTCTCCGTGCTGTGATGCGATTTGGAAACCAGATTGAAAATTGTCAAAGTATCCATTTGAGCTTAAGAATTTGTTCAGCTGATTGAAGACAACCTTTTCAATGATCTTGCCTATGAAAGGAAGATTTGAGATCGGTCTATAATTACTTAAGATGGTCTTATCCAGATTGCTCTTTTTCAGGAGGGGCTTGACAACTGCAGTTTTCAGGGAGTTCAGAAAACTCTCAGAGCGAAGTGAGGCATTTACCACTTCTAGGAGATCTGCTTCTAAGCTGTGTAACACATTTTGAGAAAAGATGTGGGAAGTGTGTCAAGGGCGCAGGTTGATGTTTTAAGGTGCTGTACAGTTTCGACCAAAATTGTTCCATCAATTTCTTCGAAATCAGACATAGTTACTAATTTCTCAGGTTGTGGTCTGATCTGCCTGACCCCAGAGCAACTCGAGGATGTGCTGATCACCTTTTCTGATATTATTGATTTTCTCAGAGAAGAAAGAAGCAAACTCACTGCATTTCCTTTCTGAGAGCATTTCTATGGGAATCTTGCTTGGGGGGGTTGTCAGTCTCTCTACAGTAGCAAAAAAGAGTGCATGTGTTGTTTATATTGCTGTTTATAATATTTGAGAAGAAAGTCTGTCTAGCTTTGCCTAGTTCCCTATTGAAAGCGTGGATGCTGTCTCTTGTAGATGTTATAATGGACTACATGTTTTGTCTTACGCCACATGCGTTCTGCTCTTCTGCATTGTCTTTTCATATTTTGCACAGCTGTTGAGTTTCTCCAAGGTGCTTTTTGTCTACCATTATTCTTCCTGACTTTCACAGGAGCAATATCATCAATTACACTCTTAACTTTTGAGTTAAAAGAATCAAGGAGAAAATCAACAGAGTCGGCAGATATGCTTGGTTTTAAAGATATAGCCTTCATAAATAGCACACCTGTGTTCTCATTTAAGCATCTCTTCTTGACAGACACAGCTCTAGCTTCAATGGCAGGAGAGATCAATATATCAAAGAAAATACAGAAATGATCAGACAGTGCTACATCCTTAATAACAATCGATGAGATGTTTAAACCCGTACTGATAAGTAAATCTAGAGTGTGTCCACGATTGTGTGTGGGACCATGTACATGCTGTGTCAGATCAAAAGTTTTTAAAACAGTTTTGATTTCTTTTGCCATATTGTTTTCTGCATTATCTATGTGAATGTTAAAATCTCCAGCAATGGCAAAACAGTCAAACTCAGAGGCAATTGTTGATAACAGTTCTGTAAAGTCCTCAGCAAAGGCTGGAGAGTATTTTGGAGGCCTGTAAAACAATGATAAGTAAAATACGAGGAGCACCTTTTAACACAATACCCAGATATTCGAAAGAGGGAGAATTCCCAAATGATATTTGCTTACATTGATAAACATATTTAAAAAAACAGCTACCCTCTCTTACCCACTCTGCAGACACTCATATAAGTAAAATTTGGAGGGATGTTCGTTCAGGACCGTTGCACTACAGCTGTCTTCTAGCCAAGTTTCAGTTAGAAACATGAAGTCCAGGTTGTATGTGGTTATTAAGTCATTGACTAGAAGTGATTTATTTTTAATGGAGCGGATGTTTAAGAGTGCTAATTTAATAGTCTTACTTTTTGTCCCACAGTAATCTTAGTTTGGCGTGGAATAGGTACCAGATTAGATGGGTTTGCTGTACGGCTATTGAAGGCCTTAGATTTTCTATCATGTAAATGAACAGCAATAGAGAAAGTTTCAGGCACACTGGGTTCCCGCTTGTTTTGTAAACATTTGATAAAGTTATTGTTTTCATAGCGAGGAACCGACGTACATCACTTAGAGCTGGTATCAGTTGTTTTTGGTTCACCTCGAGCCGATGGAGGAGGGTGTGAGCCCTGGCACTGTGGCAGAGGCCGAAGAGCTCTTCGAGGAGGAGGGGGAGGAGGAGGGCGAGCTGGGCCCGCAGGCTTTGGTGGTTGTGGGGCCTGCCGTTTTTTGGTTGGTATCTGGGGGCTTGCAGCAAAAGAGTGGGATAGTTTGGTTCCAGCAGACACCAGTTGTTCCATTTTCTCTGAGAAGCACAGAAGTGGAGATGCTGGAGAGAGTGATAACGTGTCAGGTGAGATGGGCTGTTGCTCTGGTGTTATTGGAGGCTGTACAATGCTGTCCTGGTGTCCCTGGCTGTTTTCCAGAAAGTCGTCCTTGGGTGCTGAATCTTGGAGCAGTTCTGATATGTCATAGTCTGACTGTGGTGAGCTCTGTGGGCAGGGCTCTGCTGAGATTGTATCCGTGAGCAGAGGTTGTTGTGGCTGAGTGGTGTTATCATTGTCCTTGTGTGATGTGTCAACAATATATCCATTCAGGTGCTGAAGTGAAGTCCTGTGGTCATTCATACTGTGTCCAGGTGTATGTGTGCCATTCAGGTTGAATGGATTGGCACACACTGCAGAAGGATGATGGAGGGAGAAGTAGATATTGTCATTTAGCACTCTTGAACCAAGTTTGTTTGGGTGATGGCCATCCCGTTGAAACAGTTGCCTCTGACTCCAGAAAAGATTGAAGTTGTCAATAAAGTTCACTCCTTTTATATTGCAGTTTTTTTGCAGCCATGTGTTGAACCCAAGCAACCGTGAAAACCTGTTTGTTCCTCTTGCTGGGAGTGGTCCACTGATGAATGTTTCAACTTTCAGTCTTTTAAGTGATTCAAAAAGTTAATTGAAATCCTTCTTAAGGAGTTCCGACTGCTCTTTATGAATATCATTTTTCCCCACATGAACGATGAGGCGATTTGCAGTCTTATGTTTCATAAGAATCTTCTGAAGTTCCCTGTTTACATCAGAAGTTGTTGCTTGTGGAAGGCAGCATGTAGTTGTATCCCTGCTACTAATGTGTCTGATTATGGAGTTGCCCACTATCAGAGTCCTGGGCCCGGCTGTGCTCTGAGCTGAGTGCCGCTGTCTGCTCGACCTTGAGCGCCGGCTTGCATCAGTGTTAGCTACAGGCTGACTCAGTCTGTGTTCGATCACATTCGTCCAATTCAGGGATTCCTCATTCATTAATACTTCAAATCTGTTCTCAAGATGTATAGGCGGTGGTAGGAGACCAGTGGTTGCAATCCTTGTCAGAGTCATATCTGGGGTAGATGATGCTACTGCTGAAATATGTGGTGCTCGTGACAATCTGATGTCTCTAGTGCCTTTGGGTCTCGCTCCCTGTTTGTGCCATCGATTTGTAAGTCGATTGGCTCGTTTCTCTACAGTTAGTATAGCCTGTCGAGATGCACTAGATTCATGGGACTCACCGGCTGTGTGCTGAGGGCGTCCATGACGAAGCTCTGTTGTGGCGTTCCGTCTGGTTTGTCGTCCCTTATTTAACTTTGTTTCAAGAACTGCAATCCTTTGTAAAAGTCTGTGGCAGTTAGGGCAGCAAGTAGATTCCAGAAGAGGCATTTTCTTATTCTTATGAATGTAGGGAGTTGTGTTTTCTCTTCCCCGGAATGTAAGCAGTGAGAGGCTGGTTGAATAAAAGTGTGAAGTACTTTTTAAGTAATCCAAGCGTCTGAGCACTGTGCTGATTTGCTGAAGTTAAAATTAGGTGAAAAGGAGATAAAATATATAAAAAATATAAAAGCGATAGAGCAAAGCGCGGAGCAGTAAGCAGGAGCGTCCGAACAGTAGCTGAGCAGGAAGTCATTCTCAGTATAGTACAAAACGGTTTTGTTTTGTTTCGAAGCAACTCTGGAGAAAAGACACGTCTTAATGATAATAAACTACGTAATAAATTACATCCTATGCTATCAATGTCAAATGTGAAACAATTAGTTAATGCGTTCATGAGCTCAAGACTAGATTATTGTAATATGGGTGGTTGACCTGCACGCTTAATAAACAAACTACAGATATCAACACTGCATTTGCTCCCTATTAAACATCGTGCAAATTTAAAAATATTGCTGAATGGTTTAGCTTCCCAGTACTTGAGCAAGCACTTAATGCATTATAGTCCTTCACGTCTATTGTGATCTCTGAAACTCCGGCCAGCTGATAATACCTAGAATATCTAAATTGACTGCTGGTGGTAGATCCTATTTCTATTTAGCACCAAATCTCTGGAAACAATCTTCCTAACATTGTCCGGGAAGCAGACACACTCTGTCAGTTCAAATCTAGACTAAAGACACATCTCCTTGGCCTAACCTACACATAACACATCGATGCGAGCCTTGGATCTCGGACACGGCGCCCTGCACAATGGGCTGTATGCATGGCGGTATTTCTGGTGAAGGTCTAAGGATGCTCTATAACTTCCGCCGATCGTAGAGTCCAATGCAGATACTGAGAATTTATATTGAATTTTATGCTCCATGGTTATACTAAAAAAACGTTAGTCACAAAAACAGTACAAAACAGACACCCCTCATTGTGTTTATGCTTATTTTTAAAATTATATTAAATAAACAAAATTTAAATATTTATGTTGAATATATATATATATATATATATATATATATATATATATATATAAATATATATATATATATATATATATATATATATATATATATATATAATTTACGGGAGGACAGTAAATTTTGAAGACTCTGCCATAATCCCATTTTCTTCCGCTTTAATCTCCCTAACCGGAAACTGAAGAGCATCCTTGCGTCAAATGCGGAACTTAAGGCCAATTTATACTTCTGCGTAAGGTGCGCGCAGTAGGTACGGCGTAGCATACGCAGAGGCGCGTCTCATACCGCATTCCCTTCGCCGTAGCCTGACGCGCACCTCCTCAAAAATGTAACTACACGTCACGACGACGCGGACCGCAAGATCTGTGATTGGTCGGCTTGGTAGCATCGCATTTCCTCCTACACACCTCCGCACCGTACCTTCTCACGCATTTCCACACTTACTATCTCCTCTGACGTCTTCTCTCATTTCTGCCTTTCCGTTTTAGTAATTTCACTAAAATTAACTGTTTTTCCACCTCCAGTAAGCTCCAACTCCGCCGCCAGCTAGTGTTTCGGAGCAGTACTGCAGAGCAACCAAGACCTGAACGCAGAAATATAAATGCTCACAAAGGCGTCGCCTACGTGCGTAGCCAACGCCGTACACTTCGGCGTACCCTCAACGCAAAAGTATAAATTGGCCTTTAAGCGTGCATATAGCCCACCCGCCCGCAATATTTTTTTTTCACAGGATGGTAGGGGAAGACTCATCAATATTCATTAGGGAACTCATCCCTGATTCGGTCTTAACCCCAGTGACGGTTAGGTTTAGGGGCGGGGTTAGAGGTAGGTCATCAGACCAATCAGGGATGAAGTTCCCTGAATGAATATTAAATGAGTCTTCCCCTACCATCCTGTGAAAAAAATATCGCTACTCGCATGAAACCATCATCATTATCATTATTATTATCATCATTATTATCATCATCATCATCATCATTATCATTATTATCATCATCATCACACTGATGTAAAGCCAAACAATCTCTGTTTCTTTAATTTCACTTTTCATTATCACTGTTAAGCTGCTATCTGATATTATTAAAAGTTAAAAGCTTTTCAATCTGACAACTAACATCCAATCAATCTGCCAGCTAGAACAAATATAATTCACATGTAAGGTTTTCTTTTTACTGAATTAATGATGAAAACACATTTTACACTAGTTTTGATTAATCGTCTAAAAGGGAACGTTTGTATTTTTCCATTTCAACACCTAAAATAGACGAACAAACAACTTAGTTGTTTTAGTAACTTAAAACAACTATTTCCTAGATGTTTTGTGATTTAATAACGATTATGAGCGCTGTTCAATATGACACAGAATTGTCACTTGCTTTATTGTAAAAATACACAAAGGATGTTGTTTAACATGCCGTGAACTTCCTCAGAGTTAGCTTCTCCTCACAGATGTGTTCAGTCATCAGCTTCAGGCCTCAGGGCAGCGTCACACACATGTCTCCCCTCTGTCTCTTTCCGCGCCAGGATCACACACACCTCGGTACACGCGGAAGGCAGCGAAGGCGGTGGCCAGCAGACACGCAGCGCCCAAGATGTACCACCAGTTGAAGAGGCCGAAGGAAACTCCTTTGCCAATGCAGTAGATGCCGAAACACACCAGCGCCAGTGCGGAGAAGAGCTGCACACACAGCGGCGGCCCAGAGGACGTGTGTTTCTCGCTCATGATGAGAAGCGGTTGCTCACACTGAGAGGGAAACCGGCTGGATGGAGAAAACAACGACACCGAGAACTGAGAATGGCTGAGCAGTAAAATATATGTGAGTCTGCATCATGACGAGAACATGAAGACCACAGAAGACCGATGTGTGTTTGTCATGAGCTCTGAAAGCAGAGCCGATGGTTGGGTGTTATATACGCTTTAGCTTATCTTAGATTAAAGAAAGCAGAAAGAGATCTGCACTCTAATCCTGCTGGGAATTAAGAGGTGCAGCGTTTAAGGAACACTCGTTTCAATCACACTGACTTACTGCTTTCATGTAATTAAGGTAAGTGCGACTGATAAAGAGCTTATAGATCGTAAGTTAGTGTTTTTGAGGTCAACCAGGGATATTTCAATGCAAAGACGGGCAGAAGATTTATAAAACAACTTCAACGTCAATCAAAAACACAATTTGCAGTCAAACATTTCTGCTAAATATGGGGAGCAACACAGTTCAATACAATCAAAATATTCTTTATTACTTGTGGAATTCACAGGGTAGGATAAACAAGTTTCAATCAAACAAGACGGATGGGACCTTAAAAATGGAACTCACAACATCAAGTAAACTTAATTTGTATTAGTAGATTAGTAACTTTGCTTGAACAGAATCAGTGGAGATGCTGGAGGAGCGTTCAGGGCCTTCCACACCAAGGACTATAACTATAAAGATATAAAGAAAATCACTCTCCATATTAAAAAGAATAGTAGAGTTCACACCAAAACTATAATGATAAAGACATGAGGAAAAATATATTGAGGAGCACTTTGAGAGCGTTTCCCCCTCCGCAGCTGTCGAACGATAAAACATTGACAGCCAATCCGAATCCACTCCAATCTAAAGAGCTTGTGCATTTAAAATGGCAGTCGACATTGTGGAGAAGTTAATCGTCGAGGTCCGGAAACAATCCACCACTGTTTGAAATGGATGGAAAACAATCGTTCGTACCTTCTGAATAAATGGTGAGAAGTATTACCTCAGGTGTCCAGTGCTCGGTTTGACATCGTTGTCTTGCTTTATTTGAAGTTGAAAAAGACTAGGTGTTGCTTTTATTCCATTTTATTGACTTAGGCCCTGTTTACACGAGAACGCTCGCGGGTGAAATCGTAAAAATATTTTATCGGATGTGCCTTTTGTTTACACGGCGACAGCGTTTTTGAGGCTTAAAAACGCAAAAAAGTGAAACCATCCTCCAGAGTGGAAATCTTAAAAAACATTCCTGTGTAAAGAGTAAAAACGCAAAAGTCTGCTAGACAGTAGGGATGGCTGACGCAAAACAGACGTTCCGAAGCTTTGCGAGATCCCGAAGTGCAGATGATTCGAAACACTTCTTCTTCTTCTTCTTCTTCTTTTTGAGCTTATTGGCGGTTCGCATTCTTAAAAAGAGCATTACCGCCATCTTACTGTAGGAATGGATCAGAGACACTATATCACAACACCCAGAACAATCAGGACTCGTGCTTTCAATGTTGCTGCGTGTTCAGCTCCTCCATCTACAGCCAAAGTCCAGCCTAACCCTAACCCTAACTTCCAGAGAAGGATACTAATACTAATAATACTAATAGCCCATCTATATTCTAAAGATCAAATTTGTTCTACTTAAAAACTTTAGTATTAACCTACTCCCCTCTACTGAGTTTAAAACCATCTTTAACGTTAATTGTCATCTTACTTCTTTCCTCAGAATATTTATTACACTTAATAAGTACATGTTCCACTGTTTCTCTGATTCCACACCATTCACATAATCCTGTAGGATGTTTGATTCAAAACACTGATCCAAAGCGTGATTCAAAACACCCACGTCACATGACTACGGCTAAATGAAGCTTCTAAGTGCTTCATCAGGTGATAGGTCGGTCGGGAAAGATCACACAATCATGCAGTATAAAAGTGAAGTCAACGCATTTTCATATTGTGTGTTTTTGTGTGAGGTGTTTGGTTTTGAGGTAGCGGATTTTTAGTGATATAGTTGTCAGGATTCAGACTCGGAGACAGAGGTAAGTGATAAACATAAAGCTTTTCTTTATTTAATGTCAAGATAAGTGTTCAGGGTTTCAGGTGCTCAGAGGTGATCTTGAGGATACGTGGCAGGAATTCATCCAGGTGAGTAAATCCTCTTCATTAGGAATTAACATGAACAGTGACACGGTGAATTTACTTTCCTTTTCTCTCTTTCAGATCGTCTTCGGGCAGACAGGATGCAAGAAGGATTCAAGGTGAGTAGATCATTTTCAGTGCAGAAAATAGGGAACAAACACAGTTCAGTGATACTTGCTTTTTTTCTTTACAGAGCATCCATGGGGTGAACGAGACTCATGGCAGATTCCAGGGCACAGGGAACGAGAACCACGATGCGGGTCCTGGGAAACATCAGAACAAGGACAGAGAGGTTAGTATTTTCAGGTAAGTATACTTTACTTTCTGGCTCATTGGATGACTTGAAGGGAAGCAAGTGGAGACTGGTTAGGGTCTTTTCCTGTTGGAGGCTTGACCAAGACTGACTGTGAAACGGGTGCTTTTGTAGCATGTGTGCTTTAAGTATTTTGTGATTCCACTTGTCATGACCATTTTTGGGTTTTCCTTATTCTTTTCGTCCGCCATGCTGATTTTGGGGGGTGACGCACTTTGTTTCTTCCCAGTCTGCATGAGCATTCAAAGTGGTAGGTCACGCAAGTTTATGTGCCGATGTAATAAGGCTGTATTCCTTATAACTGATTGTCTTTGTTGTGAAATTGTGACTTTAAGTCCCTCCGTAATGGATACAAGTATGCTTTGGTCATTTTATTTCTTTAAGTGGTTTTGTATACGTTAATTTGATCCTTTTATTATTTACAGTGTGCGTCGTGCATTGCTGCCGCACGCTGCTCCTAAATGCTGCACGAGTCCTCATAGTCTGTTTGTTGCTTCAGGTACATTAATTATTGTGTGTGTTCCTAAAATGTGTTTTTGTAAAAGTTTATCGCCCAGTCTGCATGAGCATTCAAAGTGTGTGCGTCGTGCATTGCTGCTGCACGCTGCTCTAAATGCTGCACGAGTCCTCATAGTCTGTTTGTTGCTTCAGATCAAATAAAAGAGGATTGATGGGACGAATTGCTGGCTTCGAGAGTGATTTTTGGTCAACACACAACGCAGATAACACACCGCTACAACTGGTGCCGTGATCGTTGCTTCACTCTTCGTGGGACCAAGCCGTTGCACGCGAGTGGAGGAGTTGCCGGGGTGATTGGCGAATGAGCGTGCCGCTGCAACGTGACTGAGTGGATGAGAGGTCCGCCATTTATGTGATGTGAACTGAATGATATCAGATTCTAAGAAACTTCCAAAGTTTTAAAAGGGACTGGAATATTTTGATAATTGAAGTTATTGTATTTTTGTTCACATATTTACTGAAAAAAAAAATCTGAAGTGGTATTTTAATTTTAATGCTGGGATGGAGAGTAGTAATGGTCAGATGAACATGGGAAGAGGGAGGGGTGTACTGAGGTTCATCCAAGCACATCAGACAGGAGGGGCTGATAAAATTAGTCCACTTTCTTCGACCCCAATACACACAAGACATGTTAATGTGCCGACATCCACTGTGTCTCAGTCTTGTGCTGTTTCTGATGATTCTGTGCAATTCTCTGATTTAAATGCTGTACCAGTGAATCTGATATCTGACATAGTGAAACAGATAGGCAGCAGCATTGGCCAGAACATCATTACCTGTCTTGAATCTGGGGGTTTTAGCCAAAACAGACAAAGTGATTCAACTATTACTATGAGTGAGTTGTCAAAAGTCAGCTTAGTTGTTAAGCAAGATGTTAACGAGCCCCCGTTCTTCAGAGGTGATGGGGAAGAGAAAATTTGTGTTGATGAGTGGGTGGAGACCGTAAAAGTGTGCTTGAGAAAACGTGAAGTGCCCTTGAAAGACCAAGCCGATGAAGTACTGACAAAATTAAAGGGCAAAGCACGTGATGTAGTGAAGGTGGGACTGAGAAGTAACCCACTGATTGACCTCAGTGATGGTCCAAAGCCAATTTTTGACCTGCTCAAACAACACTGCAGCGATACTGTGTATTCATGCATGCCTTTGGCAGATTTCTATGCCACTTTGCCTTTGAAAAATGAAAAACCATTTGATTACTGGATTAGGCTGCATAAAGCGATTGACATTGCTGGGGAAGGACTGAGGAGACAAGGAAAGACTCTTGATGACCCTTTGCGTGAGGTCACTGTAATGTTTATTAGGAACTTCCCTGACCCAGAGTTGACTCTAATATTTAAGTGTAAGCCACTGGAGGAATGGACTGCAGCAGATGTGCAGATTAGACTGGATGAGTATGAGAGGGAGAAAAAGCTCCTACAACGGAAGTCCAATGTACATGTGAGTGGCATTGCGTGTCACGCTCAGTCAACAGACTTTTTGTGTGCTCATGGTCGTGGTATGGAGAAAAATAAAGCAGTAACGTCACCTCAGGATAATGAGCACTGTACTCAGGATCAGTCTTTAAATCGCATGATCAGTCTCTTGGAACGAGTTTTGGACCAGGGTTCTTGCCAGCAGCCAACAAGAGTGAGCAGACCTCAACATAAAGTACGGAGTGGTGTGAAGAAACAAAATGTTCCATGTGAAGTATGTGGAGATGCGAGTCATGATACTATTTCACACTGTCAAATGGACCGCTTATGCTTTAACTGTCATGCCCCTGGCCACCCTGCATCAGCTTGTTCTGTCGGGACCGGCCCCAAATCACAAGTTCAACAGAGCGGTCCCGACGCTGGTCAGTTGGGAAACTAGATGGCCCACATGAGGAGGGGACTAGTGGTGGGCCATGCATAATGTCCCCTGGTAATGAGGATATCGATTTGGCATCTGTCTATTCTGAGTTTTGCAGTACTGTTAACGACAAGACAAAAGTGATTTTTCAAAATGTGCAGAGACTTAACGCAAATGATGATCTGTTCTTTACTGATGTTTTGGTACAGGAAGTTGTTTTGCTTCGAGCCATGCTTGACAGTGGGTCTATGGCCTGTACTATAAGTACACGAGCTCTGTCCAAACTCATTGAAGCAAAAGTACTTGCCGCAGATGACATATCTCCAACACTGCTCACACTGATTGGCTGTGGTGGTCAGAAAACGAGCCCACAGGGAGTGTGTGACGTACATATGAAAGTTTTCGACTGCTCCTTCTCTGTACCTGCTTTAATTGTTGATGGGCAAAGTGCTGACCTAATTTTAGGAAGTAATGTCATAAAACATCTCATTCATGACATCAAAATATCAAATGATTTCTGGGGTAGTGTAACTAACTCACAGGGCAAAGATTCTGATACAAGAGCGTTGATTCAACTTTTGTGCAATGTGGAGACATGGAAAGGGACGGAGTCACCTCATAAAGTAGGAACTGTAAAGCTGAAACATGCTGTCACTCTGGAGCCCATGAAAGAACATATAGTGTGGGGGAAGTTAGTTAGCGATAAAATTCTATCTGCAGGTAGTACAGTTATTGCGGAGCCCAGCACACCGCGCACTGCACCAAGAAATGTGTTGGTGGGCAAGATAGTGGTGTCCTTGTGGGGAGATGGTAGTACACCAGTAAAAATCATCAACCCATTGAACAAACCTGTCTGTCTAAAACGCAACTGTAAGCTGGCTGATGTGTACACCTGCATGGCTCTTGAGGACTTTGATGTTGACTGTCTTGGCATGTCTTCTCAACAGACAAAAGATTTGCAATGTAATGGATTGGAGACTGAGAGCCAGACAAAATGCAGTACTAAACAATGTGAGCCCGAGAGTCAACACTACAAGCCACATGGTCTGGATGGTTCAACCTTGTCTAGCCTGGGACTCCATGATGTTGATATAAGCTCTAATTCTTTGTCACCTTACTGGAGAGCAAGGCTGGCTGAACTGTTGATTAAGTATGAGTCGATATTTTCGCGTCATGGACTGGATTGTGGGAGGGCCAAAGGCATTGTTCACAGAATCTGTCTAAGTGATACTAAACCTTTCAGGCTTCCTTACAGAAGGTTGTCACCGTCGCACTATGAGAAGCTGCGAGAGGCCTTGGACGACATGGAGGAGCGTGACATAATCAGAAAGTCGAATGAGTGATTATGCATCGCCTTTGGTGTTAGTCTGGAAAAGGAATGGTGATCTGAGACTGTGCACTGACTTTCGCTGGCTGAATGCGCGCACCGTCAAAGATGCGCATCCTCTTCCGCATCAAGCTGATGCACTGGCGGCTCTTGGTGGTAATGCATTCTTTTCCACAATGGACTTAACATCAGGTTATTATAATGTGGAAGTGCACAAGAGTGACAGAAAATTCACTGCATTTACTACACCTTTTGGTCTTTACGAATATAATAGGCTTCCACAGGGCCTATGTAATAGTCCTGCGACATTCATGAGGATGATGATGAACATATTTGGCGATCAGAACTTCATGAGCATGTTGTGCTATCTCGATGACATCCTCGTTTTTGCTCTCCGATGAACAGCTTGCTTTGGAACGACTAGAGATGGTATTCCAAAGACTTCAAACTCACAATCTGAAGCTGTCTCAGAAGAAGTGCCATTTCATGAAGCCTTCAGTGAAATTTCTTGGCCACATCGTGAGTAGTGAAGGCGTGACTACGGACCCTGAAAAGGTCAAAGCTATTATTGACATAACAGAACAGGATCTTATGGAAGATGGCACTGACATTCCATCACAATCGAAAATAAGGTCATTCCTGGGGATGGTAGTTTTCTACCAGCAATATATCGAAGGCTGTTCTCGCATCGGTAGACCCCTCTTTACATTAACATCTGGCATGAGGAAACCGAGGCACACCAAAGGACGGAAACGTGTGACGGCAGGCAGAAAACTTACCTCTTCTGACTGGACCCAGGAATGTCGGGATGCCTTTAGTTCATTGAAACAGGCTTTACTTGAAAGAGTCACTTTGGCACACCCAGATTTTAGTAAACCTTTCTTGCTGTCTGTTGATGCGTCCAGTAATGGGCTTGGTGCGGTCCTTTCTCAGGTGGTGACGGGTGGAGAGGTTGCTCGTCCCATTGCCTTTGCTAGTAAGTCACTTAATTATGCCCAATCAAGATATCCAGCTCACAGGCTAGAGTTTTTTGCTCTCAAATGGGCAGTCTGTGACAAATTTAGTCACTGGCTCAGGGGTCAGCAGTTCTCCGTATGGACAGACAACAACCCACTAACCTACATTCTTACAAAACCCAAATTGGATGCTTGCGAACAAAGATGGGTCGCAAAGCTCGCACCGTATAATTTCAACATCAAATACATTCCTGGGCCTAAGAATGTAGTTGCAGACGCCCTCAGCCGTGAACCGTTTGTGCGACCCAGTGTGTTCCACCGACTTACCAGAGTGCCCTATGGTGCTCTCTTGGAGGAATCTCAGGCTGTGAAAACAGAGAATGTCCAAGATGTGTTCCGCTGGTCGTGTCATCCTTTTGAGAAGCAAGCACAAGACAAGCCCTGTTCAGACATTGAGTTGAATAATGCTGCTTTATCAATGTAGTCTGGTATTTCTTAGGAGGAAATTTCTGCCATTCTGCACTGCAGTAGACGACAGGAAAATCACGTTCAGCCATATGCTTACCTGCTCCCACAGCTACTTGAGGCAATCATTCCATCTCAGTTGTCTGACAATCCAGCACTGTCAAAACAGGAGCTGACAGATTTACAACATGCGGATCCGGACCTGAACAGAGTGCTTTTCTTGTGGAGTGCAAACGTAGGCCGTCTAGGAGAGAGAGGAACAAGGAGACGCCTAGTGTTCTTCGGTTTTTGAGAAACTGGAACAAACTGTCAATAAGAACAGGTTTATTATATCGAGTCTCCAAAGATGTCATCACGAGGAAGAAGACTTTTCAGTTTATTGTACCTGCTGCTCTCCGTGATGTAGTCCTCAAGGGAGTACATGATGAAGCTGGACACCAGGGGCAACACCGAACTCTCTACTTAACCAGACGTCGGTTTTACTGGCAAGGGTTGGAAAGGGATGTGAAAGAGTATGTGAGATGCTGCAGAAGATGTGTCGTCAGCAAGTCACCAGAGCCTGAGGCCAGAGCTCCGCTTGAAAGTGTCAAAACATCGAGACCTCTTGAGCTGGTTTGTGTGGATTTTTGGTCAGCTGAAGACTCGTCCAATAAGTCTCTGGATGTATTAGTTTTGACAGACCATTTTACTAAGCTGGCACAAGCTTACCTTTGTCCTAATCAATCCGCGAAGGTAGTTGCGAAGCAGGTATGGGACAACTTTTTCTGTGTTTACGGCTTTCCTGAGCGGATACATTCAGATCAGGGAGCAAATTTTGAAAGCAGCCTGATATCTGAAATGCTTCAGCTTGCTGGTGTCCAGAAATCTCATACGACTCCCTACCACCCAATGGGAAACGGGACTGTTGAGAGATTCAACCGAACATTGGGTAACATGATTCGTGCCTTACCACCTAAAGCAAAGCACAGATGGCCCCAAATGTTGAAGTCGCTCACTTTTTGCTATAATGCAACAATTCATGAGACTACCAGTTTCCCTCCATTCCAGTTGATGTTTGGTAGAACTCCCAGGTTGCCCATCGACATGATGTTTGATTCTGTGCTGCTTGATGACCAGGTGGTCGACTATAACCAGTATGTGAAGTCTTTCCGAGATGATCTGGCTCAAGCGATGAAAGTGGCCCAATGTTCAGCTTCAAAACAACAGCAGAGGCAAGCAGTCCTCTACAACAAAAAGCAGAAAGGTGCTCCAGTGAACATCGGCGATAGAGTGCTGCTGGCCAATAAGGGAGAGCGTGGCAAGAGGAAAACTGCTGATAGATGGGAGAGTCACATCTACATAGTGACAGGAATGAACGATGTGGTCCACACATTCCGTATCAGAAATTGTGTGACTGGAAATGAGAAAGTTGTTCATAGAAATCTCATTATGCCAGTTAACTTCCTACCTCTTCAGAACGATATCTCAGAAAATGATTCTTCCTGGAGTGTTGCCTTGAGTGAGTCGAGTTTGTCTGTGAGCGAAAAGGCAGAGTTGAGATTGCCCGCCAATGAATCAGATGAGAGAACTGTGGCATGGGTGTCGGAACTCCCAGTTTCTGAAGTTGATCTTTCTGAGGGCCATTCTGTCCAGCTTATTGCAGATGAACGGTCTACTGCCCTGTCTGCACCTCATTCTACAAGCCTCAATGGTCAGATGGAATGCAGATCTTTGACATGCGAACCTGATGTTGATAGGAGCATTATTCAGACTGATGCGGATGTTTATGCTGATACTGTAGCCACTGACCATTTACCGCATTGTTCCAGAGCACCTTCAACTCAGGGTGGGGCATTAACTGTCAAAACCAGATGTGGGAGGGTGGTTAAGCCAGTCATTAGACTGATCCAGAATATGCACCAGAAGGTTATGTCTGGGTTGTAGTTTTTTTTCTTCTCTCCTGTTTATAGAAGTATCATATATGAGGATAATTAAATACTGTGGTTAAAATGTGCATATCTGTGTTTGTAGTACCTTTATGAGGTGTAAGGACTAAAAATAAATCTAAAAGTAGATACAATTTTATGAAATGCTGTGCAAAAATGACCACTAGATGTATGTAATATGTAACAGGCATGTTATTCCTTTGAGTGTTAGGAGGCTTTGCAACCCTCTTACTTCTCTAATTCTGATAAGAATAGTCTTACGACTGGATTTTAGTGTGTCATTTGATTTACAGTATTTTCTCTTGGTATTGCGAAACAGTTTTTGTTTATTTTACTGTCCTCTATTATGTGGTTATATGTACCTGTTTTGTTTTGGGTGACTTTGTAGCATTTTGACATGTTATGGTTGTGTTCTTTTGTTTTGTCATGTACAAGTGAAAGTCAGCAGGGGGGAATGTAGCATGTGTGCTTTAAGTATTTTGTGATTCCACTTGTCATGACCATTTTTGCGTTTTCCTTATTCTTTCCGTCCGCCATGCTGATTTTGGGGGGTGACGCACTTTGTATCTTCCTAGTCTGCATGAGCATTCAAAGTGGTAGGTCACGCAAGTTTATGTGCCGATGTAATAAGGCTGTATTCCTTATAACTGATTGTCTTTGTTGTGAAATTGTGACTTTAAGTCCCTCCGATAATGGATACAAGTATGCTTTGGTCATTTTATTTCTTTAAGTGGTTTTGTATACGTTAATTTGATCCTTTTATTATTAACAGTGTGCGTCGTGCATTGCTGCCGCACGCTGCTCTAAATGCTGCACGAGTCCTCATAGTCTGTTTGTTGCTTCAGGTACATTAATTATTGTGTGTGTTCCTAAAATGTGTTTATGTAAAAGTTTATCGCCCAGTCTGCATGAGCATTCAAAGTGTGTGCGTCGTGCATTGCTGCTGCACGCTGCTCTAAATGCTGCACGAGTCCTCATAGTCTGTTTGTTGCTTCAGATCAAATAAAAGAGGATTGATGGGACGAATTGCTGGCTTCGAGAGTGATTTTTGGTCAACACACAACGCAGATAACACACCGCTACACTTTTGTGCTGGCTGGGAAGGGTGTGCTGAATGGAAACAGGTGCAGGTGATTAGTAATCCGGGGAGAGCGATCATTGCGTGGTGACTAGGGAGGATTCTGATTTGCTCCTGACATTACCCACCCCCCCCCCAGAGTCCTTGGACCCCGACATCGTGGGGGTCTGCCTCTGGGTCGTGGTGCAGGTTTCTCGGGATGCTGAGCATGGAATTCTAGGAGCAAATTGGGATCAAGAACATCATTCCGAGGTACCCAACTTCTCTCTTCTGGCCCATATCCTTCCCAGTCAATGAGATATTCAAGTTGACCCCCTCAACGTCGGAGACCAAGATCTCTTTAATTTGATAGATGGACTCCGGTTCAATGGGGGGTATAGGGGGATTGTCCTCTGGCTCGACCTCTGTGACTGACTCGGGTACCGGTGGATGATAGGGCTTCAGGAGGGAAACGTGAAACTTAGGATGGATGCGGTATTCTGGGGGTAACTGGAGCTGGTACGTGACTGGATTAATTTGCTTTACAACTGGAAATGGTTCGATGTACTTGGGGTTTAATTTTCGACATGATTGGTGAAGTCTGATATCTCGAGTGGAAAGCCAGACGAGCTGATCAGGTTGATACTCTGGATTGGGTTGGCGGCATTTATCAGCAAACTGTTGTTGCCGATTTACAGCTTGCTGAATGTGGTGGTGCGTCTGATCCCAGACCTGTTCGCTCTCTTCAAACCACTTGTTAACTGCAGGTACTTCTGAGGGTTCACCGGACCATGGGAATAACGGAGGTTGATACCCAAGGATACACTGGAATGGAGTTAACTGAGTGGATGCTTGCCAATGAGAATTCTGTGCGTATTCTGCCCAGATGAGATATCTACTCCAGATGTTTTTATTGGAATGGCAGAAAGTTCACAGGAACCGACCGATATCCTGAATCTTTCGTTCCGTCTGTCCATTGGTTTGCGGATGGTACCCTGAAGACAGACTTACTGTCACATTCATTAATGTGAAGAATGCTCGCCAGACTCGAGAGATGAACTGGGGTCCTCTATCGGAGACAATGTCCTCAGGAATACCGAAATTCTGAAAAACATGCTCCATTAATAATTCAGCGATGTTAAAGGCTGTCGGGAGTCCCTTCAATGGAATTAATTTGCAGGCTTTTGAAAAGCGATCGATGGCCACGAAGATGCAAGTATTCCCCTCAGAAACAGGAAGATCTGTGACAAAGTCTACACCGATGTGGGACCAAGGTCTATTCGGGACAGGAAGGGGTACCAATTTACCCACAGGTAGATTTCTTGGAACCTTGGCAGATTGCACACGGGATACAGCCTTGAATGACAGTTGGTGATGTCTGATCGCATGGTGGACCAACAATATCTGACTTGAAGGGTGGCTAGTGTTTTATTTACTCCCGGGTGTCCAGTGGCTACTGAAGAGTGACCGGATGAAATCAAAGAGGTTCGAAACTCGGCACGTACATCTTTCCGGGAGGACATCCGGGGACTCTGGGTTGTTGATGGGATAACTCTTGGAGTTGTTCGTTTATTTCCCACTGGATGGGATTCACGAAGAGACTCTCTGGCAGGATAGTTTCGGGATCTTCAACAGGGATTTCAGAGGCATGAAGACGAGATCTGCTCGGGTATTCTTTAAACCTGGGCGATAGGCAATCTTAAAATGGAATCGTGTGAAGAATAGCGCCCATCGGGCTTGACGTGGGTTTAAACGTTTAGCATCTCTCAGATACTGAAGATTTTTGTGGTCGGTAAGTACTAGGAATGGGTGTTTTGCTCCCTCCAACCAGTGTCGCCATTCCTCTAATGCAAGTTTCACTGCTAGAAGCTCCCGATTTCCGATGTCGTAGTTGGCTTCAGCTGGAGAGAACTTCTTTGAGAAGAAAGCACAAGGTTATGGCTTAGAGGAGTAATCGGAACACTGGGATAGAACTCCTCCGACCCTGGTGGTGGATGCATCGAACTTTGACCACAAACGGTCTCTCGGGATCAGGATGATGAAGTAATGGTGCAGTTGTGAAGGCAGACTTCAGTGATGTAAAAGCATTCTCGGCTTCTGGGGTCCATTTCAAAGTCTTGGGCTTTCCTTTCAACAACGAGGTTAAAGGAGCGGTGAGCAAACTGTACTGGTTGATAAACCGTCTATAGAAATTTGCAAAGCCAAGGAATCTCTGGAGCTCCCTTCACTGACGTGGGTTGTAATCTGGGTAGTTACACTCTTCTGGTTAATCAACTCACCCGTTACGGCATAGATGGAGTAGGATTTGGGAGTGTTGATCTCTTGCAGGTTGAGTGTCTTACAGAGTTTCCCCGAGATGAAGTTTCCAGCGGATCCCGAGTCGACGATAGCTGTCGCAGAAATGCGGATATCTTCAATTCTTAGAATCACAGGAATTGTGAGAGGTGCTGAGACAGTGTGATGATCTAAAACTGAGCTTACCAGCATACTTCCAGGTCTAATGGGGCAGTTAAGTCTGAAGTGCCCCTTGGTACCGCAGTACATACATAATTTTAACTCTTTCCTCCGAAGACGTTCAGTCTGGGAAATTTTGAAAGTGTCGACTTGCATCTCGTCTACTTGATTCTCGGACGTGGAACTCATATTGTTTTGATGAGAAGCAGGATGATAGTGGGAGTGATCAGTGTAACATCTCTGGGATCTTTGATTTACCCTTTAGTTGGAGGCGTAGGGCTGGGTTTTAATCCCAGACGAAACACAGAAATGAGCGCTCGTTCATTCCAACCACTGTTGAATGCTAGCGTGCGGAATTCCACAGAATACTCAGACAGTGATTTTTTCCCTTGACATAACTGTAACAGCTATTCCCCGAAAGAGGAATCCTCCGTGGGTTGTCCAAAAACTTCTTAAAATGTTTCACGAATTCTTGGATGGATGCAACCACTGGCGATTCCTTCATCCACAATGACTAACCCTAACCCATCTCAAAGCCGCTCCAGATAGTTGCTGTATGACAAACGCTACTTTCGATCGTTCAGTAGGATAGAGTGGAGCTTGCTGTTCCAGAGCGAGCGAACACTGTAACAAGAACCCGTTGCAATCCTCCGCCCGGCCAGAGAATGGTGCTGGGCGCGACGTGGGCTTGCAAAGCAAGTGATCGAATAAGCGGCGCTTACGGAAGTACCCGCAGGGGAAAACACAGGTTGCACTGTGGTAGCGGGGGCTGGTGTGGGATTGGTAGCAACAGCAGGTTGTTTGGATTCCATAATTTTCTTCACCTCTTTCTGTTGTTGGGTCAAGCCTTCTGTCAGGATTCAGACTCAGAGACAGAGGTAAGTGATAAACATCAAGCCTTTCTTTATGTTTTTTTCTTTTCTCTTTTCTTTAACTGTTAAAGGGTTAGTTCAAACAGATTTCAATCCCCATTGACTACCATAGTAGGAAAGTATACATACTATGGTAGTCAATGGGGATTGAGATCTGTTTGATTGAAACATTCTTCCAAATATCTTCCTTTGAGTTCAGCAGAACAAATAAACATATAGAGGTTTGGAACAACATTAAGGTGAGTAAATACTGATATACATTTTTGGTGAACTAAGCCTTTAACATTCTGCCAGTAGCCCCCAATATATCTTCCAACCAGTTACTCGCCTGCCAACTTGTTTCTAAATAAACTTCAGTTGGGTTATTGTCTGTGTTCTCCTTCTGTATCATGACAGATGTGACGTGTAATTAGAAACCAAAAACAAAAAAAGGTCTCCAAAGGTGAGCTCTTCAAGCAGCAGCCCGATGCCTCCTTTGTGCTGATGTCTGTAACTCCATGAAAACTGGAATCAAATCAGTAAGTAGACTGTCAAGTAATTGTTGAAGGTGTTTGCGTGAATGTAGTTTGGCCTCTTTAAATTTTGGACTTGTGATGCATAAGTCATGTGACAAAGCTAATATGGCTGATGCAGGGAAAGAACAGGCTTTTTTTTTTTTTTTTTTTTTTTGCAGAGTAAGTACTTTTAAGTATTATTTTGTATTATAATTTGACTTGTTTTTGTCCAGTCATGTAATTTACTCAGCTGGTTCATCCTGACAGAAATCTTTCATGAATCTTTTTTTTTTGAATCAGCTGATCGGAGTGTGTATCAAACTGCCATAGTCACATGATTTTTGTAAACCAGACTTTGAGGCTTTGTTACGTCATAACTGTTTTGAAATGAATGGTTCACCACTGGTGGCGATTGCTGTGAACCCATGAGTCATGTGGTTCTAGGAGTTTTACCTGATCTCTGATCAGTTTTATACATTTGTACACATTTAAATTAGACAATATAATATCAAAATTTGTAGACCAGACAAGTAGTTTGAATATGTGCAGGTTTGTAATTCCCTACAAAACCATGCCTGAAGAAAGACGCGTAACTATAGAATTAATTCTTAATGCACATGTGAACGCCATCAGTGTTTATCAGAGGTTTGCGTGTAAAGTCTGTTTAGAAGAATGGTGTTGTTTTAGCGGCTCCTAAATTAATTACAAATGATCATTTGATGGAAGTGAATCAATCAAAGCTAACTTTAGCTGGAAAATAATATTATTCAAGAATTGCGATAAAACCAAACCAATCTCTGTTACCTTAAATTATGTTAATCTCTCGTAAAGCTGCTCTGAAACAATCTACATTGTTCAAAGCATTATATAAATGAGGATGACTTGACTTGCAATTGATTTGAAAGTATTTTGATGTATTTACGTTTGAGTTTCATGTTGTTAACCTCAATTTTACCGATGTGTTCTTGATCAGTGCAGCTTCCTGAAGTTTGTCCTGCTGTTGTCCTGTTCCTTGGTCTCGCTCGTCACTGAGAACTTCACCACTCATCTAGGTGAACTTTCATAATTAAACTCTTTTTTACTCTCATTTGCTCTTTGAACTCTGGAGATGCAGAGAGCTTTCTCTGGTAAACTGATTAAAAATGACTCCTGGTCATTTGGTGTATTTGGCAATGTGGATTATAGAAAAAATTTATAGATGTAGTTTATTGATACATTAATTGAATGCCAATGTTAACAATTGTAATATGTTCTTTTTAACCTGTCTTTTATTTTTTGGATGTGCACTCTTGTAAGTTTGTCTATCAGAATTTTTTTTGTGTGTGTTCCTCTGCATTCTTATCATCTTTTAATTAGTGATGCACCTGACCTTTTTTATTTATTTTGTTTGTTTGCCTTTGCAATTTTATGTCCATTTTGTAATCATCTGTGCCCTTATGTCCATTTGCATTTTTTTCTTTTTTTCAACTTCTGATTTGGTATTTTTCTTTTCCCCTTTGTACCTCTTGTATTTTTATTATGCTCTACATTGAAGAGCAAAACTACATTTTAATAATGAACAAAGTGTTTTTATTTTTAATTTTTGAAAATGACCTTTCATGTTGTGTGTAACACAGCTCTAAGTGAATGAAAACATCCTGCAAAATTTTAAATCTGAAAGTGCACCATATATATAAAGTTATTGGCCCTCATATATCAATCTTGCGTAGAAACGGGCGTATATGTTGGCGTAAGGTTATGCTTACACTCTCTCCCAACCCGATCACACCAAATGCGTCTTTATAGCACGCATGTGTATATGTCTGTGTAATATATACGCTAAAGTGAGTTTTTACGTGCATATGATGCGCATTGGTTGGTTAGGTTAAGTTTTCAGGTGTGGGGTGCGTGTGTATTAGACGTTTGGCCAGAATTAGTCGTGTGGGGTGCGTGTGTTATACGCAAATGAACTGCGTATCAATTACACGCGAAAAACTGCGTCGCGTATGTATTACACGACAATACACATGCGTGTTATAGAGACGCATTTACGTGAGAACAGGCTGCCTCTCCCTGCCTGATTTATGAAGCAGCGCGTACCTTTGAAAATCCAGGTGTACGCAATGCCTGCCCTTGATAAATCCGCGGCCGAAAAACGATCGTCATTAGAATAACACGCCCTTATATTTTCAAGTCTCCGCTCCCCCCACGCCCTCATTTTATGCCACGTACACACGGAAGACAGCAAAGAAGAGAAACTTCTCTGATGTGGAGGCGAAAATGACCTATCACAAGGCATTATTTTAAAACACATCTTTTGAAATTAGCTTTCAATTTAGAATCATGTCACATGTATAATAGTGATGATGGTGATGGTGAAGTACCATTAATTCACATTAATAATTGCATGACATTTGTAATGTTCTTCTTCTTATTATTATTATTTGTGCGCTTATTTCAGCCCCGTTCTATCCCAAAGCGCCATATACAACACTTTTGCAAAAGCGTGAATATCCAACGCACATGGCACCCTTTAGCACCAAATGAGATGTAAAAATAAATCGGGCAGAAGGCGCCTCCTAGTGGTCTCAGCCCTAACCCTACCCCATACCTAAAATTAACCGTCTCATTTGGCGCTAAAGGGTGCCATGTGCGTTGGATATTTACGCTTTTGCAAAAGTGTCATATATGGCGCCTTGGGATGAGAATGCGTTGCTTATTTTATTTAGAAGAAGGATGTCGGTAACACTTTATAATAACTGCACGCTATTAATCATTAGTTAAGCATGAGTAAACAGTTAATTCATCATTTATAAAACATTAATAGACATTAATAAGCAGTTTATAAATATAGCTATAATGTGTTTTTTTTCTTGATTTATAAGCATATCTATAATGCGTTTAATAATTGTATTTTCATACTTTGTTAATGATCAATTAATAATTTATAAATGAAGTATAGCATTATATACAAACCAGTTGTTTAAGAGTTGTCAGTAATTCATAAGAACACTTAGAAAGTGTAAGTAAATGTAGTAAATACAGGTAGTTATAAAGCATTTAGTAGTGGTCAGTTAACTATTTTTGTGAGCTAATCTAAAGTGAGGACTATTCATGCCTTGTAAAGCATTTATAAAGGCGATTTAAAGACTTGTCAATCTTCTAAACAGTAAAATGTAACAAACACAACGCAGTGATAGAGAACATAGAAATATTAACAGACTTTAAAAATGCTTTACAAGGCATGAATAGTCCTCACTTTAGATGAGCTCACGAACATAGTTAACTGATCACTACTAAATGCTTTATAACTACCCAAATTAACCCTGAATAACAGCATTAATACATGTTAATAAAGCATTTATTAACACACTAAGTAACCATCACTATATGTCTGAATAATAAGATGTATAAATGTGCAAGTTTATTAATAATCTTACGAACCACTGACAACTCTCAAATAACTGGTTCATAAAAAATGCAATTCTTCATTTAGAAATGATAAATTGATCATTAATAAACGATGAAAATACAATTATTAAACAAATTATAGATATGCTTTTAAATGAAGAAGAAAGCATGTATAGCTGTATTTATAAACTGCTTATGCTTTATGAATGATGAATTAATGGTTTACTCATACTTAACTAATGATTATTAGCGTGTAGCTATTATAAAGTGTTACCAGGAATGTCTTTATTATTATTTGTATTATTATTATCATTTAAAATAAGAAGAATGTATTTTTTATTTTTATTTTGTCAGTCTGAATTATTTTTGGGTCATTGAAAGCCTTTCATTACCAAACCCAGTCTGTGCGCTCCTGCCGGGGATGGTCCTGAAACGTCAGGGTAAAGCGCACAGGCTGGCAACTGAAGGAATACATATGCTTACAAATCAAATGCTTTGGTAAAGTCACAAAAAATTAAACATTGAAGTCCACGTTGCACGAAAATAAAAACTAAAGTTTATTATTACTATGTTGTTTTTTTGTTTGGTTTTACAGTGGGTCATAATATATCATATCTTTTAGTTTGTAAGTGCGTTTTCTGGTGTTAGGAATTTTCTGCACATTTCCTCACTTAACTCAAAATGTGCGTACACCACTTCCTGAGCTGGTGTAGGATTTGAGCGTGCCGTACACCAACATCCATATTGATAAATCTCAAAGTCCCTGTGGTTTTGTACGCAAGGTGTACGCTGGAAATTTGGTGTACGCACTTTTGATAAATGAGGGCCATTGTCTTTCAAAAGTAAGAGTCGCCTCTGATTCAATTACAGTAAAAGGAATCATTTTCAGACGAAGTCATATGTCAGCATTACCTGACTCCGCCAGATGGATTTGCTCCGCATATCCATCTGGAAACCTTCCGTTGAAGTAGTTTTGGTAAGGGGCGAAAATACTGGTTAGCTGATTGGCCTATGTTGGTGATAGACAGGCCAAATCAACCAATCAGATCAACGAAGCACATGACGTACTGAACTTGCTGCTGCAGGTAAAGGCTCGTTAGCTCAGCTAATAAGCAACATGTCGGCAAAGGATATTTGCCGTTTATGTAACTACAATTTGCGAATAAAAGGCACCATTTCAGCTGCCCGGTCCATATTTCACAAGAAGGATGCAAGAGAAAAAAGCATTAGCGAGCGGCTAAAAGAATTAGGACTACCGCTGTCTGAAAATGTTTCTAGATCGCGTTGCTTCCGCTTGATTGCGTCACACCTCATCCCGCCTCAAAGTCAACGCTGATTGGACGTTCGTTTGGTGAACTGCTCCCAAATTTTCTTTAACGGAAAGTATCCAGACTGATCTGCGAGTGAAACCTTGAAAGCTCGCGAGATCAGGATAGTCTCGCGAGGCTAATCTCAGCAAGCAGTCACTGCAAATCTTCGCTTTCGCTTTCCCAGGGGAAAAGTAGATATTTCCATTTTTCCCTTCCGGAGGGGCTCTGGGGGCCTTATCACGGCCTGTATCTCGGGCCCTCGGGGGCCCACGAGGATGGGGGTGGTCTCTTTCGAATGGTCTCGGTCGTGGCGCAAAAAAAAACCCCGCTCGTGGCGCAATTTCAGAGCTCAGCCGACGGTTTTTGGCTAATATCTCCGCGAAATACTCCACCAAAAATGCCATTGAAATTAATCTTCACCAAAAATGACGAAACACATATGGTTTTGTTCAGTTCCGCGAGGCGGTTCAAATGAGCCCGCTCTACGACGGATCCGTTCAGTTTTCGCTGAGATATTTGCGTGTTTCCCTTCCGGAGGGGCTTTGGGGGCTTGTATCTCGGGCCCACCCTGAGGTTTGGGCATGGTTTCTTTCGAATGGTCTTGGTCCGTTCTCCACTCGCTGAAAATTTGGCGTTGATAGGTTTATTTTTCACAGAGATATTTGCAGTTTTTTCTCCCAAGCTCGTGGCGCCATTTCAGAGGCGCGGCCGACGGTTTTCGGCTAATATCTCTGCGAATACTCCACCAAAAAATGACGAAACACATATGGTTTTGTTCAGTGCCGCGAGGCGGTTCAAATGAGCCGGCCCTACGACAGATCCGTTCAGTTTTCGCTGAGATATTTGCGTATTTCCCTTCCGGAGGGGCTCTTGGGGCCTTTATCCTGGGGCCCACTGAGTTTGGGCATGGTTTCTTTCGGATTGGTCTTGGTCCGTTCTCCACTCGCTGAAAATTTGGTGTCGAGAAGTTTATTTTTCACTGAGATATTTGCAGTTTTTTTCTCCAAAGCTTGTGGCGCCATTTCAGAGCACAGCCGGCGGTTTTCGGCTAATATCTCCTCGAATACTCCACCAAAAATGACGAAACACATGGTTTTGTTCAGTTCCGTGAGGCGGTTCAAATGAGCCCGTCCTCATCATCGAATCCGTTCAGTTTTCGCTGAAATATTCTGCTGATTTCCCTTCTGCCGGAGGGGAAGCTTGGGGACCTTCATCTCGGGCCCGGTTGGGCGTGGTTTCTTTCGACTGGTCCTCGGTCCGTTCTCCACTCCTCGCTGAAAATTTGCCGTCGAGAGGTTTATTTTTCACCAAGATATTTGCAGTTTTTTCTCCCAAGCTCGTGACGCCATTTCAGAGCCGCCGGCTGACGGTTTTCGGCTAATATCTCCGCGGAATATCTCCACCAAAAATTACGGAAAGCACATATGGTTTTGTTCAGTTCCATGAGGCGGTTCAAATGGGCCCGGCTCTCCGATGGATCTGTTCAGTGTTCGCTGAGATATTTGCGTTTTTCCCTTCCGGAGGGGCTTTGGGCCTTTATCTCGGGCCCGGTTGGGCATGGTTTCTTTCGAATGGTCTCGGTCCGCTCTCCACTCGCTGAACAATTTGCCGTCCAAGGTTTATTTTTCACTGAGATATTTGCAGTTTTTTTACCCAGCTCGTGGCGTCATTTCAGAAGCGCTGGCTCATTTTTGGCTAATATCTCTCGTGAATACTCCACCAAAAATGACGAAACACATATGGTTCCCTTACGAGAGGTTCTTCTCGTATCTGCGTAGCTAGCTTACGCTACGGGAAAGATTCTTTTTGCCGAACAATTGAAGCCAAAAATTTTTATAATCTGTAATCATTGTCAACGCACTTCTCAGGTGCAGGACCTAGAGCGGGCTAACTAGCAGGCTCATTGGTTCGTTCCTGGGAAGTGCTCAAACCAATCGGAGAGCGGCGCTGAACCCGCGCCCAATGAGCGGACGACGCTCGCTTACTCACGTCAAAGCCCGCCGAAAGGGCGTGGCTTGAGTGTATACAAAGCACTCTCCGTGGTTTGGAACAACGATTCATTCTCTGATTCAGCGATCTAATCGCCTGCCGTTGCAAGACTGAAGCCGTCGTCGTGACAAGGCACCTTCTAGCAAGCAAGAAGCCTGAAGAAGCCGGCCCTGCCACCTTCAGCCGCCTCAGCGAGCTAGCGCCGTCCGACGACTTCCACTTGCTCCATCACAAAAGAGCGTGAGCGTCTTTTTAAGATGTCTCGCATTTCTGCGGCTCATGCCGCGCACCGCTCCGAAGACGGAGACCGCCACCTCATCTGCCCCTCTGTCTGGGTCTCGAACATGGCGGACCGCCGCCTCGCCGATGGAGGATGCTCTCTTGCGAGGCGCTAGAATGTCTTCCCTGCGGGCAAGACTCCTCACCGTCGAAATCCGCCCAAGCCGCGCGCCGCCTCTGACTTCGCCGCGGAGAAGAAGCGCCGCTCTCAGAGGCCGCGGAACCTGCGACGGCTGTGTGTGGGCCGCAGCCGCCGCCCCCTCCGACCACTCTCTCTCTCTCCCCATCTCCGAGCTGGACCCCCCCGCGCCGCCGAGTGGCCGCTCTGCAGCGTCCCTCGACTCCGAGGAGAGAGAAAGAGCCGCCTTCGCGTGGCACGCTTCGAACTGCGACGAATGGTCTCCACTGGGCTCTTCCGGCGTCATGCTCCGCGGGACACGCGCCGACATCGAAGAGGACCTGATGTCGCCTCCTGACTCTCGCCGCGAGCGTCTGGGCCTCCGACTGGTCACCACGCATCCGAGTTACCACCGAACCGGATGGATGGAAAGGACCTGCACCGCGCCCGCCCCGCCTGGCACCGGTCCGCTCCTCTCCTGCCTGAGCTCCACGCCGAGCTCACTAAATCGTGGAAAGCTCCTCTCTCGGCTCGGACCCGCTCCTGATGTCTCCGCCTCGCGCTGCGCTCGGTGGACGGAGCCACCGAGAAGGGCTATACAGCGATGCCGCCCGTCGAAGATCTGGTCGCCGCTCATCTGTGCTCGCGCCTCCGCTGGATGGCGATCCTCCCTGAAGCTTCCTTCTAAAGTCTGCAGAGCGTCCTCTGACTTCCACACCCGCGCCAATGCAGCCGCTGGCCAGGCCGCTGCAGCGCTGCACTCCATGTCGGTTCTCCAGGTGCTGCAATCCGACCTGTTGAGTGACATAGCGCAGAACGAGAGAGAAATCAACGGCCGTGCGCTCAACGACTTAAGATGCGCTACGGACCTCTCCCTTCGCGCCACCAAAGCTGCCGCTCAAGCGCTGGGAAGATGCATGGCCATCCTCTGTGTCGCCGAGAGACACTCTGTGGCTCACGCTCACGGACATGAGCGAAGCTGAGCGCGCTGTCTTCCTCAACGCGCCCGTCTCACCCTCTGGCCTCTTCCGGATCTGCCGTCACGGGCATCGTAGAACGCTTTTCCGAGGTCCAGAAAGCCACCCAGGCCATGAATTTGTTCCTGCCTCGCCGCGTAACACTTCTGCAGGCCGCTCTCGTGAGACCCCTGCCAGAACGCCTCAAGAGCGCCGCCGCAGCAAGCTCAGGCCCATCCCCAGCACAGGCAGAGCGGCCGCCCTCGCCCTCGCCTCGCTCGACAGCCGACGCAGACAGGCTCCCCAAGCGCCCCGCCCCAAGGTCACGCTGAAGCCTGATCAGCAGAAGTCCGCCTAGCACTTCTGGGAAAAGACTGCTTCTTTCCGCCCGGCCGGACCGCCGTCCAAAGTTTCACCCTCTGTTAGTCCCCGAACCTTCGCCGACTGCAGCAGCGAATCTCGCCGAGACAAGCCGGTGACTCGACCCGCTTGCGAGCGACAAACAGCCGTTTTCACGGCTACCCAGAGAGTTCACATAAAGAGCATAAAAGCCTCAAGTGTAAAAAATGTGACCACAAGCACGTGTTCACTCACACTTTTTCCCGTGTCCCCCACAGAGTTCACTCCCACTCAGCGGCCTCCGTCCGCTCGAGTAGCAGAAAGCATAAGCACGCCCTCAAGCAGCGCGTGTCCCCCCTCTGCTCGCTCTGTATCACGGCCCATAAGCTCCTCTCTGAGTGCAAATCCCGTTGCCACACACAGTTTACACGAGCACACACACAGTGTCCAGCCCGTTACATGCAGCAACCGGGACAGCACGGCCATTCAGCCTCTAGCAATATGCTTCAAAGCGTGGCAAGCCATTCCCGGCATATCCCCGTGGGTACTAAGCATTATAAAAGACGGCTACCAGTTACAGTTTCGACGCCGCCCGCGCGTTCCCGCGCCCGGCCCCTTTCTGTGGTCAGCCCAGCTGCCGCGAGCACGCTCCGCACAGAAATATCGAAACTGTTAACAAAAGGCGCGATAGAGAGAGTCCCTCCACCCAGAACCGAGCCGGGGTTTTACGGCCGTTATTTCTGGTCCCCAAGAAGACGGCGGCCTCAGGCCGATTCTCAGACCTCAGATTTCTGAACAAAGCTCTCATGACGAGATCATTCAGAATGCTGACGGTCAGGAAACTCCTCGCACATGTGCGCCAGGGGGATTGGTTCATCTCCCTAGATCTGAAAGACGCTTATTTTCAGATTCAAATACACCCTCGTCACAGGCAGTTTTTACGCTTCGCCTTCGAGGGCCAGGTTCATCAATACGCCGTTCTCCCGTTCGGCCTTTCCCTAGCGCCACGCACGTTCACGAAATGTATGGACGCGGCGCTCGCCCCCCTTCGAACCCAGGGATGCGCATTTTGAATTATTTGGACGATTGGCTGATTCTAGCACGTTCCAAAACAGAGCTTCTGTCGCACCGTACAGCTCTTCTCGCTGCATCTGGAAGCGCTGGGCCTCTCTGTCAACTGGACAAAGAGCGTTCTCCAGCCCAGTCAAACTATCTCTTTTCTGGGGATAGACCTGGACTCTACCACTATGAAGCACGCTTATCCGCTCAGCGCACACGCCGCTTGCAGCGTTCAGCCGCTTCGTTCCCGCGTTCCGGTGAAAACCTTTCAGAGAATGCTGGGTCACATGGCCTCAGCTGTAGCCGCGCTGACAGCTAGGTCTTTTACATATGCGCCCCCTTCAATTCTGGCTAAAGACCCGTGTACCCCGCCCGAGTGGACCACGGGCCGCCAGCTAATCAGAGTCACTCAGGCATGCATTTCTGCACTACAGCCTTGGACGGTGACCGATTGGTTTCAACGGGGCGTCACGATGGGGACCTTCCTCTCACCGGAAGGTAACTCCGACAGACGCATCCAACACAGGCTGGGGTGCGGTCTGCGAGGGCTCACCGGCCTCTGGCCGATGGTCGGATTCGGAGACCCCATTTCACATAAACTGTCTTGAGATGCTCGCGGTCGAGTATGCACTGTTGCAGTTCCTCCCGCGCATCCAGGGTCACCACGTCCTGATTCGTTCAGACAACATGACAGTGGTATCCTACATCAACCGTCAGGGCGGGGTCAGATCCAGGAATCTCTTCCTGCTGACACGCCGCATTCTAGTTTGGTCCCAGAGTCATCTGCTCTCGCTCAGAGCGACGCATGTCCCGGGACACCTAAACGACGGTCCAGACATTCTATCCAGGAACCTTCTCTCTCCAGGAGAATGGTCCCTGAATCCTCTTACAGTCCAATCACTGTGGCGCCTCTTTGGCAGAGCGGAGATAGATCTCTTTGCGACAGAAGAGAACTCGCACTGTCCGATATTCTTCTCGAAGAACGAGGACGCGTTGGCGCTAGAATGGCCATACCGCCCGCTCTATGCCTTCCCTCCCATCTCCCTGCTACCGCAGGTCATTCAGAGAATCAGGGAATTTCGCCACCCGGTGCTCCTCATAGCCCCGCGTTGGGAGAATCAGATTTGGTACCCGGAGCTCACACAGCTGTCTCAGACAGCCCCGTGGCCCATCCCGGTCAGAGCAGATCTCCTCTCTCAAGCCCGCGGCACAATCTGGCATCCCCACCCGCAGCGCTGGGCGCTTCATGCATGGGTGACTGAACGATTACACGTTGATTTGCCAGAGGGAGTCTTGAATACGATCAAACACGCTGAGAGCGGCATCTACCAGAAAGCTCTATGCGGCTAAATGGTCTGTATTTTCAAAATGGTGCACCGAAAAGAATTTGGACCCCCTTAAGTGTGAGGTCTCTTCTTTGCTTTCCTTCCTTCAAGATATGCTGGACAAGGGCAGAACCCCATCCACCCTGAAGGTTTATGTGGCAGCCGTCGCGGCCTTCGTTGGTCCCGACGCGCCCAGTCTATTGGCAAAGACGAGCTGGTTATCCGCTTCCTCAGGGGAGCCAGGAGGATGAACCCCCTCGCCCCCCCTCGGTGCCGGTTGGGGACCTTTCAATAGTCCTCGAGGCCTTGAAAGCCCCCCCTTTCGAACCGCTCGAGTCTATTGACCTCAAATATCTCTCCCTAAAAGCCGTTTTTCTGATCGCTCTTGCCTCAGTTAAACGAGTGGGCGACATTCACGCGCTCTCTTCGAACGCGTCGTGTCTCGAGTTTGGCCCTAACGACTCCGTCGTCATTCTCAAACCCAGACACGGATATGTGCCTAAGGCGATTGGCACCCCATTTAGAGCACAGGTGATATCCTTATCGGCTCTGCCCACCTCTGATAGCGAGCCCAATGCCAACCTCCTCTGCCCGGTCCGGGCGCTGAGAGCGTACATTACACGCGCTGCCACGTTCAGACGTTCTGAGCAGCTGTTTGTGGCGTTTGGGGGACGCACAAAAGGCTTGGCCGCTTCTCAACAAACACTATCCAGATGGATAGTAGACGCTGATCCGCCTCCGCCTATGCGGCTAAAAATCTGCCTTGCCCGCTCGGCGTCAGGGCTCACTCCACTCGAGGCATGGCCTCTTCGTGGGCTTGGTCCTGTGGTATTTCTATTCATGATATCTGTGTGGCCGCGGGCTGGGCTTCCCGTCCACCTTTATCAGATTTTATAACTTGGAAGTACCGGCCTTACAGGCTAAATTACTAGCGGTCTAACCCGCCGCAGCGTCTAGCCACGCTTTATGGGGAATCCTTCAACCGGCTAGCCCCTTGATCTTCCCCCTCCATTCTATGGAAACTTCCTATACTATGGCCCGCTATGCCGGCCGCCTCTTTAGGCCTCATATTCTCATATAAACGGCTTCTGCCCTTTATTATTGTTTCTCCACTATTGCTCCCTCCACCCTCCCGGGGATGCTTGTGGTGACTGACCGGGCACGGCGTTGACCAGGGGTTCCCGTAGCGTAAGCTAGCTTACGCAATACGAGAGAACCTCTCGCAAGAGAACGAATCGGTTACCTGAACGTAACCTCGGTTCTCTCTAGATGAGGGAACGAGTATTGCGTTCCCGGCCGTGCCCGCTCTAACAGCGATTCGCTTCATCACTATAAATCGTTGTTCCAAACCACGGAGAGTGCTTATATACACTCAAGCCACGCCCCTTTCGGCGGGCTTTGACGTAATAAGCGAGCGTCGTCCGCTCATTGGGGCGCGGGTTCAGCGCCGCTCTCCGATTGGTTCCAGCACTTCCCAGGAACGAACCAATGAGCCTGCTAGTTAGCCCGCTCTAGGTCCTGCACCTGAGAAGTGCGTTGACAATGATTACAAATTATAAAAATTTTTGGCTTCAATTGTTCGGCAAAGAAGAATCTTTCCCGTAGCGTAAGCTAGCTTACGCAATACTCGTTCCCTCATCTAGAGAGAACCGAGGTTAATGTTCAGGTAACCGATTCGTTTTGTTCAGTTTCGGCGAGCTCGGTTCACATGAGTTTCTGTTTAGTTTTCGCTGAGATATTTGCGTATTTCCCTTCCGGAGGGGCTTTGGGGCCTGTATGTCGGGCCCCGGGGGCCCACGAGGCTGAAGGTGGTCTCTTTTGAAGGTCTCGTCTGTTCTTCCACTCGATAAAAATTTGGCGTCGAAACGTGGATTTTTGCGAGATATTTGCGATTTTCTCCCGAGCTCATGGCGCATTTTCAGAGTCGTGTTCGACGGTTTTCGGGTAATATCTCCGCGAGTACTCCACCAAAAATGATGAAACGCATATGGTTTTGTTCAGTTCGGCGAGACAGTTCAAATGAGCCCAGTCTTCGACGGATATGTTAAGTTTTCAATGAGATATTTGCATTATTTTATTTATAAAATGCAATTGACAAAATATAACATTGTGAAATATGTAACTATCTAGTGGCGCATCAATAACTCTTGATGATACCATAGAAATTAACGACAAATCCCGTTAACGTAATCATACCTGTCCTGTAATCGCCCGTGACTTCTCTTATAAAACAGAAAAGCAAGCTTTAAAAGCAAACATGTTAAAAATTACCCAGTGGACTGTCGATTCGTTATTTATCATCTGCTTGTACAACGCATTCTCATTCCAAGGCGCCATATTTTGACACTTTTGCAAAAGCGTAAATATACAACGCACAGGGTACCCTTTAGCGCCAAATGAGACGGTTAAGTTTAGGTATGGGGTTTGGGTAGGGTTAGGCCACTAGGAGGCGCCTTCTGCCCGCTTTATTTTTACGTCTCATTTGGCACTAAAGGGTACCCTGTGCGTTGTATATTTACTCTTTTGCAAAAGCGTTTGTATATGGTGCTTTGGGATGAGAACGGGCTCGCTGTATGTATCCATTATTTATTAATAGCCTACAAGTCTGCTGTTTCGGACCAGGTCCGAATGATGATCAAACATATACTGATGATGAGTTTAATAAAGTTTATTGTACATCACACAAAAGATGAAGCATCAGTTTTACTTCAGAAAATCACCGTAAGAGGCTGAGCTGAGTAAACACAGCTATAAGAAGTGCGTGAACGTGAAACAAGGCAAAAACAACACATGATAGCAAACGTCGATCTCTATAACCACTGTAAGCTGATAAAAAAAGTAGACTACATCTCCGTTAATGTAAAAGGTAAACTTATGTGGGTGAAAATAGCAAACAAACGTTTTAGCTCCTTACTGATGTTAATGTATGTCTCAGTCAAAATGATTGTCTTTACCATTCAGAGACATGTTGATGTAAACGTCCTTCCATTGACTCTATATCTTCCGTTTCCAGCTCTAGTTCAGAGTCTGGCTCAAACACATATGGTTGAATTCCGTAGGTCGCGGTCTTTTTGTAATGATATGCTGAAGTTACCCGCGTTGTCAAGCCCCCTCTCTTCCTGCCACCAATCAACACGCCCCTCATTTGCATTATTAAAATGACCGTCCACGACAGCCAAAATATCGCATCAGATCTCGCAAGGCACTAATGCATTCAGAAATAAGGCAAGGCAAGGCAAGGCAAGGCAAGTTTATTTATATAGCACATTTCATACACAATGGCAATTCAAAGTGCTTTACATAGAAGAAATTAAAATATTCAAAAGAAATCAGAATAATTAAAACAGTTTAGAATAAAAAATAAAAATACTGATAAATAAAATACAGTAAATTAAAACAATTTAGAAACAGTCGGACGAACAGTGGCACAGTGCTCATTCAGTAAATGCACAGCTAAACAGATGTGTTTTGAGACTGGATTTGAATGTGACTAGTGTAGGAGCACACCTGATCTCTTCTGGAAGCTGGTTCCAGCTGCGGCTGGCATAATAGCTAAAAGCAGACTCTCCATGCTTTGAGTGAACCCTTGGTATTTTTAGCTGATGTGATCCTAATGATCTGAGTGATCTGTTGGGTTTATATTCAGTGAGCATATCTGCAATATATTGAGGTCCTAACCCATTGAATGATTTATATACCAGTAGTAATACTTTAAAATCAATCCTAAATGTAACTGGCAGACAGTGTAAAGTCCTGAGGACTGGTGTGATGTGTTCATATTTTCTGGTCCTGCTCAGAATCCTGGCAGCAGCGTTCTGTATGAGCTGCAACTGTCTTATGGTCTTTTTAGGAAGGCCAGTGAGGAGGCCATTACAGTAATCCACACTGCTGGTGATGAAAGCATGCACAAGTTTCTCTAAGTCTTGACTGGAAACAAAGCATCTAATTCTTGCAATATTTTTCAGATGATAGTATGCTGATTTAGTTATTGCTTTGACATGACTATGGAAACTAAGGTCTGACTCTAGAGACACACCAAGATTCCTGACTTGATTTGTAGTTGTTAGACCCCTAGCGTCAAGGTATGCATTCACCTTGAGAACTTCATCTTTGTTTCCAAACACAATGACTTCAGTTTTGTCTTTGTTTAACTGAAGAAAGTTTTGACACATCCAACCATTTACTTCATCAATGCATTGGCACAGGGAGTCAATGGGGCTGTAGTCGTTAGGCGATAGGGCTAAGTAGAGCTGTGTGTCGTCTGCATAGCTGTGGTAAGCGATTTGGTTCTTTCTCATTATTTGGCTCATTGGGAGCATATACAGGTTGAATAGGAGTGGCGCAAGAATCGAGCCCTGAGGGACTCCGCAAACTTAAGATGGCCTTATCCAGATTGCTCTTTTTCAGGAGGGGCTTGACAACTGCAGTTTTCAGGGAGTTCGGAAACTCCAGAGCGAAGTGAGGCATTTACCACTTCTAGGAGATCTGCTTCTAAGCTGTGTAACACATTTTTGAAAAAAGATGTGGGAAGTGTGTCAAGGGTGCAGGTTGATGTTTTAAGGTGCTGTACAGTTTCGACCAAAATTGTTCCATGAATTTCTTCGAAATCAGACATAGTTACTAATTTCTCAAGTTGTGGTCTGATCTGCCTGACCCCAGAGCAACTCAAGGATGTGCTGATCACCTTTCTGATATTATTGATTTTCTCAGAGAAGAAAGAAGCAAACTCACTGCATTTCCTTTCTGAGAGCATTTCTATGGGAATCTTGCTTGGGTGGGTTGTCAGTCTCTCTACAGTAGCAAAAAGAGTGCGTGTGTTGTTTATATTGCTGTTTATAATATTTGAGAAGAAAGTCTGTCTAGCTTTGCCTAGTTCCCTATTGAAAGCGTGGATGCTGTCTTTGTAGATGTTATAATGGACTACAAGTTTTGTCTTCCGCCACATGCGTTCTGCTCTTCTGCATTGTCTTTTCATATTTTGCACTGCTGTTGAGTTTCTCCAAGGTGCTTTTTGTCTACCATTATTCTTCCTGACTTTCACAGGAGCAATATCATCAATTACACTCTTAACTTTTGAGTTAAAAGAATCAAGGAGAAAATCAACGGAGTCGGCAGATATGCTTGGTTTTAAAGATATAGCCTTCATAAATAGCACACCAGTGTTTTCATTTAAGCATCTCTTTTTGACAGACACAGCTCTAGCTTCAATGGCAGGAGAGATCAATATATCAAAGAAAATACAGTAATGATCAGACAGTGCTACATCCTTAATAACAATCGATGAGATGTTTAAACCCGTACTGATAAGTAAATCTAGAGTGTGTCCACGATTGTGTGTGGGACCATGTACATGCTGTGTCAGATCAAAAGTTTTTAAAACAGTTTTGATTTCTTTTGCCATATTGTTTTCTGCATTATCTATGTGAATGTTAAAATCTCCAGCAATGGCAAAACAGTCAAACTCAGAGGCAATTGTTGATAACAGTTCTGTAAAATCCTCAGCAAAGGCTGAAGAGTATTTTGGAGGCCTGTAAACAATGATAAGTAAGATACGAGGAGCACCTTTTAACACAATACCCAGATATTCGAAAGAGGAGTAATTCCCAAATGATATTTGCTTACATTGATAAACATCTTTAAAAAGAACAGCTTGAAAACAACCCGCCTCTCTTACCCACTCTGCAGACACTCATATAAGTAAAATTTGGAGGGGATGTTTCATTTAAGACCGTTGCACTACAGTTGTCTTCTAGCCAAGTTTCAGTTAGAAACATGAAGTCCAGGTTCTATGTGGTTATTAAGTCATTGACTAGAAGTGATTTATTTTTAATGGAGCGGATGTTTAAGAGTGCTAATTTAATAGTCTTACTTTTTGTCCCCACAGCAATCTTAGTTTGGCGTGGAATAGGCACCAGATTAGATGGGTTTGCTGTACGGCTGTTGAAGGCCTTAGATTTTCTATCATGTAAATGAACATAAATAGAGAAAGATTCAGGCACACTGGGTTCCCGCTTGTTTTGTAAACATTTGATAAAGTTATTGTTTTCATAGCGAGGAACCGATGTACATCACTTAGAGCTGTAAAAGCGCTATATAAATGAATTTGACTTGACTTGACTTATTTCTCCCTCGCCTGTAGCGCCATTTCAGAGCACGGCCGACGGTTTTCGGCTGAATATCTCAGCGAATACTCCACTTAAAAATGACGAAACACATATGGTTTTGTTCAGTTCGGCGAGGCGGTTCAAACTGAGCTTCGACGGATCCGTTCAGTTTTCGCTGAGATACTTGTGTTTTTCTCTTCTGGAGGGGATTTGGGGGCCTGTATCTCGGGACCCCGGGGGCCCACAAGGCTTGGGGTGGTCTCTTTCGAAAGGTCTCGGTCCGTTCTCTACTCGCTGAAAATTTGGCGTCGATAGATTTATTTTTCACAGAGATATTTGCAGTTATTTCTCCCAAGCTCGTGGCGCCATTTCAGAGCGCGGCCGACGGTTTTCGGCTAATATCTCCGCTGAATACTCCACCAAAAATGACGAAACACATATGGTTTTGTTCAGTTCGGCGAGGCGGTTCAAATGAGCCTGGGCTCTGATGGATCCGTTCAGTTTTCGCTGAGATATTTGCGTTTTTATTTGCAGTTATTTCTCCCCAAGCCTGTAGCGCCATTTCAGAGCACGGCCGACGGTTTTCAGCTAATATCTCCGCGAATACAAAACACATATGGTTTTGTTCAGTTCGGCTAGGCCCGGGGTCGGCAACCCAAAATGTTGAAAGAGCCGTATTGGGAAAAAAATTCTGTCTGGAGCCGCAAAAAAATTTAAAGCTTTATATAAGCCTTGATGACGACAACACATGCTATAAGTGTTATTTTAGCCCCCTAGTATCAAAATGATAAAGTAGGCTACAAATACATAATGAGCATTCATGATTAAATGTTTATATTCCCTGCAGCGCATCCTCTACTTTGCTGTACAATGGTGCTTTAAGTTTAACTTCCATTTTAATTTTAATGTATTATGTTTTGTTGTATTGAAGAAATCAAAGAAATACAACAAAGAAATCAGATTTTTTTTAATGCCATTTTTACTTTAGGATTCAAAAAAGGATTTAGGATTTCTCTTCCCCCCTTATCTGGACAACATATTGCAAAACAAAGAGTGCAATAAAATAGCAGCCTTTTGACACGAACTGTAAAAGACTTTAAAAAATGCCTAAAGCATAGCCTACATTAAAACAGTGTAAAAGACACTAAAAACATAAAAGCAGCCCAGTCATGCCCGTCCTCCTCTCTTTAGTTTTCAAGTCAGTGCAAGGGTAAAATGCAATATCCTCTTCCCTTTTGACACGCGCAATAATGCAGCCATCCTCGAACCTGAGCAACTAAAAACAATGATATCAGATATAGACTATGTGTCATTCCAAATATACTGACAAAAATCAGAAATCACTTTATGAAAAAGTCACTTTGTACTAAATATGTGCCTATGACAGGATTATGTGCTTACCCGTTTAATGTGACTTCTGTTTTCGGACATCACTGGACAGCTTCTCAACATCGGGCATGTAAGATGTAACTTTAATCTTCACGCAGGACTGCAAGCTCTCATCTGTGAGGCGGGTGCGGTATTTGGATTTGATGAAATTCATGTTTGAGAATTTCTGCTTGCACAGGTATGTCGATGGATAATACTCCAAATGCATATTTTAATGTTCTTGATTTGCTGATTGGTGATGTTGCCTGCCATTTTAATGGCCCTTTCCTTCACTGTCTTTGCGGAGAGAGGCATGTCTTTAATTTTCTGTATTATCTCGGTTTTGTTTTTGAAGTCTGAAAATAGATGCTCTGATATTTTAATGAATGAATCCTTCATGTAGTCACCGTCTGTGAACGGTTTCCCACGCTTTATTATCTCCCAGGTTGCAACAAAACTAGCAGCAGTAGTGGAGTTTGGAGATGCAATCCAATTCTTGAATTTATCTTTGTGCCCCTCTAATTTCTCCAGAAGTAATGCAATCGCACTTTTTCTCTCTCTCCCAACTGGGTACTTAGCTGCAAATGTAGCATGCCTTCCCTGGAAATGTCTTTCCACGTTACTCTTTTTGTTATTTGACAACTTCTCATTACAAAGCAAACATTCAGGCAATCCCTCTGCATTGGCAATGAAAGCAAATGATTCAGTCCAAGAACTGTTGAATCCTCTGTTCTCCTCAGCTATCTTTCTCTTTTTCCCTTGGGATCCATGACCCATGACACCCGCCGGTTTGTTTATTTGTCAGCTGCCATCTGACAGAAAGGCGCGTGTCGCAGTCTATGACGTGAATTCTTCGTCAACAGAAATATTGAAATGAAATATTATAGACATTTCTACAACGTTAAAAAACGTTAAGAATGTTTGTCATGTTTTTCCTCCTACAGAAATTATATTAAAACATTTTTTTTTTCATTTTCATATTTTTGAAAAAGCTCCAGGGAGCCACTAGGGCGGCGCTTAAGAGCCGCATGTGGCTCTAGAGCCACGGGTTGCCGACCTATGGGCTAGGCGGTTCAAATGAGCCCCGTCTTCGATGGATCCGTTGAGTTTTCTCTGAGATACTTGCGATTTTCCCTTCCGGAGGGGTTTACGGCTAATATCTCCACAAATACTCCACCAAAAATGACCAAACACATATGGGCAGAGGTGGAAAGTAACGAATTACATTTACTCGCGTTACGTAATTGAGTAGTTTTTTTTGTGTACTTCTACTTTTTTAAGTAGTTTTTAAAATCTATACTTTTACTTTTACTTAAGTACATTTTGTTTGAAGTATTGTACTTCGCTACATTTTAAAATCATATCCGTTACTGAGTAAAAAATAATAGTACACGGGAGAAAAAAAAATCACACTCCGGAACCTACTGCATTGGTTGAAAGGCGGGAGAACAAACGCGCAAGAAAGGTGACGCAGACCTATAGACAGACCCAGCTGAAGTTGAAACGAATCGCGCTCGAATTCTTATGAAACGAATTATGTCCTCGAGGATAGATATTTGTTTGCTAAAAAAGTGAACGCAAAGTGGCTGCAAAAGGAGGATATAGGACACTACCCGTCCTGCAGATAAAGGTATGTGCCGATTATAACTTCGAGTGACTTACGTGATGCAGAGGGAATCCTGAAATCCAGTCATGAAAGTGAAATTATTCACTTAACGCAGATATCACGTAAAACATGCAAAATAATGGATAGATACATGGAAAGTAGAACTGTGCAATAAATCCAATCGCAACCTGGTCTGTGAATATTTAAGCACAAAAATACTGCATGTAAATGTATAACCCTATTTGTTCTGCTGAGCTGCGCCGCTTTTTGTCTACTAAGTTAACTTAGTACATACTCAAGTATGCGTGACATTCATGTGCTGTGTCTGAAATAGGGATGTAACGATATTAACGTTATCGCGCTATCGCGGTGGTAAACGTGTCTCGATATCGTCGTGGTGGAGTTACAATAAGAAAAAGGACAGGTGTCCGTCAAAAAGCAAGAGGGTTAAACACAGTCCCGCGGAACAAATTATTGTTAACTACATAGACCATGATCCTTTGCGCTGCATCGCCATACGCAACCGCACGCGGATTGCGCGCCTCTCGCTGCACGCTTTCCACACAAGCTCACAGCCAGAATGGCCGACAGCGATACTTCTAAGGATGAAAACAATAACCCCGAAGTTGAGATTGTGCCTGCTCCTGCAGCTTTTAAGTCAGATGTCTGGAAACATTTTGGTTTCGCCGTGTCAAAAAACGCAAAAGGAGAGAAGGTGGTGGACAGACAATGGACTATGTGCAAGCATTGCCACAGTAAACTGCGATACAACACGGGAAACACAAGCAATATGCAAAGTCATCTGACGACTCATCATCCGGAAAAGTTTGCAGATTCTCTCACAAAGAATGTCCTGTCCGGTCAAAAAACCCTGAAGGAGGCATTTTCAACAACTATCCCACACAACAGCCCAAGGGCTCAAGAAATCACGAGGTACATCGCGGAATACATAGCGTGTGATTTACGTCCCTTTTCTGCTGTAGATGGTAAAGGATTTAAAAGGTTAGTGACCAAGCTTGAGCCGAAGTATCAAATGCCGTCGCGGGCGCATTTTAGTCAAACTGTGTTCCCTGCTCTTTACCACGAGACAAAAGAACGTGTCATGTTGAATCTTAAACAGTCTGAGTGCATTGCTATTACCACTGATGGGTGGACTTCCAGAGCGACTCACAGTTACATCACTATTACGGCACATGTTTTGACGAGTGAATGGGAAATGCAGAGTTACGTTTTACAAACTAGACAGCTTAGCGAATCACACACTGGCGTAAACATAGCTGAAGTCCTTAAATCTGCAGTCAAAGAGTGGGAGCTGGACAAGATTGGAACAAGGATCGCTGTTGTCACTGACAACGCAAGCAATATGCGAGTAGCAGTTAAGGAAGCCGAACTGTCCCCTCACATACGGTGCTTTGCGCACACACTAAACCTCGCCTCCCAAGCAGGTTTAAAGGTCAACGCAGTGAGCCGCCTCCTCGGTAGAGTCAGACGTGTAGCAAGTTTTTTTCACCGCAGTTCTACAGCCACAGCCGTGCTGACAACCAAACAAAAACTACTCAATCTCCCTGTACATAAACTCATTATTGATGTAGTGACAAGATGGAATAGCTCTCTGGACATGGTAGAGCGATACCTTGAACAACAACAAGCTGTTGCTGCAGCCCTACTGAGTGATGAACTGAGACACAAGTCATGTGAAATTGACACTTTGGACACATCTGACATTGCCAATGCAGAGGATCTTGTGAAGATTCTTTCACCAATAAAAAAGGCCACAACTGTTCTCTGTGATGAGTCGCAACCTACAATATCTCTCATTTCACCACTAAAACAAATGATTCAAGACAGCATGGTCACAGATAATCACGACTCAAATGCCATTGCTCAGATGAAGGCAGCCATTCTGAAGGATCTTACTGACAGATACCAAGGAGAGGATGAAAGTTCATACAGGGGAGCAGTGCTTTGGATCCACGCTTTCGAACCTTGCAACATCTAGGCAGTGGAGAGAGAGAGGACGTCTTTGAAAGATTAAAGTTGAAAGCATCACAAATGCAACAACAGGTAAAAAAAATGTTAATGCATAGACAAAATTGAGAGAAATACAATAAAATTTAACAAAATCCTAATATAATGTATCATTTATGAACCAGGACCAAGATGTGCTGCCAAGGAGCCCAAATCCAACAGATCTGGATGACAGCAGCGCAAGCTTTGTGCCTCCTCTTAAGAAGCATGCCCTTGAGGACCTCCTTGGCTCTTCTTTTAGCAGTAATCAAGTCACAGGTGGAATTCAGGCAGAAATTGACTCTTACTGCAAAGAAGCATTAGTTTCTCTGTCTGCTTGCCCTCTTAAGTGGTGGAAAGACAATGCAGGGCGGTATCCTATTCTGTCTTCATTAGCAAAAACCTACCTGTGTATACCCGCTACCTCGGTGCCCAGTGAAAGGGTATTTTCAACAGCAGGGGATATTGTAAATGCCCAGAGGTCTCTTCTTCTCCCTTGCAATGTAGATCTTTTGATCTTTCTAAAGAAAAACTTGAACATAAGCTAAAGGATAGTTAAGTGTTTTTCAGAAGGCTTTTTGCCAGACTGTTTCAGGATTTTTTTTCTTGCAATGTAGATCTTTTGATCTTCTCTGATAAAAAACATAAGCTAACTGATAGGTCAGTGTTTTTTTAAAGGCCTTTGACTGACTATTTTGACGTGAACATAAGCTAACTGATAGGTCAGTGTTTTTTAAAAGGCTTTTTGACTATTTCATTTAAGTTGATGTTCCTCGTAAATACCTGTTTAAAAGGCTGCTTTTATTTGCCTTGCACATTTAAACCTGACTTAACTTGATATTTGTTTGCACTTAAAGGGAATTCCCTATTGTTTACAATTGTTCTAGTTGCTTAACTTGAACATTGCATAGAAGAATTAACAGAATATTGATGTTCCTGACTACAACTTGCTCTTTAAAAGCACTATGTGATCAGCGTTTTATGTTGTCATGATCCATAAATACAACAATAAATTGCCTGTTGACTGGCAAAAGCAGAAGAAATGTCTGTATTTTTTTCTATTATCATCACAAACACTATCCTAAACTATTTAACAATACCGTGAGCTTTTCCACAATATCGCAATAAATATCATACCGTGAGGTCAATATCGGAAATTGTATCTGTACCGTGAGATTTTGATATCGTTACATCCCTAGTCTGAAATCTCCACTCAAAGCACTACTCCCTAACCCCTATGTTGGGGGTAGAGAGCAGAGCACTATATAGTGAGCTCACCAGCATAATAGAAACACCACTTTCGGACACTACTCGATCGTCTCTCTGCGCCGTTGATTACATCATCTGTCAGCTGATGCCGAGCCGGCTCTGGGCTTAATAGAATTTTTAAAATAAATACATTACTTTATATTGAGCTTATTTCTCCAAAATTTAAAAACTAAAAGTGATTTCTGGCCGTTTTTGTTTTAATGCACTACTCCACACATTATTATAACTTATTTTTACGATCCGCGCAATGCATGATGGTATGTAGGGCTTTGTTAGTGACCATCGGTTGTACACATGGTTGTACACTACTTTTCAAAATGCATTCTGGGATACATTGAGAGGACTATATAGGGTATAATAATCATCATTATACATTCGGACAGCACTACAAAATGGCAAGCTCACTATATAGTCCACTATATAGTGAGTAGTGGGACATTTCGGACACAGCAAAGGTGTTTTCAGCGTCTCGCAAACAATTTGTGAATATGAACATTTCCAGAGCTGCTCTGAGAGAATGCCTAATGGGCATTTTCATAATTTTATTTGAGAAAAAACTTTGTTTTTTTATACTTTTCTTCCCTTTTGGTCTTCACTACAACCCGTCAAAATAAAAGTTGGGTTTCACTATGAGAAATTATGACAGAAATATTACTATTGTAGGCATACAGAAGAACGTAGCCTACCTCTCAAAATAATAATAATAATAATAATAACAACAACAATATTAATACATTTCATTATTTAAAAGTATATATTTTTTTGTCCATGGTTTAATTTAGTAAATCTGTTTTTGCAGCGCTTCCTCCAAAAACAAAAGGACACAAGTTTAAATTTACATTTGATTACCACCGTTTTTAATAATATATTTGTATTAAATCAAAGAAACATTAATTTTCTGAATAAAATGCATTTCATAGGACAATATAATTCTTAAACATTTTAATAAATAATTAATGCTAAAAATAAGTTGTGATTATCAATTATTGAATTTAATTGATTAGACATGTTTTATTAAAATTTTAATAAACAAAACAAACAAATGGTTTCAAGTTTATTATAATTAAAAGCATTTGTTCAACCAAATAAAAACCCTGTTTTCGTAATAATTTTAACTGATGATAATAATAATAATTTATTTAATAATTGATTAATACTGTAAACCATGGTATTTTCAGAGACGTTATCACACTGTGAAAATCTCATACCATTACAACCCCACACGGGGATTCCCCCACCCCGGTGTTAAAAAAGTAACTCAGTAACTTTTACTTTGAGTAAATTTTAAATGAATTTTACTTGAGTAGATTTTTAGACCAGTACTTTTACTTGTACTTAAGTAAAATTTTATTGAAGTAGTAGTACTTTTACTTGAGTAGCATATTTTATTACTCTTTCCACCTCTGCATATGGGTTTGTTCAGTTCGGCGAGGCGGTTCAAATGAGCCTGGGCTCCGACGTATCCGTTCAGTTTTCGCTGAGATATTTGCGTTTTTCCCTTCTGGAGGGGATTTGGGGGCCTGTATCTCGGGCCCCCGGGGGCCCACTAGGCTGGGGGTGGTGTCTTTCGAAGAGTTCTCGGTCCGTTCTCCACTCGCTGAAAATTTGGCGTCGATAGATTTATTTTTCAACGAGATATTTGCAGTTATTTCTCCCAAGCTCGTGGTGCCATTTCAGAGCGCGCCGACGGTTTTTGGCTAATATCTCCGCGAATACTCCACCAAAAATGACAAAACACATATGGTTTTGTTCAGTTCGGCGAGGCGTTTCAAATGAGCCCAGGCTGGGGGTGGTGTCTTTCGAGAGTTCTCGTCCGTTCTCCACTCACTGAAAATTTGGCGTTGATAGGTTTATTTTTCACAGAGATATTTGCAGTTATTTCTCCCAAGCTCGTGGCGCCATTTCAGAGAGCGGCCGACGGTTTTCGGCTAATATCTCCGCGAATACTCCACCAAAAATGACGAAACACATATGGTTTTGTTCAGTTCGGCGAGGCGGTTCAAATGAGCCCGGGCTCCGACGGATCCGTTCAGTTTTCGCCGAGATACTTGCGTTTTTCTCTTCTGGAGGGGCTTTGGGGGCATGTATCTCGGGACCCCGGGCGCCCACGAGGCTTAGGGTGGTCTCTTTCGAAAGGTCTTTGTGCGTTCTCCACTCGCTGAAAATTTGGCGTCGATAGATTTATTTTTCACCGAGATATTTGCAGTTATTTCTCCCAAGCTCGTGGCGGCATTTCAGAGCACGGCCGACGGTTTTCGGCTAATATCTCCGCGAATACTCCACCAAAAATGACGAAACACATATGGTTTTGTTCAGTTCGACGAGGCGGTTCAAATGAGCCCGGGCTCTGACGGATCCGTTCAGTTTTCGCTGAGATATTTGCGTTTTTCCCTTCTGGAGGGGCTTTGGGGGCCGGTATCTTGGGCCCCCGGGGGCCCACTAGGCTGGGGTGGTCTCTTTCGAAAGGTCTCGGTCCGTTCTCCACTCGCTGAAAATTTGGCGTCGATAGATTTATTTTTCACCGAGATATTTGCAGTTATTTCTCCCAAGCTCGTGGCGCCATTTCAGAGCGCGGCGGACGGTTTTCGGCTAATATCTCCGCGAATACTCCACCAAAAATGACGAAACTCATATGGTTTTGTTCAGTTTGGCGAGGCGGTTCAAATGAGCCCGGGCTCTGATGGATCTGTTCAGTTTTCACTGAGATATTTGCGTTTTACCCTTCCAGAGGGGCTTTGGGGGCCGGTATCTTGGGCCCCCGGGGGCCCACTAGGCTGGGGGTGGTGTCTTTCGAGAGTTCTCGGTCCGTTCTCCAATCGCTGAAAATTTGGCGTTGATAGGTTTATTTTTCACAGAGATATTTGCAGTTATTTCTCCCAAGCTCGTGGCGCCATTTCAGAGAGCGGCCGACGGTTTTCGGCTAATATCTCCGCGAATACTCCACCAAAAATGACGAAACACATATGGTTTTGTTCAGTTCGACGAGGCGGTTCAAATGAGCCCAGGCTCTGACGGATCCGTTCAGTTTTCGCCGAGATACTTGCGTTTTTCTCTTCTGGAGGGGCTTTGGGGGCCTGTATCTCGGGACCCCGGGGGCCCACGAGGCTTAGGGTGGTCTCTTTCGAAAGGTCTTTGTGCGTTCTCCACTCGCTGAAAATTTTGCGTCAATAGATTTATTTTTCACCGAGATATTTGCAGTTATTTCTCCCAAGCTCGTGGCGCCATTTCAGAGTGCGGCCGACGGTATTCGACTAATATCTCCGCGAATACTCCACCAAAAATGACGAAACACATATGGTTTTGTTCAGTTCGGCGAGGCGGTTCAAATGAGCCTGGGCTCTGATGGATCCGTTCAGTTTTCGCTGAGATATTTGCGTTTTACCCTTCTGGAGGGGTTTTGGGGGCCGGTATCTTGGGCCCCCGGGGGCCCACTAGGCTGGGGTGGTGTCTTTCGAATGGTCTCGGTCCGTTCTCCACTCGCTGAAAATTTGGCGTCGATAGATTTATTTTTCACAGAGATATTTGCAGTTATTTCTTCGCAAGCTCGTGGCGCCATTTCAGAGCGCGGCCGACGGTTTTCGGCTAATATCTCCGCAAATACTCCACCAAAAATGACGAAACACATATGGTTTTGTTCAGTTTGGCGAGGCGGTTCAAATGAGCCCGGGCTCTGATGGATCTGTTCAGTTTTCGCTGAGATAATTGCGTTTTACCCTTCCAGAGGGGCTTTGGGGGCCGGTATCTTGGGCCCCCGGGGGCCCACTAGGCTGGGGGTGGTGTCTTTCGAGAGTTCTCGGTCCGTTCTCCACTCGCTGAAAATTTAGCGTTGATAGGTTTATTTTTCACAGAGATATTTGCAGTTATTTCTCCCAAGCTCATGGTGCCATTTCAGAGAGCGGCCGACGGTTTTCGGCTAATATCTCCGCGAATACTCCACCAAAAATGACGAAACACATATGGTTTTGTTCAGTTCGGCGAGGCGGTTCAAATGAGCCCGGGCTCTGATGGATCCGTTCAGTTTTCGCTGAGATATTTGCGTTTTTCCCTTCTGGAGGGGCTTTGGGGGCCGGTATCTTGGGCCCCCGGGGCCCACTAGGCTGGGGGTGGTCTCTTTCGAAAGGTCTCGGTCCGTTCTCCACTCGCTGAAAATTTGGCGTCGATAGATTTATTTTTCACCGAGATATTTGCAGTTATTTCTCCCAAGCTCGTGGCGCCATTTCAGAGCGCGGCCGACGGTTTTCGGCTAATATCTCCGCGAATACTCCACCAAAAATGACGAAACACATATGGTTTTGTTCAGTTCGGCGAGGCGGTTCAAATGAGCCCGGGCTCTGACGGATCCGTTCAGTTTTCGCTGAGATATTTGCGTTTTTCCCTTCTGGAGGGGCTTTGGGGGCCTGTATCTTGGGCCCCCGGGGGCCCACTAGGCTGGGGTGGTCTCTTTCGAAAGGTCTCGGTCCGTTCTCCACTCGCTGAAAATTTGGCGTCGATAGATTTATTTTTCACCGAGATATTTGCAGTTATTTCTCCCAAGCTCGTGGCGCCATTTCAGAGCGTGGCCGACGGTTTTCGGCTAATATCTCCGCGAATACTCCACCAAAAATGACGAAACACATATGGTTTTGTTCAGTTCGGCGAGGCGGTTCAAATGAGCCCGGGCTCCGACGGATCCGTTCAGTTTTCGCTGAGATACTTGCGTTTTTCTCTTCTGGAGGGGCTTTGGGGGCCTGTATCTCGGGACCCCGGGGGCCCACGAGGCTTGGGGTGGTCTCTTTCGAAAGGTCTCGGTGCGTTCTCCACTCGCTGAAAATTTGGCGTCGATAGATTTATTTTTCACCGAGATATTTGCAGTTATTTCTCCCAAGCTCGTGGCGCCATTTCAGAGTGCGGCCGACGGTTTTCGGCTGAATATTCTCCGCGAATACTCCACCAAAAATGACGAAACACATATGATTTTGTTCAGTTCGACGAGGCGGTTCAAATGAGCCCGGGCTCTGACGGATCCGTTCAGTTTTCGCTGAGATATTTGCATTTTTCCCTTCTGGAGGGGCTTTGGGGGCCTGGTATCTTGGGCCCCCGGGGGCCCACTAGGCTGGGGGTGGTCTCTTTCGAAAGGTCTCGGTCCGTTCTCCACTCGCTGAAAATTTGGCGTTGATAGATTTATTTTTCACAGAGATATTTGCAGTTATTTCTCCCAAGCTCGTGGCGCCATTTCAGAGCGCGGCCGACGGTTTTCGGCTAATATCTCCGCGAATACTCCACCAAAAATGACGAAACTCATATGGTTTTGTTCAGTTTGGCGAGGCTGGTTCAAATGAGCCCGGGCTCTGACGGATCTGTTCAGTTTTCGCTGAGATATTTGCGTTTTACCCTTCCAGAGGGGCTTCGGGGGCCGGTATCTTGGGCCCCCGGGGGCCCACTAGGCTGGGGGTGGTCTCTTTCGAAAGGTCTCGGTCCGTTCTCCACTCGCTGAAAATTTGGCGTCGATAGATTTTATTTTTCACCAGAGATATTTGCAGTTATTTCTCCCAAGCTCGTGGCGCCATTTCAGAGCGCGGCCGACGGTTTTCGGCTAATATCTCCGCGAATGCTCCACCAAAAATGACGAAACACATATGGTTTTGTTCAGTTCGACGAGGCGGTTCAAATGAGCCCGGGCTCCGACGGATCCGTTCAGTTTTCGCCGAGATACTTGCGTTTTTCTCTTCTGGAGGGGCTTTGGGGGCCTGTATCTCGGGACCCCGGAGGCCCACGAGGCTTAGGGTGGTCTCTTTCGAAAGGTCTTTGTGCGTTCTCCACTCGCTGAAAATTTGGCGTCAATAGATTTATTTTTCACCGAGATATTTGCAGTTATTTCTCCCAAGCTCGTGGCGCCATTTCAGAGCGCGGCCGACGGTTTTCGGCTAATATCTTCCGCAACATCTCCACCAAAAATGACGAAACACATATGATTTTGTTCAGTTCGACGAGGCGGTTCAAATGAGCCCGGGCTCTGACGGATCCGTTCAGTTTTCGCTGAGATATTTGCATTTTTCCCTTCTGGAGGGGCTTTGGGGGCCGGTATCTTGGGCCCCCGGGGGCCCACTAGGCTGGGGGTGGTCTCTTTCCGAAAGGTATCGGTCCGTTCTCCACTCGCTGAAAATTTGGCGTCGATAGATTTATTTTTCACAGAGAATATTTGCAGTTATTTCTCGCAAGCTCGTGGCGCCATTTCAGAGCGCGGCCGACGGTTTTTGGCTAATATCTCCGCGAATACTCCACCAAAAATGACGAAACACATATGGTTTTGTTCAGTTTGGCGAGGCGGTTCAAATGAGCCCGGGCTCCTGATGGATCTGTTCAGTTTTCGCTGAGATATTTGCGTTTTACCCTTCCAGAGGGGCTTTGGGGGCCGGTATCTTGGGCCCTCGGGGGCCCACTAGGCTGGGGGTGGTGTCTTTTGAGAGTTCTCGGTCGTTCTCCACTCGCTGAAAATTTGGCGTTGATAGGTTTATTTTTCACCTCGAGATATTTGCAGTTATTTCTCCCAAGCTCGTGGCGCCATTTCAGAGAGCGGCCGACGGTTTTCGGCTGAGTATCTCCGCGAATATTCCACCGAAAAGTGAGGAAACCAACACATTCTCACCCTCAACTCGTCACTTTTGACCACTTTTGACCAAGCTTCAATATCTGACGCTTTGGGGCGCCCTTTGGCGTCAGTTCATGACGCGATCCTACAGCGTCATATAACTGACGCTTTCCTTTAGCGTCAGTTGGATGACGTGGTTAGGTTTAGGTCTGGGGTAGGGTAGGGTTACACGCGATCCTCAGGGCGTCATGGACTGACGCTAGAGGGCGCCCCAAAGCGTCAGATATTGAAGCTTGGTCAAATGCTTCCCAAGTCGTCAGTTAGGTGACGCCTTGGGGTGAGAATGCCTCTGACGAAACACATATGGTTTTGTTCAGTTCGGCTGAGGCGGTTCAAATGCAGCCCGGGCTCCGACGGATTCCGTCTCAGTTTTCGTCGAGATACTTGCGTTTTCTCTTCTGGAGGGGTTTCTCGGGGCCTGTATCTCGGGACCCCGGGGGCCCACGAGGCTTAGGGTGGTCTCTTTCGAAAGGTCTTTGTGCGTTCTCCACTCGCTGAAATTTGGCGTCAATAGATTTATTTTTCACCGAGATATTTGCAGTTATTTCTCCTAAGCCGTGGCGCCATTTCAGAGCACGGCCTGAAGGCTTTCGGCTAACAGTCTCTGTGCAATACTCCACCAAAAATGACGAAACACATATGGTTTTGTTCAGTTCGACGAGGCGGTTCAAATGAGCCCGGGCTCTGATGGATCTGTTCAGTTTTCGCTGAGATATTTGCGTTTTACCCTTCCAGAGGGGCTTTGGGGGCCGGTATCTTAGGGCCCCCGGGGCCCACTAGGCTGGGGGTGGTGTCTTTCGAGAGTTCTCGGTCCGTTCTCCACTCGCTGAAAATTTGGCGTTCATAGGTTTATTTTTCACAGAGATATTTGCAGTTATTTCTCCCAAGCTCGTGGCGCCATTTCAGAGCGCGGCCGACGGTTTTCGGCTAATATCTCCGCGAATACTCCACCAAAAATGACGAAACACATATGGTTTTGTTCAGTTCGACGAGGCGGTTCAAATGAGCCCGGGCTCTGACGGATCCGTTCAGTTTTCGCTGAGATATTTGCGTTTTTCCCTTCTGGAGGGGCTTTGGGGGCCTGTATCTTGGGCCCCGGGGGCCCACTGAGGCTGGGGTGGTCTCTTTCGAAAGGTCTCGGTCCGTTCTCCACTCGCTGAAAATTTGGCGTCGATAGATTTATTTTTCACCGAGATATTTGCAGTTATTTCTCCCAAGCTCGTGGCGCCATTTCAGAGCGCGGCCGACGGTTTTCGGCTAATATCTCCGCGAATACTCCACCAAAAATGACGAAACACATATGGTTTTGTTCAGTTCGGCGAGGCGGTTCAAATGAGCCCGGGCTCCGACGGATCCGTTCAGTTTTCGCTGAGATACTTGCGTTTTTCTCTTCTGGAGGGGCTTTGGGGGCCTGTATCTCGGGACCCCGGGGGCCCACGAGGCTTGGGGTGGTCTCTTTCGAAAGGTCTTTGTGCGTTCTCCACTCGCTGAAAATTTGGCGTCGATAGATTTATTTTTCACAGAGATATTTGCAGTTATTTCTCCCAAGCTCGTGGCGCCATTTCAGAGCGCGGCCGACGGTTTTCGGCTAATATCTCCGCGAATACTCCACCAAAAATGACGAAACACATATGGTTTTGTTCAGTTCGGCGAGGCGGTTCAAATGAGCCCGGGCTCTGATGGATCTGTTCAGTTTTCGCTGAGATATTTGCGTTTTACCCTTCCAGAGGGGCTTTGGGGGCCGGTATCTTGGGGCCCCCGGGGGCCCACTAGGCTGGGGGTGGTGTCTTTCGAGAGTTCTCGGTCCGTTCTCCACTCGCTGAAAATTTGGCGTTGATAGGTTTATTTTTCACAGAGATATTTGCAGTTATTTCTCCCAAGCTCGTGGCGCCATTTCAGAGCGCGGCCGACGGTTTTCGGCTAATATCTCCGCGAATACTCCACCAAAAATGACGAAACACATATGGTTTTGTTCAGTTCGGCGAGGCGGTTCAAATGAGCCCGGGCTCTGACGGATCCGTTCAGTTTTCGCTGAGATATTTGCGTTTTTCCCTTCTGGAGGGGCTTTGGGGGCCGGTATCTTGGGCCCCCGGGGGCCCACTAGGCTGGGGGTGGTCTCTTTCGAAAGGTCTCGGTCCGTTCTCCACTCGCTGAAAATTTGGCGTTGATAGATTTATTTTTCACCGAGATATTTGCAGTTATTTCTCCCAAGCTCGTGGCGCCATTTCAGAGCGCGGCCGACGGTTTTCGGCTAATATCTCCGCGAATGCTCCACCAAAAATGACGAAACACATATGGTTTTGTTCAGTTCGACGAGGCGGTTCAAATGAGCCCGGGCTCCGACGGATCCGTTCAGTTTTCGCTGAGATACTTGCGTTTTCTCTTCTGGAGGGGCTTTGGGGGCCTGTATCTCGGGACCCCGGAGGCCCACGAGGCTTAGGGTGGTCTCTTTCGAAAGGTCTTTGTGCGTTCTCCACTCGCTGAAAATTTGGCGTCAATAGATTTATTTTTCACCGAGATATTTGCAGTTATTTCTCCCAAGCTCGTGGCGCCATTTCAGAGCGCGGCCGACGGTTTCGGCTAATGTCTCCGCGAATACTCCACCAAAAATGACGAAACACATATGATTTTGTTCAGTTCGACGAGGCGGTTCAAATGAGCCCGGGCTCTGACGGATCCGTTCAGTTTTCGCTGAGATATTTGCATTTTTCCCTACTGGAGGGGCTTTGGGGGCCGGTATCTTGGGCCCCCGGGGGCCCACTAGGCTGGGGTGGTCTCTTCGAAAGGTCTCGGTCCGTTCTCCACTCGCTGAAAATTTGGCGTTGATAGATTTATTTTTCACAGAGATATTTGCAGTTATTTCTCCCAAGCTCGTGGCGCCATTTCAGAGCGCGGCCGACGGTTTTCGGCTAATATCTCTGCGAATACTCCACCAAAAATGACGAAACACATATGGTTTTGTTCAGTTTGGCTAGGCGGTTCAAATGAGCCCGGGCTCTGATGGATCTGTTCAGTTTTCGCTGAGATATTTGCGTTTTACCCTTCCAGAGGGGCTTTGGGGGCCGGTATCTTGGGCCCCCGGGGGCCCACTAGGCTGGGGGTGGTGTCTTTCGAGAGTTCTCGGTCCGTTCTCCACTCGCTGAAAATTTGGCGTTGATAGGTTTATTTTTCACCGAGATATTTGCAGTTATTTCTCCCAAGCTCGTGGCGCCATTTCAGAGAGCGGCCGACGGTTTTCGGCTAATATCTCCGCAATATTCCACCGAAAAGTGAGGAAACCAACACATTCTCACCCCAACTCGTCACTTTTGACCACTTTTGACCAAGCTTCCACATCTGACGCTTTGGGCGCCTTCGGCGTCAGTTCATGACGCGTATCCTACAGCGTCATATAACTGACGCTTTCCTTTAGCGTCAGTTGGATGACGTGGTTAGGTTTAGGTCTGGGGTAGGGTAGGGTTACACGCTGATCCTAGGGCGTCATGGACTGACGCTAGAGGGCGCCCCAAAGCGTCAGATATTGAAGCTTGGTCAAATGCTTCCCAAGTCGTCAGTTAGGTGACGCCTTGGGGGTGAGAATGCCTTGACGAAACACATATGGTTTTGTTCAGTTCGGCGAGGCGGTTCAAATGAGCCCGGGCTCCGACGCTGATCCGTTCAGTTTTCGCCGAGATACTTGCGTTTTTCTCTTCTGGAGGGGCTTTGGGGGCCTGTATCTCGGGACCCCGGGGCCCCACTAGGCTTAGGGTGGTCTCTTTCGAAAGGTCTTTGTGCGTTCTCCACTCGCTGAAAATTTGGCGTCAATAGATTTGATTTTTCACCGAGATATTCTGCAGTTATTTCTCCTAAGCTCGTGGCGCCATTTCAGAGCACGGCCGAAGGTTTTCGGCTAATATCTCCGCGAATACTCCACCAAAAATGACGAAACACATATGGTTTTGTTTCAGTTCTACGAGGCGGTTCAAATGAGCCCGGGCTCTGATGGATCTGTTCAGTTTTCGCTGAGATATTTGCGTTTTACCCTTCCAGAGGGCTTTGGGGGCCGGTATCTAGGGCCCCCGGGGCCCACTAGGCTGGGGGTGGTGTCTTTTGAGAGTTCTCTGTCCGTTCTCCACTCGCTGAAAATTTGGCGTCGATAGGTTTATTTTTCACAGAGATATTTGCAGTTATTTCTCCCAAGCTCGTGGTGCCATTTCAGAGAGCGGCCGACGGTTTCGGCTAATATCTCTGCGATACTCCACCAGAAATGACGAAACACATATGGTTTTGTTCAGTTCGGCGAGGCGGTTCAAATGAGCCCGGGCTCTGATGGATCCGTTCAGTTTTCGCTGAGATATTTGCGTTTTTCCCTTCCAGAGGGGCTTTGGGGGCCGGTATCTTGGGCCCCCGGGGGCCCACTAGGCTGGGGGTGGTCTCTTTCGAAAGTTCTCGGTCCGTTCTCCACTCGCTGAAAATTTGGCGTCGATAGGTTTATTTTTCACCGAGATATTTGCAGTTATTTCTCCCAAGCTTCGTGGCGCCATTTCAGAGCGCGGCCGACGGTTTTCGGCTAATATCTCCGCGAATACTCCACCAAAAATGACGAAACACGTATGGTTTTGTTCAGTTCGACGAGGCGGTTCAAATGAGCCCGGGCTCTGACGGATCCGTTCAGTTTTCGCTGAGATATTTGCGTTTTTCCCTTCTGGAGGGGTTTGGGGGCCTGTATCTTGGGCCCCGGGGGCCCACTAGGCTGGGGGTGGTCTCTTTCGAAAGGTCTCGGTCCGTTCTCCACTCGCTGAAAATTTGGCGTCGATAGATTTATTTTTCACCGAGATATTTGCAGTTATTTCTCCCAAGCTCGTGGCTCCATTTCAGAGCGCGGCCGACGGTTTTCGGCTAATATCTCCGCGAATGCTCCACCAAAAATGACGAAACACATATGGTTTTGTTCAGTTCGACGAGGCGGTTCAAATGAGCCCGGGCTCCGACGGATCCGTTCAGTTTTCGCCGAGATACTTGCGTTTTTCTCTTCTGGAGGGGCTTTGGGGGCCTGTATCTCGGGACCCCGGAGGCCCACGAGGCTTAGGGTGGTCTCTTTCGGAAAGGTCTTTGTGCGTTCTCCACTGGCTGAAAATTTGGCATCAATAGATTTATTTTTCACAGAGATATTTGCAGTTATTTCTCCCAAGCTCGCTGGCGCCATTTCAGAGGCGCGGCCGACGTTTTCGGGCTGATATCTCCGCAATACTCCACCAAAAATGACGAAACACATATGATTTTGTTCAGTTCGACGAGGCGGTTCAAATGAGCCCGGGCTCTGACGGATCTGTTCAGTTTTCGCTGAGATATTTGCATTTTTCCCTTCTGGAGGGGCTTTGGGGGCCGGTATCTTGGGCCCCCGGGGGCCCACTAGGCTGGGGGTGGTCCTCTTTCGAAAGGTATCGGTCGTTCTCCACTCGCTGACAATTTGGCGTCGATAGATTTATTTTTCACAGAGATATTTGCAGTTATTTTTCGCAAGCTCGTGGCGCCATTTCAGAGGCGCGGCCGACGGTTTTTGGCTACATATCTCGCAAATACTCCACCAAAAATGACGAAACTCATATGGTTTTGTTCAGTTTGGCGAGGCGGTTCAAATGAGCCCGGGCTCTGATTGATCTGTTCAGTTTTCGCTGAGATATTTGCATTTTACCCTTCCAGAGGGGCTTTGGGGCCGGTATCTTGGGCCCCCGGGGGCCCACTAGGCTGGGGGTGGTGTCTTCGAGAGTTCTCGGTCTGTTCTCCACTCGCTGAAAATTTGGCGTTGATAGGTTTATTTTTCACCGAGATATTTGCAGTTATTTCTCCCAAGCTTGATGGCAGCCATTTCAGAGGCGCGGCCGACGGTTTTGGGCTAATATCTCGCGAATACTCCACCAAAAATGACGGAACACGTATGGTTTTGTTCAGTTCGAGCGAGGCGGTTCAAATGAGCCCGGGCTCTGACGGATCCCGTTCAGTTTTCGCTGAGATATTTGCGTTTTCCCTTCTGGAGGGGTTTTGGGGCCGGTATCTTGGGCCCCAGGGGGCCCACTGAGGCTGGGGTGGTCTCTTTCGAAAGGTCTCGGTCCGTTTTTCCACTCGCTGAAAATTTGGCGTCCATAGATTTATTTTTCACCAAGATATTTGCAGTTATTTCTCCCAAGCTCGCTGGCTCCATTTCAGAGCGCGGCCGACGGTTTTCGGCTAATGTCTCCACGAATGCTCCACCAAAAATGACGAAACACATATGGTTTTGTTCAGGTCGACGAGGCGGTTTCAAATGAGCCCGGGCTCCGACGGATCCGTTCGAGTTTCGCCGAGATGCTTGCGTTTTCTCTTCTGGAGGGGCTTTGGGGCCTGTCTCTGGGACCCCGGAGGCCCACGAGGCTTAGGGTGGTCTCTTTTGGAAGGTCTTTGTGCGTTCTCCACTCGCTGAAAATTTGGCGTCAATAGATTTATTTTTCACAGAGATATTTGCAGTTATTTCTCCCAAGCTCGTGGCGCCATTTCAGAGGCGCGGCCGACGGTCTTTCGGCTGAATATCTTCCGCGAATACTCCACCAAAAATGACGAAACACATATGATTTTGTTCAGTTCGACGAGGCGGTTCAAATGAGCCCGGGCTCTGATTGATCTGTTCAGTTTTCGCTGAGATATTTGCATTTTACCCTTCCAGAGGGGCTTTGGGGCCGATATCTTGGGCCCCCGGGGGCCCACTAGGCTGGGGGTGGTGTCTTCGAGAGTTCTCGGTCCGTTCTCGACTCGCTGAAAATTTGGCGTTGATAGGTTTATTTTTCACCGAGATATTTGCAGTTATTTCTCCCAAGCTCGTGGCGCCATTTCAGAGGCGGCCGACGGTTTTCGGCTAATATCTCCGCGATACTGCCACCGAAAAAGTGAGGAAACCAACACATTCTCACCCAAACTCGTCACTTTTGACCACTTTTGACCAAGCTTCAATATCTGACGCTTTGGGCGCCCTTTGGCGTCAGTTCATGACGCGATCCTACAGCGTCATATAACTGACGCTTTCCTTTAGCGTCAGTTGGATGACGTGGTTAGGTTTAGGTCTGGGGTAGGGTAGGGTAGGGTTACACACGATCCTAGGGCGTCATGGACTGACGCTGAGAGGGCGCCCCAAAGCGTCAGATATTGAAGCTTGGTCAAATGCTTCCCGAGTCGTCAGTTAGGTGACGCCTTGGGGGTGAGAATGTCCTTGACGAAACACATATGGTTTTGTTCAGTTCGGCGAGGCGGTTCAAATGAGCCCGGGCTCCGACGGATCCGTTCAGTTTCCGCCGAGATACTTGCGTTTTCTCTTCTGGAGGGGCTTTGGGGGCCTGTATCTGGAGACCCCGGGGGCCCACGAGGCTTAGGGTGGTCTCTTTCGAAAGGTCTTTGTGCGTTCTCCACTCGCTGAAAATTTGGCGTCAATAGATTTTATTTTTCACCGAGATATTTGCAGTTATTTCTCCTAAGCTCGTGGCGCCATTTTCAGAGCACGGCCGACGGTTTTCGGCTAATATCTCCGTGAATACTCCACCAAAAATGACGAAACACATATGGTTTTGTTCAGTTCGACGAGGCGGTTCAAATGAGCCCGGGCTCTGATGGATCTGTTCAGTTTTCGCTGAGATATTTGCGTTTTACCCTTCCAGAGGGGCTTTGGGGGCCGGTATCTCGGGCCCCCGGGGCCCACTAGGCTGGGGTGGTGTCTTTCGAGAGTTCTCGGTCCGTTCTCCACTCGCTGAAAATTTGGCGTCGATAGGTTTATTTTTCACAGAGATATTTGCAGTTATTTCTCCCAAGCTCGTGGTGCCATTTCAGAGAGCGGCCAACGGTTTTCGGCTGATATCTCTGCGAATACTCCACCAAAAATGACGAAACACATATGGTTTTGTTCAGTTCGGCAAGGCGGTTCAAATGAGCCCGGGCTCCGATGGATCCGTTCAGTTTTCGCCGAGATACTTGCGTTTTTCTCTTCTGGAGGGGCTTTGGGGGCCTGTATCCGGGACCCCGGGGGCCCACGAGGCTTAGGGTGGTCTCTTTCGAAAGTTCTTTGTGCGTTCTCCACTCGCTGAAAATTTGGCGTCGATAGATTTATTTTTCACCGAGATATTTGCAGTTATTTCTCCCAAGCTCGTGGCACCATTTCAGAGCGCGGCCGACGGTTTTCGGCTAATATCTCCGCGAATACTCCACCAAAAATGACGAAACACATATGGTTTTGTTCAGTTTGGCGAGGCGGTTCAAATGAGCCCGGGCTCTGATGGATCTGTTCAGTTTTCGCTGAGATATTTGCGTTTTACCCTTCCAGAGGGGCTTTGGGGGCCTGTATCTCGGGCCCCGGGGGCCCACTAGGCTGGGGGTGGTGTCTTTCGAAAGTTCTCGGTCCGTTCTCCACTCGCTGAAAATTTGGCGTCGATAGGTTTATTTTTCACAGAGATATTCTGCAGTTACTTCTCCTAAGCTCGTGGTGCCATTTCAGAGGCGGCCGACGGTTTTCGGTTAGTATCTCCGCAATATCTCCACCAAAAATGACGAAACACATATGGTTTTGCGTTTTCCCTTCCAGAGGGGATTTGGGGGCCTGTATCTCGGCCCCGGGGGCCCATGAGGCTGAGGTGGTCTCTTCGGAAGGTGTCGAGTCCGTTCTCCACTCGCTGAAAATTTGGCGTCAAGAGATTTATTTTTCACCGAGATATGCAGTTATTTCTCCCAAGCTCGTGGCGTCATTTCAGAGCGCGGCCGACGGTTTTCGGCTAATATCTCAGCGAATACTCCACTAAAAATGACGAAACACATACGTATGGTTTTGTTCAGTTCGGCTAGGCGGTTCAGATGAGTCCCGTCTCCGATGGATCCATTCAGTTTTCTCCGAGATATTTGCGTTTTCCCTGCCGGAGGGGCTTTGGGGGCCTGTATCTCAGGCCCCCGGGGGCCCACTAGGCTGGGGGTGATGTCTTTCGAGAGTTCTCATTCCGTTTTCCACTCACTGAAAATTTGGCGTCGGTAGGTTTATTTTTCACCGAGATATTTGCAGTTATTTCTCCCAAGCCTGTAGCGCCATTTCTGAGACACGGCCGACGGTTTAAGGCTAATATCTCCGTGAATACTCCACCAAAAATGACGAAACACATATGATTTTTGTTCAGTTCGGCTAGGCGGTTCAAATGAGCCCCGTCTCCAGACTGATCCGCTCAGTTTTGTCCGAGATATTTGCGTTTTCCTTCCGCAGGGGTTTGGGGTGGTCTCGAGACACGAAATGGAACCAAGCAGATTCAAAAGA
>JAQIUQ010000360.1:0-31674 GCA_030378365.1 Hybognathus amarus
CAACAAAAAGTATATTTTACTTACACTATTGTATAGGAAAATGAATTACAATAGTTTTGTCCTAATTTCTTCATTTGCAAGAAATAAACCCTTGAGTTTTTATTTTGGAGAAAACACCAGATCACCATGTTCACTGCAGCACAAACAGAATGGCTATATGGGCTACTTAATTACAGTCTTGTGCTGTTTTATAAAGGCACAATGTCATATCACGGTTTCGGTGTTGGGAAAGGGAGAAGAGAGTTCGGCCAAAGGCGGATTTGAACTTGGATCGAACGCTGCTTTCAAGCATCTCACGCCCTCGCCCTCGCCGTCACTGAAGATATTCAGTGAAAAAGTAGGCTATCTTTTTTGCTTAAAAGACAGGCACGTAGCTGTACACTCTCAACTCACGTTCAAAGTCATAGGCAGCGCAGCGTCTCTCTGTGCATCGCAAAAGCCAGTGTTGACGGGAGATTACCAGATACAGTATTTTGCTCGTGCCCTGTGAGTGTTGTAGGCAACTGTATCACGTGCCGTTTGACTGACGCGCTACTGCGATCTGTCACATTTAAAAGCGCCAAAGCGTTCCATATCAAGAGTAAACTTCTCTGTCTAGTCTGTCCGTGTTAGTGTCATCTTTTTTTTACGCGATTTTTCTCTGCGTCCAATCAGTAGTTAAGAGCCTGAATTTGCTTTAAAAAAATACAGCCCAGAAGAATGTCTAATTTAGCGTGAGATTTCGTTGTTGAGCGTGAGACCGTGAGATTGAGGCTGAATGCGTGAGTGTCACGCCAGATGCGTGAGAGTTTGCAACCCTGTAATTTGCTTCATTTTTTAACTTAATACACGTTTGATTTACACAATAGCATCTGACTGGCAACGATAGCAACTGACTGGCTAACTAATGTTATACTCAAACAGCGTTTGCAGGTTTACGTTCTTGATCAAATCGAAAATAAAGTCATAAAGCATATATATATGAAAAATACATTTACAACATTAGTACTTATACAAAATTCAGGTCCATAATGTTTGTACGCATTTGCCGTAGACACAAAATAGCATAACTAGTAGCAGCTAGCCCATAAAGCCTACAAAGCCAGCGCTGGCATTTGAAAAAAACAAAAAACACAACGCTACGTCGGGAATTATACATGCAAATACATTTAAAATGATGAAATCTTAGCCTACTTACAGTGTGGCCCAACAACTGCTGACTTTTAACTGCTGGTTTTAAAGCTGGATATGATTTCAGAAACAGTTTCTTGTTTACGTTAATCCAGTGTTGAACTCGTGGAGATTCTGGAAGCTGTCTCTCGTAAATGCGCAGCACAGAGAGCTAGATTACGATCGTCACTTTCAGGAATATAATCAAACATAAATTGTATCCATTGTTGTCGAAGTTTAGTGTCTGTGGGAAGCCCGAAACACAGAAGACCTGACAGCTGCGTGAACACAACTCACTCGACGCATGCCCTTTCCTGCATATTCCGGAGGGAGTGGTTGATGCAAATGTGTGGGTTAGTGACGTACCATAACCCAGCTGTAGTCCAAAACGAGTCGTTTTTGTAGGCAATTTTACTTCCTGATTTTTAAAATACGATATCTCTGCTTACACTAAACTTTCAGTGCTGCAACTTTGCAGATACTCTTCATGCACCAATAGCAACATTACACACTATTTGAAATCAAAAAAGTGAAATCGCAGTAAACCCGCCCTTCATTGTTGACAAATGCGGCGGTGCTCACTTGAATTTATTTCTCTCATAACAGCTAAAATAAAATCTGTAAAAGGTGTAGGCTACAGTACTTTTTTCATGTAAAGTAGGCTTACACTCACAATAGGTTAACGACAAAACGTTTTCTCGCTCATTTGAGTTAACACTCAGTGGAGAAAGTTTCGCCATTTCAACATGAGTTAAGATGTGGCTGAGTGGCTGAGTGGTAGAGCTTACGGTTAGTGCATTACAGTGACATGGGTTAGAATCCTGATCAAACATGGTCTATTGGTCTAAATTTTATATTTAGATAAAAATGCAGAACTATTTGTCTAGTTCCAAAACTCTGTTGCACCATTTAGTTTTTTTGCTTATATTGAAAAAAAAATCACCATGCATTTAGTATCCAACAGATTGAATTTTATATATATATATATATATATATATATATATATATATATAAAAATACCTAGAGATTAGACCTCTTGGAACTTTAATTGAATAGCGTTGGTATAGCATACTGAATTTACAGCCCCACAAATTTATTAGGGCCTACTGAAAAGAATGTATCGAATCGCAATTTTGCAAAGTAGTCTAATGTTAAGAATTTAATTCAATCAACTTTATTAATCCCACAAGGGCAATTCGTTTTAGAGCAGAATGTAAGCCCTGTGTGTGTGTGTTTATGTTTCTCTGTAGTGTGTGTGCGTCACACGTTAAATGTTTTAGAATGTTACACAACATTCAAATGCAAATATGCACCATCCCCCACTTGAAACGGCCGTGTGTCCACCAAAGCGTTTTTCCACACGCCTGGCGTTTGTTTTCAATGGGAGCGCCGCGTTTTTTAAACGCCATGAGCAGACTCAAAGCAGCTCCTGAGATTAGGCTGGCGTTTTTAGTATGTCGTTTTTTCTTAAAATAATTCAACAATATATGGTTTATTTTTGTAAAACTTTAAAACTGGCCTTTACTTTTCTTGACGATTCCTCTGGTAGCTTTTGTTTGAAGGCATTCAATTGCTCCAAAAACACTAACATTAGTAACATTACTGCACTTTATCACAACTGGTTACCGGATGCGCTCGGGAAGAAATATCTGTAAAAAAATACTCAAGACATTCATGTCTAACATGCCAGATGGTAACTAAATAACGTTAATGGGTTATTTGACATTTAGCAAAACATGATTTTCTGGTTTTACCACATTAGTGTCAGAATATCCACGAAAGAATCCAACTTTAAAACAAACAAAAGAACACAACCTTAGACAAAAAAACATACCATACGGAAAAAATTCCTTCAAATGTGTATGGTACATTGTACCGTATTTCTTACGTAATCTACAGTGTATTTAAATATCAGAAACATAAATAATAAATATTATTTGAAAACACTGAACAGTTGTGATCCTGGTTAAGCGCAAGCCGAGCGAACAAACTGATCTATATTAATTTGCCTCAAAAATCTGAGAGGGCACGTACCCCTGCGGTAAGAATAGGCACCTCTGATCGTTTCATAATGTTTTTCTCACCTTTGATTAACACGTGCAACCCCACCCACATTTCACAGCCATGTAAAAAAAAGACTAGTGCCATATAACTTTATCAGAACTTCTTTTAAAAATTGAACTGTCGTCAGACCATGAACACCTCTTCATTTTACAGTTCCAGGATGAGGAACACAAGAAAGTAATAATAAGGCTACTCATTTTATTGTTGTTCAATATGAATTTTGTTTCATATTGAACAACATGTATCTTCTACATCTAATTATTATTCATCACATTATACAATGTTTTTTTAATCATTCCACTATTGTTGACAGAAATCGTTTGGATGAAAACAGTCCCCATATTGAGACAGCATTTTTTTTAAATAAACAGATAGTAAATTTACATTTTAAAATTCAGCAATTGCTGTTTTGCACAATGTCCCGCGACTTCAATGCGAATGGTTTATTTTTGCCGTGGTAGGCATTTTGGCATGCTTAAACACAAATGCTGCCGAATACCATGGTTTAGTAGCCAAACTGCAAGCCTTGAAAATGTTTTAATTTTATGATCATTTGATTTAATTTATGTCTCTTATGTTTCAGTTAATAAATAACAAATTAAAATATAGCTGCGAGCAGCGATTGCGGGCCCAAGCCGGTGGCACCGCAACCCCGGTGCCTAAAGGCACCGGGATGGCGGTACCGCCGGCTTTGGCCCTCCATCGCTGCTCGCAGCTATATTTATATATATATATATATATATATATATATATATATATATATATATATATATATATAAAGCCGGTGGCACCGCCACCTTGGTGCCTTTAGGGTTATTCTGCACGACGTGCAAAAGCGTAACCCCTGCTTTGGAATACATACTAGTATGTATTCCACAATTGGAATACATACTAACATACTAGTCAGAACTGAATAGTTGATATCTGAATGACAGATCACCATAGAAGTCAATGGAAAAAATGTGACTAGTAACAAAAGAATAGTTACTAGTCACCATTGAAATAACTACTAGTGTCTAATGAATAAGTACTAGTATCTATTTAATAGGTACTAGTATCTAATGAATAAGTACTAGTAAGTACTAGTACTTAATGGAATAGATACTAGTATCTAAAAAATAAGTACTAGTAGCATGAAAATAGAGACTAGTAGGTTAAAATGATTAAATGTTAAAACGGCTTGCCATACTCTATCTGTCGTTTCGACTAGTCACAATTACGTTACAGATATCTTAAATGATAATACAAACTATCCAAAATGTAATTACGACTAGAAAGACGTTGTTGATATCTACAATGTTAATTACGAATAGTCAAACTTAGCTTTTAAATGTTAAAAGGGCTTGCCATACAGAAGTGTAGGCTCAGAGAGACACTCAACATTTTCAAACCAAAATATCTGACTTTCTGTGGGTCCTAGCTCATGAGTGTAAATTAGAAAGTTGTCCGGCTTGAGGAGAATATATGAATATATGAAACGATGAGATCAACATGTGTACTGAGTTTCATATTATTACATGCAAGCGTGTTTGATTTATGGACCAAGTTTTTGGACCCCGTTCCAGGGGGCGCTGTCTAGCCCCCTTGCCACACCCGGGTACCATCTTCAGCCCGGCTCTGATGGCTGTGGGATCTGACCTGTGTGCAAAGTTTCAAGAGTTTTCAAACCCATTAAGGGCCCCAAAAGCCGCTAAGAGACTCAAAATCATCAAAAAAAGGAATGTTAAAGTTTGATGCGTTGCTATGGCAACATTATCTTAGATATTGAATAATGCTTTCACAGCTCTTCATCTGGCGTGTGTTTACATTATACAGATGAAGTTTGAAGCAAATCGGGTAAAAGTAAGAGTGTGATTTCAAAGCATTTTGAAAGTGAAACACTTTCTGCTGCCAGTTGGTGGCGCTATATATTTGGCTGCGTTTACACTTGGCATTAATATGCGACCTGTATCCGGATGTTGTCCACATACACATTGAAAAGACAAGTGTAAACGCGCTTCTAATCGGAATGTTATCCGATCGGCGTGTCCAGGTTCGGAGGTAGTCGAGGACGCTTTGTGATCGGATCTCAGTGTAATGTAAACGCAATCCAGCCATCGTGTCTGCATTCACAGGTGGACGTAATTTAAATCCCACCCAGTCTCCCCGCGTGGCTGTGAGAAAAATAATGGCCAGACGCAGTTTAGACAAGAAATAAAAACTTATTTGAATCTTACAATAAACGTTTATCTTTAAAACAGTTAATTTAGGCTTACATGATACTATGTGTGTCATTTTTCATTTTAATTGTGCAACATTATCTGAACGAGGCGATCGCCTGTACATTCACAGTCAGTCATGAGATCTTAAATAAGAGCTGCATGCTGCTTTGCCAGAGGAATAATCGCAATCTGATTTTTTAAATGTTGAATGTTTTTATTGAATGTCTTTGAGTTTGCATGTTAACCAATCTCCCATTTCTGTCAATATAGTCATTGCACGCTATAACCTTAAAACCAGATGATCGATGATATGACTTGTTTTATGATCAACCCAGTTATTTTTGTATGATCAACTCTGGAAGTATAACTTCGTTAACATTTTTTTTTATCTAATTACTGGAGATTGCAAAGCGAATGAGTGAAAGTAACTGGGACATTGTTTTATTTGCATCATTTTTACTCTTAATCTGGTGTCGTGCAACATATCTAATTTAAATATTATGCAGGAAACAGAAATCCGCTCTTCTATCCAGATACAGAGGCTACTTAATGTGACCAAATGTAAACTCACCATGTCCTGATTGGCTAATGATCCGATCTGCTTGATCAGATCACGGTGATCGCATGTTAATGCCAAGTGTAAACGCAGCCTTTGACTCACAATAGTCACATCCATTTGATCGGCCTCTTACAACGAACACACTGCTGAAGTTTCATCAAGATCAGTTAATGTATGCAGAAGTTTTAACACACTTCCTTTTTGATTTATTTACTTACTTTTTTGATTTATGGACCAAGTTAATTTAATTAATACACTAATTATATAAAACTATTGTCAATGCACTACAATTAAACAGGATATATGCCTTTACTTATAAAAAAATAAAAATAAAAACTTATTTAAAAAATACCAGGCTTAAGAAATGTATTTACTTTAGCAGGCCAGACACACAGTGAAATGATTAAGCCCCCTCCCCCTACACACACACACACAGGCAAAAACAGGCAGAGACAGACCAAGGCTTAGAGAGAGCATGATCATATTCAAACTACAATATCTGACTTTCTGTGGGTTTGAGCTTATTATTGTTAATTAGAAAGTTGTTTGGCTTGAATAGAACAATATACACGGCAAGTTTTGTAACGGTCAGTAAAACTAACCAAGTTATAACACACTTTATGTGTCCTTTTTTAGTCAAAAAAATCCGCCACGGCCAAACCGTTCGAGATATCACAAATCCGTCCGGAATTTAGCATCCTCAATGTCTTGACTTCATGCACACCAAGTTTGGTGGTGATTGGTAACAGCATGGGTTGTAATTTGATGTTTTTCTAGGACATTTATTCAAAAAAAAAAACATAATTCCCGACTTCCGTTTGAACTGTCGTAAAACTTAGAGCACGAAAGTTGTTTGGCCTGATGTGATCTATGAGTGTACCGAGTTTCATATTAATCCATGCACGTGTGTTTGATTTATGGACAAATGTTCGAATCCCTAAAAGAATGCATCCTAAAAGAATGGTAAAGTTTGATGCGTCGCCACGGCAACAGTTTCAAAGATATCAAGAATCCATTCATAGGTCTTCATCTGCCGTGTATTTACATTATACAGATGAAGTTTGAAGCAAATCGGGTAAAAATAAGAGGGTGATTTCAAAGCATTTTGAAAGTGACACACTTCCTGCTGCCAGTTGGTGGCGCTATAACTTTGACTCACAATAGTCACATCCATGTGATCGTCCTCTTACAGCGAACGCACTGCTGAAGTTTCATCCAGATCAGTTAATGTATGCTAAAGTTATGACACACTTCCTGTTTCACGTTTCTCGCCATAGTTTCGTTTCCTCGCCACGGCCAAACCGTTCGAGATATCAAAAATCCCCACACAAACTTTCATCCTCAATGTCTTGACTTCACGCTGACCGAGTTTCGTCGAATTTGGATCAGAGCTCTAGGAGGAGTATTTAAAAGTTCATTGCGTGTGTTTTACAAAAAAACCTCAATAGCCGACTTCCTGTTGGGCTGGGGTAAAAAGTAAGAACGCGAGGTATAGATGAAATTCTGCTATCGACATGTGTACCGAGTTTCATATTATTACATGCAAGTGTGTTTGAGTTATGGACCAGGTGTTCGGACCCCATTCCAGGGGGCGCTGACGAGCCGCCCTGCCACGCCCGGGTACCAGCTTCAGCCCGGCTCTGATGGCCGCGGGTTCTGACCCGTGTGCAAAGTTTCAAGAGTTTTCGAGCATGTTAAGGGCCCCAAAAGTGCCCGAATAGTCGCTAGAAAAAAAAAAAATAAATAAATAAATAAAAAATAAACCCCCTGGGAACGGGGTCCAAAACTTGGTCCATAAATCAAACACACTTGCATGTAATAATATGAAACTCAGTACACATGTTGATCTCATCGTTTCATATATTCATATATTCTCCTCAAGCCGGACAACTTTCTAATTTACACTCATGAGCTAGGACCCACAGAAAGTTAGATATTTTGGTTTGAAAATGTTGAGTGTCTCTCTGAGCCTACACTTCTGTATGGCAAGCCCTTTTAACATTTAAAAGCTAAGTTTGACTATTCGTAATTAACATTGTAGATATCAACAACGTCTTTCTAGTCGGTAATTACATTTTGGATAGTTTGTATTATCATTTAAGATATCTGTAATGTAATTGTGACTAGTCGAAACGACAGATAGAGTATGGCAAACCGTTTTAACATTTTCATTTTAACCTACTAGTCTCTGATTTTCATGCTACTAGTACTTATTTTTAGATACTAGTATCTATTCCATTAAGTACTAGTACTTATTCATTAGCTACTAGTGCTTATCTCTTTTAGATACTAGTGCCTTTTCTTTAGATACTAGTGTTTATTCTTCAGGTACTAGTACCTTTTTAAAGATACTAGAACTTATTCATTAGACACTAGTCCTTATTTATTAGATACTAGTACTTCTTCATTAGATGCTAGTCCTTATTCATTACATACCAATGCTTATTAATTAGTTACTAGTACTTATTCATTAGATACTAGTACCTATTAAATAGATACTAGTACTTATTCATTAGACACTAGTACTTATTTTCAATGGTGACTAGTAACTATTCTTTTGTTACTACTAGTCACATTTTTTCCATTGACTTCTATGGTGATCTGTCATTCAGATATCAACTATTCAGTTCTGACTAGTATGTTAGTATGTATTCCAATTGTGGAATACATACTAATATGTATTCCAAAGCAGGGGTTACGTTTTTGCACGTCGTGCAGAATAACCCTAAAGGCACCAAGGTGGCGGTGCCACCGGCTTTATATATATATATATATATATATATACATATAGCCTGCGAGCAGCGATGGAGGGCCAAAGCCGGCGGGTACCGCCATCCCTGTGCCTTTAGGCACCGGGGTTGCGGTGCCACCGGCTTGGGCCCGCAATCGCTGCTCGCAGCTATATTTTTTTTTCTTTTTTCTTTTTTCTGCAAAGTAAGCGTCATTTTCGCGGCCGCAACATGCTCAAAAACTCACCAAATTTGGCATGCATGTCAGGACTGGTGAAAAATTTCGTATTTTGTGGGTTTCGCGGATGGGCGGGGCAAAATGGCTAACTAGCGCCACCTAGAAAATTGGAAAAAATTAGCCCCTCGTCTACGTTCAACCTACATGCATGAAATTTGGTGGGGACGTGCATCATATCAAGACGCACAAAAAAACCTCAAGAAATCATACCCTAAACTCGACAGGAAGTCCGCCATTTTGAGTTTGGCGGCCATTTTGGGATGATTTACACACTCCGTACTTTAATGAACTCCTCCTAGGGATTTAGTTGGATCGACTTCAAATTTCTGCTGTGCCTTCTAAAGGCATTGACGATGTAAAGTTGTGCTATCTGCGTGTTTTCGTCAATGGGCGTGTCCGTGGCGTCGATGATTCGCCATGAAACAGGAAGTTGTAGTAACTTGGCTGTAAATGCCCAGATCTGCACCAAATTTTACACATTTGACAAGAGTCCCGCCCTGAACAAATCCACATGCCAACATTCACCCAAAGTCATAGCGCCACCTAGTGGCAACAGGAAATGACCTTTAACGAAGCAGCCTCCGCCGCATGTTTGACCAACATGTACGAAATTTCTGTGGTATATCTAACATGTCAAGACGCACAGAAAAGTCTCTTGGAGCGATGCCCTAAGCTCAACAGGAAGTCGGACATTTCTAATTTTACCGCCATTTTTGGATGATTTACTCATTACGTACTTTAACGAACTCCTCCTAGGGATTTAGTCGGATCGACTTCACATTTCTGCTGTGCCTTCTAAAGGCATTGGCGATGTAAAGTTGTGCTATCTGCGTGTTTTCGTCAATGGGCGTGTCCGTGGCGTCGATGATTCGCTATGAAACAGGAAGTTGTAGTAACTTGGCTGTAAATGCCCAGATCTGCACCAAATTTAACACATTTGACAAGAGTCCCGCCCTGAACAAATCTACATGCCAACATTCACCAACAGTCATAGCGCCACCTGCTGGCAACAGGAAGTGACCTTTAACGAAGCTGCTTAGCAAATTCACAGCCGCACCGGCTGAGCTGCAAAATATGCAATGCGGCCGCCTCACACCCCTACGCGCTACAGGTGCCGAGGGCCCGCCCATCGCTGCTTGCAGCTTTAATTTTTTTTTCTTTTTTTTCTTTTTTCTGCAAAGTAAGCGCCATTTTCGCGGCCGCAACATGCTCAAAAACTCACCAAATTTGGCACACATGTCAGGACTGGTGAAAAATATTGTATTTTGTAGACTTCGCGGATGGGCGTGGCAAAATGGCTCGCTAGCGCCACCTAGAAAATTGGAAAAAATTAGCCCCTCGTCCACGTTCAACCTACATGCACGAAATTTGGTGGGGACGTGAATCACATCATGACGCACAAAAAAAACTCAAGAAACCATACCCTAAACTCGACAGGAAGTCCGCCATTTTGAGTTTGGCGGCCATTTTGGGACGATTTACACACTCCGTACTTTAACGAACTCCTCCTAGGGATTTAGTCGGATCGACTTCAAATTTCTGCTGTGCCTTCTAAACGCATTGACAATGTAAAGTTGTGCTAGCTGCGTGTTTTCGTCAATGGGCATGTCCGTGGCGTCGATGATTCGCCATGAAACAGGAAGTTGTAGTAACTTGGCTGTAAATGCCCAGATCTGCACCAAATTTTGCACATTTGATAAGAGTCCCGCCCTGAACAAATCTACATGGCAACATTCACCAACAGTCATAGCGCCACCTGCTGGCAACAGGAAGTGACCTTTAACGAAGCAGCGTTGCAAATTCACAGCCGCACCGGCTGAGCTCCAGAATATGCAACGCGGCCGCCTCACACCACGACGCGCTACAGGTGCGAGGGCCCGCCCATCGCTGCTTGCAGCTTTAATTAGGGCCCAAGCCCTGAAAGGGCGCAGAGCCCTATTGTTTTCCTTCCGATTTTTTTTTTTTTTTTTTTTTTTTTTCTAGCGACTATTCGGGCACTTTTGGGGCCCTTAACATGCTCGAAAACTCTTGAAACTTTGCACACGGGTCAGAACCCGCGGCCATCAGAGCCGGGCTGAAGCTGGTACCCGGGCGTGGCAGGGCGGCTCGTCAGCGCCCCCTGGAATGGGGTCCGAACACCTGGTCCATAACTCAAACACACTTGCATGTAATAATATGAAACTCGGTACACATGTCGATAGCAGAATTTCATCTATACCTCGCGTTCTTACTTTTTACCCCAGCCCAACAGGAAGTCGGCTATTGAGGTTTTTTTGTAAAACACACGCAATGAACTTTTAAATACTCCTCCTGAGAGCTCTGATCCAAATTCGACGAAACTCGGTCAGCGTGAAGTCAAGACATTGAGGATGAAAGTTTGCGTGGGGATTTTTGATATCTCGAACGGTTTGGCCGTGGCGAGGAAACGAAACTATGGCGAGAAACGTGAAACAGGAAGTGTGTCATAACTTCAGCATACATTAACTGATCTGGATGAAACTTCAGCAGTGCGTTCGCTGTAAGAGGACGATCACATGGATGTGACTATTGTGAGTCAAAGTTATAGCGCCACCAACTGGCAGCAGGAAGTGTGTCACTTTCAAAATGCTTTGAAATCACCCTCTTATTTTTACCCGATTTGCTTCAAACTTCATCTGTATAATGTAAATACACGGCAGATGAAGACCTATGAATGGATTCTTGATATCTTTGAAACTGTTGCCGTGGCGACGCATCAAACTTTACCATTCTTTTAGGATGCATTCTTTTAGGGATTCGAACATTTGTCCATAAATCAAACACACGTGCATGGATTAATATGAAACTCGGTACACTCATAGATCACATCAGGCCAAACAACTTTCGTGCTCTAAGTTTTACGACAGTTCAAACGGAAGTCGGGAATTATGTTTTTTTTTTTAAATAAATGTCCTAGAAAAACATCAAATTACAACCCATGCTGTTACCAATCACCACCAAACTCGGTGTGCATGAAGTCAAGACATTGAGGATGCTAAATTCCGGACGGATTTGTGATATCTCGAACGGTTTGGCCGTGGCGGATTTTTTTGACTAAAAAAGGACACATAAAGTGTGTTATAACTTGGTTAGTTTTACTGACAGTTACAAAACTTGCCGTGTATATTGTTCTATTCAAGCCAAACAACTTTCTAATTAACAATAATAAGCTCAAACCCACAGAAAGTCAGATATTGTAGTTTGAATATGATCATGCTCTTTCTGAGCCTAGGCCTGTCTTTGCCTTTGAGTCTCTTGACACACAGTCTGTGTGTGTGTGTGTGTGTGTGTGTGTGTAGGGGGAGGGGGCTTAATCATTTCACTGTGTGTCTGGCCTGCTAAAGTAAATACATTTCTTAAGCCTGGTATTTTTTAAATAAGTTTTTATTTTTATTTTTTTATAAGTAAAGGCATATAACCTGTTTAATTGTAGTGCATTGACAATAGTTTTATATAATTAGTGTATTAATTAAATTAACTTGGTCCATAAATCAAAAAAGTAAGTAAATAAATCAAAAAGGAAGTGTGTTAAAACTTCTGCATACATTAACTGATCTTGATGAAACTTCAGCAGTGTGTTCGTTGTAAGAGGCCGATCACATGGATGTGACTATTGTGAGTCAAAGGCTGCGTTTACACTTGGCATTAACATGCGATCACCGTGATCTGATCAAGCAGATCGGATCATTAGCCAATCAGGACATGGTGAGTTTACATTTGGTCACATTAAGTAGCCTCTGTATCTGGATAGAAGAGCGGATTTCTGTTTCCTGCATAATATTTAAATTAGATATGTTGCACGACACCAGATTAAGAGTAAAAATGATGCAAATAAAACAATGTCCCAGTTGCTTTCACTCATTCGCTTTGCAATCTCCAGTAATTAGATAAAAAAAATGTTAACGAAGTTATACTTCCAGAGTTGATCATACAAAAATAACTGGGTTGATCATAAAACAAGTCATATCATCGATCATCTGGTTTTAAGGTTATAGCGTGCAATGACTATATTGACAGAAATGGGAGATTGGTTAACATGCAAAGACATTCAATAAAAACATTCAACATTTAAAAAATCAGATTGCGATTATTCCTCTGGCAAAGCAGCATGCAGCTCTTATTTAAGATCTCATGACTGACTGTGAATGTACAGGCGATCGCCTCGTCAGATAATGTTGCACAATTAAAATGAAAAATGACACACATAGTATCATGTAAGCCTAAATTAACTGTTTTAAAGATAAACGTTTATTGTAAGATTCAAATAAGTTTTTATTTCTTGTCTAAACTGCGTCTGGCCATTATTTTTCTCACAGCCACGCGGGGAGACTGGGTGGGATTTAAATTACGTCCACCTGTGAATGCAGACACGATGGCTGGATTGCGTTTACATTACACTGAGATCCGATCACAAAGCGTCCTCGACTACCTCCGAACCTGCACACGCCGATCGGATAACATTCCGATCAGAAGCGCGTTTACACTTGTCTTTTCAATGTGTATGTGGACAACATCCGGATACAGGTCGCATATTAATGCCAAGTGTAAACGCAGCCAAATATATAGCGCCACCAACTGGCAGCAGAAAGTGTTTCACTTTCAAAATGCTTTGAAATCACACTCTTACTTTTACCCGATTTGCTTCAAACTTCATCTGTATAATGTAAACACACGCCAGATGAAGAGCTGTGAAAGCATTATTCAATATCTAAGATAATGTTGCCATAGCAACGCATCAAACTTTAACATTCCTTTTTTTGATGATTTTGAGTCTCTTAGCGGCTTTTGGGGCCCTTAATGGGTTTGAAAACTCTTGAAACTTTGCACACAGGTCAGATCCCACAGCCATCAGAGCCGGGCTGAAGATGGTACCCGGGTGTGGCAAGGGGGCTAGACAGCGCCCCCTGGAACGGGGTCCAAAACTTGGTCCATAAATCAAACACGCTTGCATGTAATAATATGAAACTCAGTACACATGTTGATCTCATCGTTTCATATATTCATATATTCTCCTCAAGCCGGACAACTTTCTAATTTACACTCATGAGCTAGGACCCACAGAAAGTCAGATATTTTGGTTTGAAAATGTTGAGTGTCTCTCTGAGCCTACACTTCTGTATGGCAAGCCCTTTTAACATTTAAAAGCTAAGTTTGACTATTCGTAATTAACATTGTAGATATCAACAACGTCTTTCTAGTCGTAATTACATTTTGGATAGTTTGTATTATCATTTAAGATATCTGTAACGTAATTGTGACTAGTCGAAACGACAGATAGAGTATGGCAAGCCGTTTTAACATTTAATCATTTTAACCTACTAGTCTCTATTTTCATGCTACTAGTACTTATTTTTTAGATACTAGTATCTATTCCATTAAGTACTAGTACTTACTAGTACTTATTCATTAGATACTAGTACCTATTAAATAGATACTAGTACTTATTCATTAGACACTAGTACTTATTTCAATGGTGACTAGTAACTATTCTTTTGTTACTAGTCACATTTTTTCCATTGACTTCTATGGTGATCTGTCATTCAGATATCAACTATTCAGTTCTGACTAGTATGTTAGTATGTATTCCAATTGTGGAATACATACTAGTATGTATTCCAAAGCAGGGGTTACGGTTTTTGCACGTCGTGCAGAATAACCCTAAAGGCACCAAGGTGGCGGTGCCACCGGCTTTATATATATATATATATATATATATATATATATATATATATATATATATATATATATATATATATATATATATATATATATATATATATATATATATATATATATATATATATAAATATAGCTGCGAGCAGCGAGTGGAGGGCCAAAGCCGGCGGTACCGCCATCCCGGTGCCTTTAGGCACCGGGGTTGCAGTGCCACCGGCTTGGGCCCGCAATCGCTGCTCGCAGCTATATTTATATATTTATATATATATATATATATATATATATTTTTTTTTTTTTATTTTTTTTTTTTCTGCAAAGTAAGCGCCATTTTCGCGGCCGCAACATGCTCAAAAACTCACCAAATTTGGCAAGCATGTCAGGACTGGTGAAAAATTTCGTATTTTGTGGGTTTCGCGGATGGGCGTGGCAAAATGGCTCGCTAGCGCCACCTAGAAAATTGAAAAAAATTACCCCTCGTCCACGTTCAACCTACATTCACGAAATTTAGTGGGGATGTGCATCAAATCAAGACGCACAAAAAAGCCTCAAGAACCCATACCCTAAACTCCACAGGAAGTCCGCCATTTTGAATTTGGCGGCCATTTTGGGACGATTTACACACTCCATACTTTAACTAACTCCTCCTAGGGATTTAGTCGGATCGACTTCAAATTTCTGCTGTGCCTTCTACAGGCATTGACAATGTAAAGTTGTGCTATTTGCGCGTTTTCGACGATGGGCATGTCCGTGGCGTCGAATGATTCGCCATGAAACAGGAAGTTGTAGTAACTTGGCTGTAAATGCCCAGATCTGCACGAAATTTTACACATTTGATAAGAGTCCCGCCCTGAACAAATCTACATGGCAACATTCACCAACAGTCATAGCGCCACCTGCTGGCAACAGGAAGTGACCTTTAATCAAGCAGCGTAGCAAATTCACAGCCGCACCGGCTGAGCTCCAGAATATGCAACGCGGCCGCCTCACACCACTACGCGCTGACAGGTGTGAGGGCCCGCCCATCGCTGCTTGCAGCTTTAATTTATTTTTTTTTATTTTTTGTGCATCAAATCAAGACGGCACAAAAAAGCCTCAAGAACCCATACCCTAAACTCCACAGGAAGTCCGCCATTTTGAATTTGGCGGCCATTTTGGGACGATTTACACACTCCGTACTTTAACTAACTCCTCCTAGGGATTTAGTCGGATCGACTTCACATTTCTGCTGTGCCTTCTACAGGCATTGACAATAAAGTTGTGCTATTTGCGCGTTTTTGACGATGGGCATGTCCGTGGCGTCGAGTGATTCGCCATGAAACAGGTAGTTGTAGTAACTTGGCTGTAAATGCCCAGATCTGCACGAAATTTTACACATTTGACAAGAGTCCCGCCATGAACAAATCCAAATGCCGACATTCACCCACAGTCATAGCGTCACCTAGTGGCAACAGGAAATGACCTTTAACGAAGCAGCCTCCGCCGTATGTTTGACCGACATTTACGAAATTTCTGTGGTACATTTACCATGTCCAGACGCACAGAAAAGTCTCTTGGAGCGATGCCCTAAACTCGACAGGAAGTCCACCATTTTGAATTTGGGTGCCATTTTGGGACGATTTACACACTCCGTACTTTAACGAACTCCTCCTAGGGATTTAGTCGGATCGACTTTAAATTTCTGCTGTGCCTTCTAAAGGCATTGACGATGTAAAGTTGTGCTATTTGCGCGTTTTCGTCGATGGGCATCGATGATTCGCCATGAAACAGGAAGTTGTAGTAACTTGGCTGTAAATGCCCAGATCTGCACGAAATTTTACACATTTACCAAGAGTGCTGCCCTGAACAAATCTACATGCTGACATTCACCCACAGTCATAGCGCCACCTGCTGGCAACAGGAAGTGACCTTTAACAAAGCAGCCCCCGTCACATGTTTGGACCGACATGTACGAAATTTCTGTGGTACATCTACCATGTCCAGACGCACAGAAAAGTCTCTTGGAGCGATGCCCTAAACTCACCAGGAAGTCGGCCATTTCTAATTTTACCGCAATTTTTGGATGATTTACACACTCCGTACTTTAACGAACTCCTCCTAGGGATTTAGTCAGATCGACTTCACATTTCAGCTGTGCCTTCTAAAGGCATTGGCGATGAAAAGTTGTGCTATCTGCGCATTTTCGTCAATGGGCGTGTCCGAGGTGTCGATGATTCGCCATGAAACAGGAAGTTGTTGTAACTTCAGTGTACATCCTCAGACCTGCGCGAGATTTTATACGTAATACAACAGTCCCGCCCTGAACACATGTACATGCCGAAATTAGCCCACAGTCATAGCGCCACCTGCTGGCAACAGGAAGTGGCCATTTTGAATTTTACGTCAATTTTTGGGTGATTTGGATGCGATAGCAACACGGCCGCTTCACACCCCAACGCGCTACAGGTGCGAGGGCCCGCCCATCGCTGGACATGCTTTAATTTCACATGTCTTTTTGTTTATCGTTGCCTCTCGTATTGAGCTATTTTGTCCGCACAATGGACTCACTGCCAATCACACATGCTCACATCATTCTCTTTCTATGAAAGCTGTAAACTGCTTTCACCAGTTTTCACTCTACAGCGGTTGACCAGAGCACTGAAATTATTTCTCACTTAAACTACAATCAAATGGATTTCCACACATTTCATATCGAGTCCTCTGCGTGGCATTTTATTATTTTCTGCGCGGCAGTGGCTTCAGAAGTGCACACGCTAAAGGGAACTTTAACACACACACGCTCAGTTCAATTGATGCCTCCCTCCCTCTCCTCTCTCTCTCTCTCTCACTCTCTACACACACACTTCGACGCGCGCACTCACACACTCACTCCAGCTTGAGAGAGAGAGCGCACGTCAAAGTGTGTGTGTGTGAACAGTGGAAACAGGAAACATAATCCATTATTTTGTTCATACAGGACAACATTCAGACTGCAAACTGTTTACCTATATTTGTGTACACTCGCAATAAAAGACAACATCCTCTGTTCCATACGTAATAAATATAGAAATATAATTTGACACAAGAGGGCAGTATAGCCCTATTTATGATTTTGAATTTAAACTATCACCTGAAGAGATTCTAAAAGAATGGTAAAGTTTGATGTGTTGCCACGGCAACAGTATCAAAGATATCAAGAATCCATTCACAGGTCTTCATCTGCCGTGTATCTACATTATACAGATGAAGTTTGAAGCAAATCGGGTAAAAATAAAAGGATGATTTCAAAGCACTTTGACAGTGACACACTTCCTGCTGCCAGTTGGTGGCGCTATAACTTTTACTCACAATAGTCACATCCATGTGATCGTCCTCTACAGCGAACACACTGCTGAAGTTTCATCAAGATCAGTTAATGTATAAAGAAGATATAACACACTTCCTGTTTCACGTTTCTCGCCATAATTTCGTTTCCTCGCCACGGCCAAACCGTTCGAGATATCAAAAATCCCCTCACAAACTTTCATCCTCAATGTCTTAACTTCACGCTGACTGAGTTTTCGTCAAATTTCTAGGAGGAGTACTTTAAATTCCATTGCATGTGTTTTACAAACAACCCTAAATAGCCGACTTCCTGTTGGGCTGGGGTAAAAAGTAAGAGTATGAAGTATATATGAACCAATGAGATCAATATGTGTACCGAGTTTCATATTATTACATGCAATTGTGTTTGATTTGATGCATTGCCACGACAACAGTTTCAAAGATATCAAGGATCCATTCACAGGTCTTCATCTGCCGTGTATCTACATTATACAGATGAAGTTTGAAGCAAATCGGGTAAAAATAAAAGGGTGATTTCAAAGCATTTTGACAGTGACACACTTCCTGCTGCCAGTTGGTGGCGCTATAACTTTTACTCACAATAGTCACATCCATGTGATCGTCCTCTTACAGCGAACACACTGCTGAAGTTTCATCAAGATCAGTTAATGTATAAAGAAGATATAACACACTTCCTGTTTCACGTTTCTCGCCATAATTTCGTTTCCTCGCCACGGCCAAACCGTTCGAGATATCAAAAATCCCCTCGCAAACTTTCATCCTCAATGTCTTAACTTCACGCTGACTGAGTTTCGTCGAATTTCTAGGAGGAGTACTTTAAATTCCATTGCATGTGTTTTACAAACAACCCTAAATAGCCGACTTCCTGTTGGGCTGGGGTAAAAAGTAAGAGTATGAAGTATATATGAACCGATGAGATCAATATGTGTACCGAGTTTCATATTATTACATGCAATTGTGTTTGATTTGATGCATTGCCACGACAACAGTTTCAAAGATATCAAGGATCCATTCACAGGTCTTCAACTGCCATGTATTTACATTATACAAATGAAGTTTGAAGCAAATCGGGTAAAAATAAGAGTGGTGATTTCAAAGCATTTTAGAAAGTAACACACTTCCTGCTGCACTGCTGAAGTTTCACCAAGATCAGTTAATGTATAAAGAAGTTATACATTAACTGATCTTGGTGAACTTCCCTATCTCTGTCTCTGATTGGTTTAGACCACGATATGATCCAACCATGAGTGTGAGTTTCGTCAAAGGAGAACAAACGAAGTGTTCGTGGAGAGGCAGTGAATGCGAGGACGTTAGGTGCACCGGTGCGGCGTATGGAAAATTTTACTCGTACCCTTACAAATTTTGGTCGACTGAAATTGCTCTCTAGAGCTCTGCTTAGTAACACATACAGCTGTGCCCTCACCACAGTGCAACAGTGACAAGATAACGGATCGTTGTTAAAGCAACATACACCGGTATTGCAGTATATTAAAAATGTATATCATAACAAAAATAAACACCGGTATTCGGTATGAACCAGTATACCACCCAGCCCTACATTCTATGAGAATTTATATTTCAAGTTTTGACTATAAATGTCATGTCCCTAACGCTGGAATTGCTCTACATCCAAATAGAGCAACCGACTTGGGGTCAGATGACCTGAGGCAGATCTTAATACCAGGTGTAAAACAGGCCTCTCTTTTCAGATTCAATGAGTGTTTCGCTCACTGAAATGCAGCTCTTCGTTTGCTGAAGTAAAGCAGGCTTTCCAACACTAGTTTCCATTATAATATACTACATAATCAGTATGCAGATCAATAGTTTTTCACCCAGAGGCACATCTCTCACAGTCCGTGTGTGACCCGGAAGTGCATGCAATCTGTCTTTGTGTTTTGCTTATGCTTCTCACTATCAAACATCAGTGGCGATGAAGATTAACTCTAGGGGTTTTTTTTCTCACATTTTTATTTATAAAGCTATTTTAGGTCTTTTGCCTTCTAATGTCTGTTTAAAATTTGTTTATATGCAAAGTACATATCATTTAAGATCTAGTGACGGACTGACTATGTAAGGTACCAAGGATGAGGACAGAAGCAGGAGAGAGGAGTCTGTCTTACTACGGCCCTTTGTCCTAAAATGAACTCCAGTCTAGGCTTAAGATTGGTGCAGTAATTTCCCTAGCTGTTTTATAAAAAATAATATCTGACATGCTGATGGACATATGCACTTGTTTTTATTAATGGTTGGTAGATCTAGACTTTTAGTCTGTATTTGATTTGTTTATACATTTTAAACTTATTGCATTTGAGTAAATATTTTGTAAACTTTGTGTAAATCTGTATTGTATTTTAATTTACATAATGTATTGTTTTTCAGCTCATATCGAAAATGTTGCTATACAGGACTCCCTTGTAAAAGAGACTGGATCTCAATGCAACATTTCCTGTTTAAATAAAGGTTATATATATTGTCACACATACTTGAGTATCTGCAATGTGCAGTTTGGGTCCTTCAGTTTGTCAGAGAGCAGCTTGACTCCTGAGTCTCCTGGGTGATTGTAGCTCAGATCCAGCTCTCTCAGGTGTGATGGGTTTGAACTCAGAGCTGAAGACACATAACCACAGCCTTCTTCTGTCACCATACAGCCAGACAACCTACAGACACACACAGTCAGATCATCTACAAACACACACATCAACATTATAACCGGAAGACTGTTAATAATCTCTCATATGTTCTTAAATACCTCAGTATCTGCAGCCGACAGTTTGGGCTTTTCAGTCCATCAGAAATAATCTTCACTCCTGAATCCTGCAGGTCATTGTTACTCAGATCGAGCTCTCTCAGGTGTGATGGGTTTGACCTCAGAGCTGAAGACACATGACCACAGCCTTCCTCTGTCACCATACAGCCAGACAACCTACAGACACACACAGTCAGATCATCTACAAACACACATCAATATTATGACCAGCAGACTGTAAATAATCTCTCGTATGTTCTTAAATACCTCAGTATCTGCAGCTGACAGTTTGGGCTTTTCAGTCCATCAGAAATAATCTTCACTCCTGAATCCTGCAGGTCATTGTTACTCAGATCCAGCTCTCTCAGGACAGAGTTTGAGGATTGTAGAGCTGATGACACAATTTCACAATCCTGGCCAGTGAGATTACAGCCAACAAGACTAGAAGAGAGTAAACATTGCACAATAAGTTGGGGTTCAGGGTGCTTTACTTTAAAGGAGCATCAGTAGCACCTTAAAAAAAACAGAAAACATAGATGAAATAAATAATTGGCAATACAAAGATAAAATAAAGTCAAAAATATTGTGAAATATGTGGTCGTTGTGGAGAAGTAGTCCACATTGGTGAATGAACAGCTTGACATTCACTGTCCATAGGCTTCCCTTGTCCATAGCATAGTGTGACGGGTCTCGGTTGTTTCCACTGTTGTCGACCGGTGGGCGTGGCTGGGAGACTCATCGGGAGAACATTGTGCACCTGTGCAGGATTAGCGAGTGATCTACACCTGTATACAAGCTTACGCTTTGAGAATGTTGAGGAGAGCTTTTGAGATCTCCAGAGCTGCAAGACTTGTAAGAAGCGCCCATACCCTTTTGTGTTGGGTTTGTTTTGTTTTCCTTTGCTATGATTTGATCTTAGTTCTGTCTGACATTTCAACATCGCTTGTCAGACAGAAATGGTATTAGTGTTTAATTTGTTTACCTGTTCTGTTTATTCTTTTACTTATTCTTTTACTTATTTTACTTTATTGGATTTCCGGTTCAAGTGAACGCTGGCGTGACTGTCGCCGCTACTCACCGGTAGAATTTTGGCATTTTGACAAACACCAGCGAACTCTCTGCACAGACAGTGCTTCAATCTGAACATATTGAATCACTATCGCCTGTACAACACTGGTTGCTGCTTATGACCAGTAACTACTGGATTAATGCTCTCCTGCGATCCCGACTACGTCCTTACATCATCACTGCTGCTTACCTGAGGACCTTCGGCTCCCCCGCTTCCCTCCAGGATGACGTGGATTTACCGGTCAACTTTCTGTTTCGTGCTCTGCTGGCTTTTGGTGTCTTTTGCCCACCTGTAAGTTGATGCTCTGTTCCAGTACTCTGTTGCTGAGCTTTTGAAGCTCCGACGCCTTGTTGATGTCCTCCAGCCGGTTGCTCCATTCCGTCGGACATCTATTTCCAGCCAAACCGGAGATACATCCACCGTGGACCGCGCGGTAAGCGCATTTATAAGAACTCATATTCTTCCATACCAACTTGGCTTACCACCCGCCGTCGTTCTCGTAATGTTAGCCGAGGAGCTAATCACTGTAGCCTGGCTAGTCTGCCTAAAGTGGCGAACTCTGCCTGTAAAAGTCGCTCTGCCACCGTCAACTTTGGTCTCCTGAACATTCGCTCTCTCAGCAACAAGAGTCCATTAATCAGAGATGTCATCATGGACTATAATCTTGACTTTTTATGTTTGACTGAAACCTGGCATCTGGCTAATGATTTTATTCCTCTTAACGCGTCTGTTCCGCCGGGGTTTGTTTACAATTGTCAGCCCCGTGCTTCTGGGCGTGGCGGAGGTCTCGCATTATTTCATCGCGAGTCCTGGAAAGTTTTGCCGATCCCTGATTCTCCTCTGATTTTCATCGTTTGAGTACTCTGCCTCACTGTTGCCCGGACCTTCGCCCACAGTTGTGGTTACTGTTTACCATACTCCAAAATATAACAAAGATTTTCTGAATAGAAGACACTTTCTGCTCAGCTACTGTTCGGACGCTCCTGCTTACTGCTCCGCGCTTTGCACTATCGCTTTTATATTTTTTATATATTTTATCTCCTTTTCACCTAATTTTAACTTCAGCAAATCAGCACAGTGCTCTGACGCTTGGATTACTTAAAAAGTACTTCACACTTTTATTCAACCAGCCTCTCACTGCTTACATTCCGGGGAAGAGAAAACACAACTCCCAACATTCATAAGGATAAGAAAATGCCTCTTCTGGAATCTACTTGCTGCCCTAACTGCCACAGACTTTTACAAAGGATTGCAGTTCTTGAAACAAAGTTAAATACGGGACTGACAAACCAGACGGAACGCACAACAGAGCTTCGCCTCATGGACGCCCTCAACACACAGCCGGTGAGTCCCATGAATCTAGTTCTCCTCGACAGGCTATACTGACTGTAGAGAAACGAGCCGATCGACTTACAAATCGATGGCACAAACAGGGAGCGAGACCCAAAGGCACTCGAGACATCAGATTGTCACGAGCACCACATATTTCAGCAGTAGCATCATCTACCCCAGATATGACTCTGACAAGGATTGCAACCACTGGTCTCCTACCACCACCTATACATCTTGAGAACAGATTTGAAGTGTTAATGAATGAGGAATCCCTAAATTTGATGAATGTGATCGAACACAGACTGAGTCAGCCTGTAGCTAACACTGATGCAAGCCGGCGCTCAAGGTCGAGCAGACAGCGGCACTCAGCTCAGAGCACAGCCGGGCCCAGGACTCTGATAGTGGGCGACTCCATAATCAGAAACATTAGTAGCAGGGATACAACTACGTGCTGCCTTCCACAAGCAACAACTTCTGATGTAAACAGGGAACTTCAGAACATTCTTATGAAACATAAGACTGCAAATCGACTCATCGTTCATGTGGGGAAAAATGATATTCATAAAGAGCAGTCGGAACTCCTTAAGAAGGATTTCAATGAACTTTTTGAATCACTTAAAAGACTGAAAGTTGAAACATTCATCAGTGGACCACTCCCAGCAAGAGGAACAAACAGGTTTTCACGGTTGCTTGGGCTAAACACATGGCTGCAAAAAACCTGCAATATAAAAGGAGTGAACTTTATTGACAACTTCAATCTTTTCTGGAGTCAGAGGCAACTGTTTCAACGGGATGGCAACCACCCAAACAAACTTGGTTCAAGAGTGCTAAAGGACAATATCTACTTCTCCCTCCATCATCCTTCTGCAGTGTGTGCCAATCCATTCAACCTGAATGGCACACATACACCTGGACACAGTATGAATGACCACAGGACTTCAATTCAGCACCTGAATGGATATATTGTTGACACATCACACAAGGACAATGATAACACCACTCCGCCACAACAACCTCTGCTCACGGATACAATCTCAGCAGAGCCCTGCCCACAGAGCTCACCACAGTCAGACTATGACATATCAGAACTGCTCCAAGATTCAACACCCAAGGACGACTTTCTGGAAAACAGCCAGGGACACCAGGACAGCATTGTACAGCCTCCAATAACACCAGAGCAACAGCCCATCTCACCTGACACGTTATCACTCTCTCCAGCATCTCCACTTCTGTGTTTCTCAGAGAAAATGGAACAACTGGTGTCTGCTGGAACCAGACTATCCCACTCTTTTGCTGCAAGCCCCCAAATACCAACCAAAAAACGGCAGGCCCCACAACCACCAAAGCCTGCGGGCCCAGCTCGCCCTCCTCCTCCCCCTCCTCCTCGAAGAGCTCTTCGGCCTCTGCCACAGCGCCAGGGCCCACACCCTCCTCCATCGGCTCGAGGTGAACCAAAAACAACTGATACCAGCTCTAAGTGATGTATATCGGTTCCTCGCTATGAAAACAATAACTTTATCAAATGTTTACAAAACAAGCGGGAACCCAGTGTGCCTGAATCTTTTTCTATTGCTGTTCATTTACATGATAGAAAATCTAAGGCCTTCAACAGCCGTACAGCAAACCCATCTAATCTGGTGCCTATTCCACGCCAAACTAAGATTGCTGTGGGGACAAAAAGTAAGACTATTAAATTAGCACTTTTAAACATCCGCTCCATTAATAATAAATCACTTCTAGTCAATGACTTAATAACCACATACAACCTGGACTTCATGTTTCTAACTGAAACTTGGCTAGAAGACAGCTGTAGTGCAACGGTCCTAAACGAAAACATCCCCTCCAAATTTTACTTATATGAGTGTCTGCAGAGCGGGTAAGAGAGGCGGGGGCTTAGCTGTTCTTTTTAAAGATGTTTATCAATGTAAGCAAATATCATTTGGGAATTACTCCTCTTTTGAATATCTGGGTATTGTGTTAAAAGGTGCTCCTCGTATCTTACTTATCATTGTTTACAGGCCTCCAAAATACTCTTCAGCCTTTGCTGAGGATTTTACAGAACTGTTATCAACAATTGCCTCTGAGTTTGACTGTTTTGCCATTGCTGGAGATTTTAACATTCACATAGATAATGCAGAAAACAATATGGCAAAAGAAATCAAAACTGTTTTAAAAACTTTTGATCTGACACAGCATGTACATGGTCCCACACACAATCGTGGACACACTCTAGATTTACTTATCAGTACGGGTTTAAACATCTCATCGATTGTTATTAAGGATGTAGCACTGTCTGATCATTACTGTATTTTCTTTGATATATTGATCTCTCCTGCCATTGAAGCTAGAGCTGTGTCTGTCAAAAAGAGATGCTTAAATGAAAACACTGGTGTGCTATTTATGAAGGCTATATCCTTAAAACCAAGCATATCTGCCGACTCCGTTGATTTTCTCCTTGATTCTTTTAACTCAAAAGTTAAGAGTGTAATTGATGATATTGCTCCTGTGAAAGTCAGGAAGAATAATGGTAGACAAAAAGCACCTTGGAGAAACTCAACAGCAGTGCAGAATATGAAAAGACAATGCAGAAGAGCAGAACGCATGTGGCGGAAGACAAAACTTGTAGTCCATTATAACATCTACAAAGACAGCATCCACGCTTTCAATAGGGAACTAGGCAAAGCTAGACAGACTTTCTTCTCAAATATTATAAACAGCAACTTAAACAACACACGCACTCTTTTTGCTACTGTAGAGAGACTGACAACCCCCCCAAGCAAGATTCCCATAGAAATGCTCTCAGAAAGGAAATGCAGTGAGTTTGCTTCTTTCTTCTCTGAGAAAATCAATAATATCAGAAAGGTGATCAGCACATCCTTGAGTTGCTCTGGGGTCAGGCAGATCAGACCACAACCTGAGAAATTAGTAACTATGTCTGATTTCGAAGAAATTGATGGAACAATTTTGGTCGAAACTGTACAGCACCTTAAAACATCAACCTGCGCCCTTGACACACTTCCCACATCTTTTTTCAAAAATGTGTTACACAGCTTAGAAGCAGATCTCCTAGAAGTGGTAAATGCCTCACTTCGCTCTGGGAGTTTTCCGAACTCCCTGAAAACTGCAGTTGTCAAGCCCCTCCTGAAAAAGAGCAATCTGGATAAGACCATCTTAAGTAATTATAGACCGATCTCAAATCTTCCTTTCATAGGCAAGATCATTGAAAAGGTTGTCTTCAATCAGCTGAACAAATTCTTAAGCTCAAATGGATACTTTGACAATTTTCAATCTGGTTTCCGATCGCATCACAGCACAGAGACAGCGCTCATAAAGATAATAAACGATATTCGCTTAAATACTGACACAGGCAAATTATCCGTGTTGGTACTACTCGACCTCAGTGCTGCATTTGACACTGTCGATCACAACATACTTCTTGACAGGCTGGAAAACTGGGTGGGGCTTTCTGGGATAGTCCTAAAATGGTTCAGGTCATACTTAGAAGGGAGAGGTTATTTTGTGAGTATAGGAGAACATAAGTCTGAGTGGACATCCATGACATGCGGAGTCCCTCAGGGCTCGATTCTTGCGCCACTCCTATTCAACCTGTATATGCTCCCAATGAGCCAAATAATGAGAAAGAACCAAATCGCTTACCACAGCTATGCAGATGACACACAGCTCTACTTAGCCCTATCGCCTAACGACTACAGCCCCATTGACTCCATGTGCCAATGCATTGATGAAGTAAATGGTTGGATGTGTCAAAACTTTCTTCAGTTAAACAAAGACAAAACTGAAGTCATTGTGTTTGGAAACAAAGATGAAGTTCTCAAGGTGAATGCATACCTTGACGCTAGGGGTCTAACAACTACAAATCAAGTCAGGAATCTTGGTGTGTCTCTAGAGTCAGACCTTAGTTTCAATAGTCATGTCAAAGCAATAACTAAATCAGCATACTATCATCTGAAAAATATTGCAAGAATTAGATGCTTTGTTTCCAGTCAAGACTTAGAGAAACTTGTGCATGCTTTCATCACCAGCAGGGTGGATTACTGTAATGGCCTCCTCACTGGCCTTCCTAAAAAGACCATAAGACAGTTGCAGCTCATACAGAACGCTGCTGCCAGGATTCTGAGCAGGACCAGAAAATATGAACACATCACACCAGTCCTCAGGTCTTTACACTGGCTGCCAGTTACATTTAGGATTGATTTTAAAGTATTACTACTGGTATATAAATCATTCAATGGGTTAGGACCTCAATATATTGCAGATATGCTCACTGAATATAAACCCAACAGATCACTCAGATCATTAGGATCACATCAGCTAGAAATACCAAGGGTTCACTCAAAGCATGGAGAGTCTGCTTTTAGCTATTATGCCAGCCGCAGCTGGAACCAGCTTCCAGAGGAGATCAGGTGTGCTCCTACACTAGTCACATTTAAATCCAGACTCAAAACACATCTGTTTATCTGTGCATTTACTGAATGAGCACTGTGCCACTGTTCGTCCGACTGTTTCTAAATTGTTTTAATTGTTTTATTTTTATCAGTATTTTTATTTTTTATTCTAAACTGTTTTAATTATTCTGATTTCTTTTGAATATTTTAATTTCTTCTATGTAAAGCACTTTGAATTGCCATTGTGTATGAAATGTGCTATATAAATAAACTTGCCTTGCCTTGCCTTGCCTTGAATGACTTTTCTCAACTTTTCACTCATATTTCAACTCTATCCCATAACTTAATCATTCTGGGTGATTTTAATATTCATATGGATAATATCAAGTTCTCCGCTTGCCAGAGACTTTTCATCTTGCCTGGAAAGCTTCGAGTCTGCACTTATATACCGACTTCTCCAACTCACTGTGGGGGGCATATGCTCGACTTAGTCTGTTGTTCTGGTGTCATCCCCTCTGCCTGTAAAACTCACTCTGTTGCCTTTTCCGATCATATGCTTATTACTTTTAACATCACCCTCCCACTATTTAAACTGACCCTCCCTCGCACCATTTCCTTCAGGAATATTAAGGACATTAACACTGTCACCTTTGTATCTGATATCAATAATTTTCCAAGTGTGCCTGCCTGCTGTTCACCTGATGAATTAGTTTCTTACTATAATACAAATCTTCATGCTCTCTTAGACATTCATGCTCCTATGAGATTCAGATCAGTGTCCTTCACCCGCTCAGCACCCTGGTTCACTCCCACCCTACGCCTTTTGAAATCTCAGGGTCGTCAGCTGGAGCGTCTTGCTAACAGAACTGGACTTTACAGTCCAGTCAGAACTTTACTATTCATAAAAACATGTATATGGATCATGTCAATCTGTATAAGAATTCCCTTTCTTCAGCTAAATCTGCATACTACTCTCACTTAATTCACACTAATCATCATAGTTCTAAAACTCTATTTTCCCTTTTAACTTCTATTACAAAACCTCCTGACTCTCTTCGATACCATTTGCAATCCCAAGACTTTTGTAATAACCTTATGTCCTTTTTGTTTCCAAAATCACAGACATCCATAAACACTTGATTTCCTCTGGAGCTGCAGCTTCTGGAGACAACCTTAACACTCCTTATCTATACCCAACTACTACTTTTTCAAGTTTTGACCTTCCCTCTGTTCAAGCCATTTCGGACATTATTCATAAATCTAAACCCTCCACATGTCAGCTCGATCCTCTTCCCTCCACCCTGGTTAAATCCTGCTGCTCTTCCCTTGCCCCTCTCATCACTGAGATTATTCACTCTTCCCTAAGCTCCGGTTCAATTCCCCTTGACTTAAAATTGCCTCGGTCACACCTATTCTGAAAAAAACAGGTTTGGACCCCACTAATTTTAGCAATCTCCGTCCCATATCTAACTTACCCTTCATATCCAAAATTCTGGAAAAAACAGTCGCTTCTCAACTTCATAATCACCTCATGTCGAATAGCATCTACGAGCAGTTTCAATCAGGCTTCCGTCCCCTTCACAGCACTTAAACCGCACTCATTAAAATTACAGATGACCTTCTCATGGCTTCTGATTCTGGGTTACTTTCAATTCTCATTCTTTTGGACCTCACTGCAGCTTTTGATACCATTTCTCATCCCATCCTCCTCAGTCGATTATCATCTATTGGTATCACTCACACTCCCATAGCCTGGTTTACTTCTTACATTTCAAATCGCACACAGTTCATACAACTAAAAACCCAGAAATCCATTACCTTCCCCGTCTCCACTGGAGTGCCCCAAGGCTCTGTATTGGGGCCTCTCCTTTTTATCATATATATCCTCCCTCTTGGTCACATCTCTCGTAAACATAACATTAAATTTCATTGCTACGCTGACGACACCCAGCTCTACCTTTCTACTAAACCATCTTCTTTACTCCCACCAACCTCTCTTACCCTCTGTCTCCAAGAAATTCACTCTTGGTTTTCATCTAACTTTCTCAAACTGAACAGCTCAAAAATTCCTCCTGGTGGGCACACCTCATACCCTCTCCAAAGCTAATAAAGTTCCCATTACCATTGATAACTCAACTGTCCTTCCCTCCTCTCAGGTTAAGAGTCTGGGTGTCGTCCTTGACAGCACTTTATCTTTCCACTCTCACATTAACAGCATCACCCGGTCAGCCTATTTCCATCTGCGCAATATTGCCCGCCTCCGTCCTCTCTTACTCCCAAAACCACCGCCATCCTGGTTCACAGCCTAATCACATCTCGGTTAGATTACTGCAACTCACTTCTGTTTGGCCTCCCTAATAAGTCACTCCGAAAGCTGCAGCTCCTACAGAACTCTGCTGCACGCCTGATTACTCAGACCCCCATTTCTCATCATATCACTCCCATCTTGCAACAGCTTCACTGGCTTCCTGTTAAACAGAGGATCATTTTTAAAATACTTCTCATCACCTTCAAAGCAGTTCATAACATGGCTCCTTCTTATATCTCAGATCTTCTCCATTTAAACATCCCTACTCGTTCACTCCGATCCTCTGACACCTGCCAGCTTTCTGTTCCCCCTGCTCGTCTTGTCACAATGGGGGCAGGGCGTTGAGTCGCTCTGCTCCCCATCTTTGGAATTCCCTCCCTCCAGATCTTCGCACCATGGACTCATTTAATCTTTTTAAATCCAAACTCAAAACTCTGTTGTTTAGACAATCATTTTCCGCCTGACCCATATCACCCCAATGTTGTCTTGCCAATTTTATTGTTTTTGTTTTTAATGTTTTATACCTGCTTTGTACAGTGTCCTTGGGTGTCCTGATAAGGCGCTTTAAATAAAATGTATTATTATTATTATTATTATGTTAATAAACGCACTGAAAACCAGACCAACTACACTATGTCCTCCACTTATTTGTCACGGCTTTGAGCCAGTCGTGACAAATATGGGGCTCGTCCAGCCGTTTTTATTTGATATAGTTTCGTTTGTGTCGTCCAGCCAGTTGTTATTTGATAAAGTTTTGTTTGTAATTTGTTAGTATGATAATTATGGAGACTTGTCCATTGAACTGATTTTTTTTTTTTTTTTGATCTGGACAAATTTGAACAAATTCGTTTGAAGAGAAGTTCATTCGTTTATTGAATTTTTGTTAATGTGGTAAATTGAGGTTTATTATTTGTTTGAATAAATTTATTCGTTGTAATTCATTTACTTATTTATTTATTCGATCATTTTCGTTAAGTAAAATTTGTGGAGGGTGTTAGTGGTTGGTTTGGTTGTTCTAGCAGGTTACGGGAGTTTCATTTGGTATTGGCTACTGAGTTTGAAGAAAGTGTTTTGGCTTAGGCTTTTTCCCTACGTAGTTTCAGCGGGATATCCTTGACAGGATATTCCGATATTTTTGTTTTTTTAGTTTGTTATTTTTGTACGGTGAAAGCAGTTAGAGCATTTGTCTCAGGAACACATCCGTGTTTGTAGTACACCCGCTGCAAGTAACTGTACGAAGATTAGGGATGAGTTTAGGTAGTTTAAATATTAGTTAGAGGGAATTGCTTATTCCAACTTCTTTCTTTAAACTTGTTTTGTTTTCTTGGAAGTTTAGTAGCCATTCATTATAATGTCCTCATACGTTGAGAAATTTGTTAGCGCACCGTCCGAGAGCTTGTTAAATGACTTGACCAAGGATCAATTATTAGAACTTGCAGAATATTACAAAATTAGTCTGATGAGTCAAGATAAACGTCTAAAAGATCAGATTAAAACCTTGGTAAAGACTTGGTAGTTGAACGTGGTAGAGTCTCAATCTTTAGAAGACACAAATTCATCATCAACACCAGTATGTTGGCTCGTCAGAGGGACCTTTGGTGGTCTCAGACGGATCACAATCCTTTAGTTTTCTTGCACTCCTTACAAAACTCCAACCAAAGGTTGATGAGATGGTGTTTGTTTCTTCAGAGTTACTCCTTGGATATACGCCATTTTAAAGGCACAGATAATGTAACTGCCGATGCCTTGTCCCGTGTTTAATGGATTTGTAGTTTGCATTCCTCTCTGACTGTGTCTATCTTTTTCTTTCTTAATTTTGCTTCCTAGGCACCAGGTTGCTGAAAGTGGGAGAGTAGAC
>JAQIUQ010000361.1:0-45472 GCA_030378365.1 Hybognathus amarus
ATTCGTGGAGAAGGTTTCAAGCGTGTTCCGCTCTTTTCCATGGCAAAGTGAATTTTAGTTAAATGCATCACATTTAATCCTATGTGTTAATTCGTTTCATCTGACTCCATAAAATGAAAAGGGTTTATCAATGATATCTGTGCATCATTTAATACGTTAATGCTTGACTATTCCTTTTAACTTAATGAAAATATAGTCAAAGTCTGTTAGAATAATCAAGTATAACAATTTATTGTCAGGTAAAGGTATTATTAGAATTCCACAAGATAATCAATGCAAACCATCAAATATTTCAAAGAACAAAACTTTACCCAACATATTAGGCTACATGAGCTGAGCCTATAGACACAACATCATGGGCTGATCTATATACAGAATGGCAGCCCTGAGCTCTAGTCACATCTCTTTTTATAATCAGACCTCCTTTCATATGCAAGTTTCAGTGGAAACTTACTGGAATGTAGCCATTTGGTTAGTTGTAATTTGCATTCAGACAACAAGGCAGAAGGTGTTAACTCAAAGGCCACATTCCTTTGTGTGAGTTATTCCTAAACTTCTTAAAAACCTTATTACCTTTTCTTTTATTACTTTGAGAATGAGACATTATTACCAGTCACCCTGAGACCATCAAAACGAGACTAAACAGTCCTAAAGATTATCACATTTACATTAAAAACATATATATATTCTTGAGAGTTTTCAGTGTCATTGACTGACTGGGAGGGAGAGGAGAGAGGATGTAAATTCTCAGAGAAAGGGGTAGATTGTCAATGTAAATTTGCAAGCAATGCCATTTGTTTTCAGAGGGCATTGGTCAGATATTTTCTTGGTCAGATATTTTCTCTTTAATCAGTTTTTCCAGTCTTACAGAATCCCCCGTTGACCCCGTGGGTCAGTTTCAGACACTTAAGGGGTCACAGACACAGTAAGACGTTGTTGTAATCCTTGGTGTAATTCAGCAATTGTCTCTTGGCAATGTTGGCATCTGTAGAAGCTCAGAGGGCTTTGTTCACCTGCAGAACACCTGTTCTCATCAGGCGCAAGTCCAGCAGGTGGATGAGGCGTTCGGGCTTTCTTCTGGTGATGTGAGCAAAGTTCATACAATCAATCTGGACCTTTTGACTTTCAGTTGGCGTGTCGTTCCTTCGTGAAGACACTCACGTTTCCCTGGCACCTTCCCCATAACGATAATCTGTCCCTTCTTGACCAATCCTGTCACCTCCAGCGGTGTGGTTGTCTGGACAGACCTCAGTGGGTGAATGGGCTCTCTGTGAGACGTCTGAAAAGCATCTTAAATGTCCATTTCGCGATTGAAACACATATGAACTTGAACTCAAGAAGAAATGCATAGAAACGCATAATGCAACAAAACAAAATCATGTCATGTTCAATGTAAAATACCATGCTCTTTTCAGCAAGTGTGCTCATATTTTTCTCAGGGTATTGAATGGTAAGAATGTCTCATATTAAATATCCAATTTTTAAATATATTTTTTTGGTCTGAATTCTAAAAAGGAAATGCAACAAGAGGTCAGTGTGTTCAAAATAATCAAATAGATTCTATGATAAAAAGTCATGTAATAAAAACAATCAATGTTCAATCATGTAATAAAAACAATAAAACATAAAAATAATCAGTGTTTGTTCAGGAATCTTCCAATGCAAGCCACTTATGCAAATCTAGGAAGTGACTTGGAACATGCTTAAATGTATTCAAGAATGGAGATTGTTCATTCCTTGCAACAGGTGTGAGAGTGTGTGTTTGTGTGAGGTTGTGTGAGGGTATGAGTGCATCTGTGTGTGAGAGTGTGTGTTTGTTCGTCTGAGTGTGAGTTTGAGTGTTTGTGTAAGAGAAAGAGGGAGAAAGAGTTTGTGTTGTTGTTGTTGTTGTTGGCTAAGTCACAGTCAATGACAGGGTTGAATTGTGAATTCTGTAATTGATTGAAGCGCTCACACTTCAGATCTCTTTAGTTATGATGTTTCTGTTATTATTGGTTTGTTGAGAAATCAGGGGCCCTCTGATTTTCCAACCACCCTGACAACAGTCAGAAAGTTTAAAAATTAAGAAATTTAATGGCAAGTCTGCCACTGCTTTTTGATGCATTACATTGATTTGTGACTGTAGCCATTACTATGTTTTCCAGTGTCCATGAGTTTGCAGGGTGTGGTGAATAGTGTGCTAGGTCATGGAATCAGCTTCCCATCATATGTGTGTGAAGCTATCCGGATCTGTGAGTGTGAAGATGCACAATAGATCTTTAGTGAAGTAACACTATTGGACTCTATGTCATCTTCATCTTCTTATGATGTGTAGTGTTCAGTCTGGATAGATTTGATCTATTCCAGGTGATGATGCCATAAGGGTGTTGTGATGGAGGAGTGTGTTTAGTCAGTGTTCATGTCTAGGAGATGGGTGGAATCTATTGTATAACAATTGTGTTGCAAATTTTTGTTCCAGTTCTAAACTGGGAGGCCATAAGGTAGTGATGTGCTGTTGTGAGATGTAAATGGCCTCTTGAATTGTCTTTTCACCCATTCTCCCGAACCTCAGGTTATGTTCTAACAATCATGAAGTCCGGCCGATCCTGGCGTCCGTCCTCCGAGGAATTGTAGAAGTTAACCTGACAGAAACAAATGCAGAGAGGACCACAGTTAATTTTGATGTTTTTCAACAGTTTCAAATCCAGACATATGGACACATTCGTTTGCTTGCTCCATTATCATGTCCATTGAAATTTTAATTCCAGCTGTCACATGAAACTGAATTTCATTGACCAGGTCTGAAATATTTCTGTTGTTTCAGTGCAATGTGTGACACCTAAACACTGCTCTTGCAGTCAGCCTTCACAGTCTGCTCTCAGCATTAGAGATCCCAGTCTTCGGGTTTTAAACTTCAAGTTGCTTTCATTACAGCCAGATCTGTGGGCATGAATTATTTCAAGGTGTCATTCACACATTTGGTTAGTGGTGGTCTCTCGTTGTTTCCTTGGTCAGTTGGCAATTATCTGTGCCACACTTAAGAATTAAAACACACCTCCGCCCCTTTTGGCACAGGGTAATAGGTCAACTAAATCAAACTGTAAGGATTAATTTCACACTTCTCCAGTTAATGCCTGCTTGGCGATTATAATATAAGGTATAGTAGAATTTAAGAATATGAATGAAATTATTATTTCTGGTCTCTGGGAAAAAAATGACAGGTTCGTTAAATTTAGATGTTAAACTATTAAGCTATTTGCTATTGGGCTGCTACCCGACTAGCAAATGACGCTAATAGTTGAAGGCCTTGAGTGACCAAAGTTGTTAGCTCAGTGGGGGGTTTAGATGCATCTGAGCTTTGGTTCCTTGCAGAGCGCTGGTTTGTGTCATCAGACTGTAGTTGTCTGCGTTTTATGAAGTAGGGAGGAGGTCTGCCTCTGCCCAACGACCAGCACTTTTCCTCTGCATGACCTGTTTTGTGGCAGGAATCACAGAATCTGCTCAGTTTGCCACCGTGTGGCTTTCTGAATTCTCCTGCAAATGGGGGATTTTCATGACATTCTAGCACAGCTACCTCACCATGTATTTGTTTTCGTGATTCAATTCTTGTTGCCCAGCTAACAATTCCTTCGAATGTATTTTTTGCTGGAGAAACACCATACATGAGCGATTGCTGTACACGCGGACCTGCATTTGTAAGGAGTAATTCAAGGAAAGTTACATTGTTGTGGTTAACACCCTCAATTCCAGAATACTCCTCAAACAGTTCAAACATTTTCTCTGCATATGTCTCAAACGATTCTTCAGTACTCTGTTTCCGACTGAAAATCAGTTCCCATCCAATAGGACTACAACCACGTAGATCGCGCAGACATTGTTTTAGTCTATTCAAGATTTCACTCTCGGGCTCGTTTTGATGCATTGACTGCACAATGGTGCCTGTCATCAAAGCCGGTGGTATCTTATAGTTCAGAACATCTGGAATTGAGCTGATAACAATTTGCCAAATATCTTTTGGTTCAAGCTGAAATGCATGTTTTAGGCTAACAATGCGTTCTCCACCATGGTTCGAATGGTCCTTTCAAAGGGAATGGTCCGATCTCTGTTTTAAACGAGCTACATTCAGTTACCGTTAGAGGACGCCGAATGGTTGACTCTGTGCCGTTTGGGTGCCGGATCACCTTAAAGGCTGAAACAGGCACTTTGTTCAAAAATTCATCGCCTGCTTCATCTGTCTGAAAAGGTACAGGGTTATTAGAGCAGGATGACTCGTTTAAGAAGCGCATATTTTTAGTCCCATCGCTGTTGAGCGTTTTGGGAGAAATTGACTTTTCAACAATTAGTTTAGCCTTAAGATCTGCAATGGTGTATTTGTGATCTTTACACTTTTCAGTCAGGGCTAACTGCTCAGCTAGTAATCGGTCTAGCTGTGTTTGAAGATCTTGGATCTTTGCCTCAGACAATTTTGCCTCTGCATTTTTAGAATGCACTTCTTCACATTTAACATCCATAAGCGAGGATAGAAATGTTGTTGATTTGTCTAGCCGTTTATAACTTATGAAGTTTAAAGCCTCAATTATCTCATCATGTTTTGATTTCTTCTGTTTACTACCCACTGTTTCCCACCAAGTGAGAATTTCATTGTCAATAGCGTCCGTTTTAAGGCCTTTTTTAGTGAGTTTATGCAGTGTCGGCTCGACCTTTTCGGCCCATAGTGTAAACAGGACAGTATCTTTATACATGTTCCAATTTATCTTTGGGGAAATTCTTTCCCTGAAGCTTTCAGTATAAAAAGGTTTTTGTTTTATGGTTAAACGAGATTCGCGTTCACAGTTTCTGATTCTCAGTTATGTTCCTTTGCGTGGTTTTTCCGCAGCTATGGGAGTTTTCCACCTAGGATACAAAAATTCAGACTATATGAAGCAAAGTCATTTTAACGTTTGATAATTCATTTCATTCTTTAGTTATATTTTCCCCGTTTTTAGATTAGGAAACTATATCACTCTGCGGTCCTTCTCTAAAGTCCGCATGCCACACTCTCGCCAGGTCCGGTCATCAAATCAGAGGTAATTTGACTAAATATCTAGGATTTGCCGTTCCAAACGTACACAATCAAAGACATTTGTAAGTCCCCTTAAACACCTCCTCGTTTAAGTATACATAAAATGATACCGGATGTTAGCCGTCGCTAAACTGACGCAAAAAATGTGGAAATATACGAATCCGATCTCTACTCGGGAAAATAATCATATCAGAATGATTTCAAACGTGGCAATATTTCATTTTCCAAATATGAAAAGTATTTCTGTCTCAAACTTTTCAAGAATTAATGTGCATTGTGAATAACAGTATAACCACGTTCAGCATAGACACACACGTTTAATTCAGTTCACACAGGATACCTTGAATACAACATCAACAGCCTTTACCTAAGTGCTCCAAAACACTTACAGTAAATCCTGTATTTAAAGAATAAACTTACATTTAGCCTATGTGCATGTAGTAGCACAAACAACTAAACCGTGTGTTCTTTGAGTGCGTTATATTGTGTGAAGCACAACTCCAAATTTTGAAAATACAAACTATTGCATTATTGCTTTTTAATCCCATCTGCGTTACAGTGGAAGCTTTCAAATGCAATATAAAGTTTGTCAAGATTAGTTTATGTTTATTATAGAATCTTATTCAATGTGGCCTCGGGCCTATATGGTGGGCTGGTCAAACAAAGGGTTAAGCGTTTTTGAATGCAGCATGTCCTTAGCATTAGCATTAGCCTAGAAGCCGCATGGCATTAGCATTAGCTTGTTGCAGCATGGGCAATACTAGCATTTATCTTAGCCTTGTCTTCTCTAAACAGCATTTAAAACACTAGCATTTAACCCTGCTAATTGCGTCTTAGCCTGTAAATCATATCATTGTATTTTTCAAAGTTTTCCTTCCATAAACAATGCATCGATTTGCCTTTTTATAAAATCACGTGTTTTCCGATCGTTAATACACTTAGATTTTTATTTCCGTTGTTTGTCAATTCTCTTCATGTGTTGCTGGTGTGTTTCAACAAAGCCATTACAACAATGAAGATAGACATGCAAATGCAAAATGTTTATCGCTCCTCGAGTAACGTTAAGTCTACCCGAAAATCATTTGAAAGATGTTATTTCAAATTTAGATTTCTTTTGCTTAATCAAACAATGATATCTTTAAAATCTATTAAACAAGGGTTTTACTCTTTTATCTGCGCGCCGCGGCCGTTTTCATGTCCTCACATTTTAGTTTCGGACTAAACAGAGGGCTTTCCGACCCGCAAACACGGCAAACAACATTTTCTCAACACTTTTCAAAAGATTAGAAAAAGTTGACTTACCAGAGCCGCAGAATAAAGAGAAGTTCAAACCTCTTGTTGATTAAGATTCCCATACTTTGCTGGAAAGGACGTTGCTCGCGAAAATCCATTTGTTTGCGATCACGTCGCGGGTCACCACTGTAAAAAGGACCACGAAATCGGTCCAATGGCGGATTTCGAATCGTGGTGAAGGTTTCAAGCGTGTTCCGTCTTTTCCATGGCAAAGTGAATTTTAGTTAAATGCATCACATTTAATCCTATGTGTTAATTCGTTTCATCTGACTCCATAAAATGAAAAGGGTTTATCAATGATATCTGTGCATCATTTAATACGTTAATGCTTGACTATTCCTTTTAACTTAATGAAAATATAGTCAAAGTCTGTTAGAATAATCAAGTATAACAATTTATTGTCAGGTAAAGGTATTATTAGAATTCCACAAGATAATCAATGCAAACCATCAAATATTTCAAAGAACAAAACTTTACCCAACATATTAGGCTACATGAGCTGAGCCTATAGACACAACATCATGGGCTGATCTATATACAGAATGGCAGCCCTGAGCTCTAGTCACATCTCTTTTTATAATCAGACCTCCTTTCATATGCAAGTTTCAGTGGAAACTTACTGGAATGTAGCCATTTGGTTAGTTGTAATTTGCATTCAGACAACAAGGCAGAAGGTGTTAACTCAAAGGCCACATTCCTTTGTGTGAGTTATTCCTAAACTTCTTAAAAACCTTATTACCTTTTCTTTTATTACTTTGAGAATGAGACATTATTACCAGTCACCCTGAGACCATCAAAACGAGACTAAACAGTCCTAAAGATTATCACATTTACATTAAAAACATATATATATTCTTGAGAGTTTTCAGTGTCATTGACTGACTGAGAGGGAGAGAGAGAGAGGATGTAAATTCTCAGAGAAAGGGGTAGAGTGTCAATGTAAATTTGCAAGCAATGCCATTTGTTTTCAGAGGGCATTGGTCAGATGTTTTCTCGGTCAGATATTTCTCTTTAATCAGTTTTTCCAGTCTTACACCGCTGTGGATCACCTCACCTCACTCGGATCTTCACTTCACTGCACCACTGGATTTATCACCGGAGTCCTGGCCATCTTGTCTCTGCGCTACCAGTCTTGTGTTTTGTGTCTTTCTGACCGTGGACTGAGTAATAAATATCATTCACCTGCATCTCTGCTTCTGTGGTCCTTGCCGTTACAGAACGATCTGACGCATTATGGAAGCAGCGGGTGAGACCAACCCATTGGAAGAGTTTGTTAACTCTAGTATTCAACGCATGGAAACACAGGAGAAGAACCTGAACGAGACGGGACGTGCCGTTCAAGTACTGGTGGCGCAGGTGTCCGAGCTCACCCAGCAGATACAACAGCTACGAGTTCCCACTGCGCCCCCCGCACCGGCCGTTCCCTTCATTCCACCTGAGGGAGCTTCCCAGTCAGAACCCCGCCTACCCATCCCTCAGACGTATGATGGTGAGCCCAGTTTTTGCCGTGCCTTCTTAACACGCTGTTCCATGCACTTTGCCCTGCAGCCTCGCACATTCTGCCAGGAGGGATCCAAGGTGGCATTTGTGCTAACTTTGCTGACTGGGAAAGCGGCCCTCTGGGGAACGGCGGTGTGGGAGAATCAGGATCCATGCTGCGCCTCGTTCCAGGCACTCTCCGCCGAAATGAAGAGGGTTTTTGACAGGGCGGTTGCCGGGAGAGAGGCGGCTCGGATGCTTGCAGAGTTACGACAGGAGGAGAAGTCGGTTTCTGATTACTCTATCGAGTTTCGCACCCTGGCGGCAGAGTGTCACTGGAACGAGGAAGCGCAGTGGGACATGTTCCTGCATGGGCTGGCTGACCGCGTTCAAAGGGAAATCTATGCCCTGGATCTCCCAACATCACTCAACGGACTCATTGATCTGGCCCTTCGGGTGGACGCACGCCTGTCCAGAGCGGAGCGAAGAGTGCCCGCGAATCGGGCCAGGGGAGGAGTTGAGAGCCCGCGATCCAGCGGCGGGGACGCGGTCAGCCCCGTCTACGATCACGAGCCCATGCAGGTGGGGCGAGCTCGGCTTTCCCGGGAGGAGAAGGAAAGGCGGAGGTCCCAAGGACTGTGTCTCTACTGCGGAGCCGCTGGACACCTAGCTTACAACTGTCCAGTAAAAGGCCAAGCCCGGCAGTAAGGTTGAGGCTACTGTCGGGTGGGATCTCCGCTGCGAAGACCTCATCTACATCGACTCTCCTCCCGGTAAGACTAAGATGGTCAGGCCACAATCACGACTGTCAGGCACTGGTGGATTCTGGGGCAGAAGGTAACTTCATGGACCATGGTTTTGCTTTAAGATTTAACATTCCCCTTCTACCACTCACCAGTAGCATTGCAGTTCAGGCACTCAACGGTCAAGATCTTCCCACCATCTCTCTCATCACCGGACCCATCACACTCACCACATCTGGAAACCACACAGAGACATGTTCCTTTTATGTCATGGACTCACCACTTGCACCCATTGTTCTCGGACACCCCTGGTTAATCAAACACAACCCCAAGATCGACTGGCTCAAGAAATCTGTGTTAGAATGGAGTGGTAGATGTCATGAGTCCTGTCTTGTGTCGGCCTGTTCGTCTGTTTCTGTCTCTGTGTTTCAGGAGGAGGCAGTGGATTTATCTAACGTGCCCGCGGAGTACCGGGACCTGAAGGAAGTGTTCAGTAAGTCTCGGGCTGCTTCTCTACCTCCTCATCGTCCCTATGACTGTGCGATAGATTTATTGTCAGGTAAGTCTCCGCCTAAAGGCAAGTTATATTCTCTTTCGGTCCCGGAGAGGGAGGCTATGGAGAAATATATTTCTGATTCTCTAGCATCTGGGTTCATCCGCCATTCTTCTTCTCCAGCGGGGGCGGGGTTCTTTTTTGTGGGGAAGAAAGACGGATCTCTGCGACCTTGCATTGATTACCGAGGGTTGAACAACATCACGGTGAAGAATACTTATCCTTTGCCGTTGATGTCTTCAGCCTTCGAGAGGTTGCAGGGAGCGTCTATCTTCACAAAATTGGATTTACGTAATGCTTATCATTTGGTCCGCATTAGAAAGGGGGATGAATGGAAGACTGCTTTTAACACCCCTAGGGGGCACTTTGAATACTTGGTCATGCCTTTCGGGCTGTCCAACTCCCCAGCAGTCTTCCAGGCTCTCGTCAATGACGTGCTGCGAGATATGGTTGATCAGTTCATTTATGTCTACCTGGATGACATATTGATATTTTCGTCTTCTCTCCAGGAACACGTGCAGCACGTCAGACGAGTGCTTCAGAGGTTGCTAGAGAATGGGCTTTTTGTCAAGGCGGAGAAATGCGTTTTTCATGCACAGTCTGTTCCATTTCTAGGATACATTGTGTCATCTGAGGGAATTCGCATGGATCCCGAGAAGATTAAGGCTGTAGTAGATTGGCCAATCCCGGATTCCCAAGGCCCTACAGAGGTTTCTGGGATTCGCCAATTTTTACCGGCGTTTTATTCGCAATTTCAGCCAACTAGCCTCGCCTCTGATCGCCTTGACCTCCCCCAGAACTGCGTTCAGGTGGTCAGACGCTGCTGAGGCAGCGTTTGCCAAACTGAAGGACCGCTTTGTTTCGGGCCCCATCCTGATTACCCCTGATCTATCACGCCAGTTCGTGGTGGAGGTCGACGCGTCAGAGGTGGGGGTAGGAGCGGTGATTTCTCAGCATTCTCCCACAGATGACAGAGTTCATCCTTGCGCGTTTTTATCCCATCGTTTATCCCCTGCCGAACGCAATTATGACATTGGTAACAGGGAGTTGCTGGCAGTCAAGTTAGCCTTGGAGGAATGGCGCCACTGGTTAGAGGGGTCAGGGGTACCCTTTATCGTCTGGACTGACCATAAGAATTTGGAATATATCAGGACTGCTAAAAGATTGAACTCTAGGCAGGCTCGGTGGGCACTTTTTTCGGACGTTTTGACTTTACTCTCTCGTACCGCCCGGGTTCCAAAAACATCAAACCCGATTCTTTATCGCGCATTTTTGACCGATCCGAACGCCCGTCTACTCCCGAGTGCATTTTACCGGAGAATCTATTCATCTCCACACTCGTATGGGAGGTCGAATCGAAGGTCAAGACGGCCTTAGAAGGGGTAACGCCTCCGCCCGCATGCCCACCGAACCGGTTATTTGTGCCAGAGGAATTAAGGTCTGACGTTATCCAGTGGGGTCATTGTTCCAACGTGGCTTGCCATCCGGGAGTTAACCGTACTAGTTTTTTAGTCAAGCAACGATTCTGGTGGCCACGTATGGCTCGTGACATCCACAGTTTTGTTTTGGCTTGCTCGGTTTGTGCCACTGGTAAGACTTCCAATCGACCTCCAGATGGGTTACTCCAACCGCTGCCCGTCCCTTCGAGACCCTGGTCCCATATCGCTCTAGATTTTATTACCGCCCTCCCACCCTCTCAGGGTAACACGGTGGTTTTAACCGTGGTGGACCGATTCTCGAAGGCGACTCACTTTATCCCCTTACCCAAATTACCCTCAGCTAAGGAGACAGCGTTGATAGTCGTAGATCACGTCTTTCGTATTCATGGCCTCCCGACAGACGTGGTCTCCGACAGAGGACCCCAGTTTGTGTCCAAATTTTGGCAAGAGTTTTGTAGATTACTGGGAGCGACTGTTAGTCTATCCTCAGGGTTTCATCCCCAGAGCAATGGTCAAACCGAGAGAGCCAACCAAGATCTGGAAAGGGTGTTACGATGTTTAGTCTCCAAGAATCCTTCCTCCTGGAGCCAGCAACTATCCATGGTGGAGTACGCCCACAATACGTTACCAGTGTCAGCTACGGGCCTATCTCCGTTTGAGTGCAGCTTAGGGTACCAGCCACCTATTTTTCCCAGTCTGGAATCCGAGGTCGCGGTCCCCTCCGCCCACGCCTTTGTCCAGAGGTGTCACCGCACCTGGACTAGAGCCCGGGAGACTCTACTCCAGGTGGGGAGCGCACCAAGGCCAAGGCCGATCGCCACCGGTCAAAGCCTCCCGTATACGTCGTTGGTCAAAAAGTGTGGCTTTCTACCAAGAACATTCCTCTCCGCTCCGTCTCTAATAAACTTGCTCCCAAATTCATTGGCCCGTTTGCTGTCACCAAGATCATTAGTCCGGTGACAGTCCGCCTCAAACTGCCTCTAGTGTACAGGAGGATTCATCCCGCCTTCCATGTATCCAAAATCAAGCCCGTGTTTTATTCTCGCATTAATCCGCCAGCCCCGGTTCCTCCCCGCCGCGACTCGTAGAAGGGGAACCATCTTATTCGGTAAATCGCATTCTGGACTCGAGGCGGAGGGGGCGCGGATTCCAGTACTTGGTGGACTGGGAAGGTTACGGTCCGGAGGAGAGAAGTTGGGTACCAGCTAGAGACATCCTGGATCACTCCCTTATTGATGATTACAATCGACAGGTAAGCGAGACTGAGAACGCCAGGAGGCGTTCTTAGGAGGAGGGGTACTGTCACTGGTTCATAAATTCATTGATTCCTTCTTGTCTCGTGTTTCTGTTGTTATCTGTGTGTGTGTGGGTGTGAGTGGGCGTTACCACTCCGTTCTGCTGATCAGCTCTGCTGATCAGCGCGCCAGCTGACAATCATCTACTCACCAGCTGCAGCTCATTCATTCCCCCATGCCTGATAGCGATCCGGCACCACGCCGGATTTCCGGCGTTCACGACGTGTCTACAAAAAAAAAAAAAAAACAGGTTTGCATGAACGGACAATTTCCAAGATCTGAGAGGCGCGTTCACTAAACCAGTGATTCCCAACCGTGAACACGTTCAGTACCGGGCCTTGAAAAATCCCCCAATTTTTTTTTTTTTTTTTCATAATAATAATTGTCTTTTTAAAATGCTGTTTAACATGTCATGTTATTTAATCCAAAACACAAGCAATACATAAATACAAATTAATACAAATATTAAAATGTGTTTCTTTGAGCGCCTTCCGATTGCTTAGCAATGCGTCGTATCTAAACAGACTGAGCGCGTGTGTTCATGGGTGCGTGCAGCTGAAGTGACAGAAGAATGCGGAGAGATGAGCGCGTGCAGATGTCTCATTTCATTGCGGACAGTTTCGGTAAAAGGAAAGGCGATGACCAACTTGAAATATAGAGAAAGAAAAAGTCAAGCTTCAATCGAAAATACGATACCTCATACATTAGGTATGGATTCACGACAACAGGCGATTCCGTGGCGTCAAATCCGTTGTGTGTAATTTGTGGTGAAAAACTCTCAATGAAGCAATGAAGCCGTCAAAACTGCAGCGGCACTTCACCAAACATCCGAATCACGGTGTGTTTGCTATTGTATTCTGAAACTGTTACTATATAGGCCTAGTAGGCTGTGTTATGTATCCTGGTTGACTTTGTGATTAGTTTTGCACATGCATCGCCACAGAGTTAACTAGTTCTGACAGTACCGGATGCCTCTGCCTCGTTCACTTCACATCTGTGGGCGTCAGTGTCCAATTTACCTTCAATGAAACCTTGGTGTAATTGACAGAATTACTAAAAAATATTTAGCTACCTAAAAGTTAAAGATTTTTAATAAAACTCAAGAGATGTGTGAAATGTCAGGATTTATGTAAGATGTTAGTCTAGTAGAATTTTCTAAAAAATATTTTGCTACCTAAAAGTTAAAGATTTTTTTGTCATGCATGTATGTCTATTTTCCTCCTTTATTAATGGAGTATATAAACAGCCTTTTCAATATATTAGTATTAAAATGCATTTTCTGAGAATTTATATTTCAAGTTTTTACTGCACATGTCGAAATGTGTGCTCTTTGCTCCATCAGTGCTTGTGTCACCATATCGGAAAACATTTGGAATGGGTCAGACATAATTCTGACCAATTATTAAGTTTTCTGCATATCAAATGCATGTAAAAACTAATTTTCGCGTATAAATTGCATGATAACACACAATGCATGCTAATGCATAATCCTTATTGAATCCTTATGTGAATTTAGGGGGTGGCCGGGGGTGGGGGTTCCAACGTCTATGAATGGGAGAAAAGAGACACTTTTTGTGAACCGTTCTGAAAGTTTAAAAAAGATTGGTATGCAAGGAGCCTTTGTTGCCACCTAGTTCATTATGTGCAAATAAATTATAGGCTGTTACTGTTTTGCAAAGTGATATATTCCGAATCCAAACGATTCATGTTAAAATTGAGGCATTCAAATTGACAACTGGTCCCTGGAATTTTTTTATGAATATTATAAGTGAGTATTATGAGTATGCTATACAAGCAATAAGTACGCAGGTAAATGACTAGTTAAAAGCAGGGATGGATTAATGAACAGGCCTACTAGGCCCAGGGTCCCAGTAGCTCTAGTGCTCTACACAGAATATAGGCTTGTATTGGGTTTGTTCATCTCATGTCTGAATGATGTCCATTTATATCTACAAAAGTCACCAGAATCTATAATTTAAGAGACTACCTGTATTTATCAAAATGTTCTCCCAGGGAGCACACCCCTGTATCGCGCTTGACAATTATGTTGATCAGGGCATATATCTCTTGGCTTAGGGGCCGCTTACCTCCCAGGGAAAAAAGTTCAGGCTCAGGATTTTTTTCTACTATCACCCCTGTTCCCCTACATATACTCACAGTTTTCTCCTCTCATTGTCAGATCGTTGTATGAAGTCCTCCGTGTGTGCGTTTGATCCCCTCCTGTTGGCGTGTCTGCTCGTGTCTTGTTCTTGTCGTCTTGGATTATCACCGCCGTGGATCACCTCACCTCACTCGGATCTTCACTTCACTGCACCACTGGATTTATCACCGGGTTCCTGGCCATCTTGTCCCTGCGCTACCAGTCTTGTGTTTTGTGTCTTTCTGACCGTGGACTGAGTAATAAATATCATTCACCTGCATCTCTGCTTCTGTGGTCCTTGCCGTTACAGAAACTGACCAGTACTGCTAAAATTCATCTAAAAGATCCACATTTAATCCCTGAGAAATGTCTGAAATGTAATCAATAATTGATGTTTCATTAACAAGGTTCGGGAGGATCACGTTCTAATGATCAAACAATCAAGTCAGCCAGCTGTCAGCAATCAGTAATCAATTGGTTCACTCAATCAGCACAAGCAAAGCCTATAAAAACACACAGTCGACTCACCCATATTCCTCGACTGTTCTCAGCATTTGGTGTCCTGCTTTGCAAAAAGATGTCCCAAATGAGGGACAAAAAAAGATGTCCTTTCAACATCCGATGACGAGCTCAACCATGCTTTGCCGCCATCAGCTGGCCCCAGGACAACTTCTCCACCTGATACCGCCTCCGAGACCCACGTTTCATCTCGTGGGCGCCGGTCGGTTCAAACAACTCCTCGCACGCCAAGACGCCGAGGTTTACCCTCACCTCCACCGGCGAGGACTCCAGCTTCCTCCCCAGCTTCCTCCTATCGTTCGGCCGTGCCAACGATTCCACCTATTGGAAAGTGGACCGTCTTGAGTCTGAGGCAAGCGCTGATAAACTCAGATTTTCAGCCCTCGCGCAGGATGACTAAAGTGCAACTTTACAACATGTATGTTACCTTGCAATCATCGAACATCTCTCCTAGATCCACCCCAGGTTCCAAGGCGGCCAGCAGGCCGGGAAATTCTCGCGAGGCCCCGAACTCGCCTCGCCCGACTCCGCCACCTTCCCGTGCAAGGTCCGGTTTGCCGCGCGCTTCGGCCCGGAGCGCCAGGATTTCTGCGAGCCTGGGGTCGCGCTCCAGATTCCACCGCCACGAGACCTCACCTCCCAGCTTTTTCCTCCTGCCGTTTCTAGCCCTTTTCCTCTGCAGTGGCCTCCGGCTCCCGTAGCAAACGCTGAGCGTGAGGTTGCCTCCGCTAGCGGCGGAGGCTCAAACTTTCCACCATTTCCCTGCAACTACTGCAAATCCCTCCCCTTTCAGTGGCCTGCAGCCCAAGCAAGCGCAAGACCACCTCCGCTTGCAACACAGGCTCAGGCATCGCATCCATTTTCTCCTTTTCCTTCTGGTGCTTTTCTTAATTTTCCTTCTCAAGCCCCACAGGCCGACCTAAGCGTGAGGCTGCCTCCGCCGATAGTCGCAGCCCAGGCTTCTCTCCCTTACACCTCTCTTCTAAATGCCAAATCACAATATTCTCTTTTCACAGCTACCCCGATGCCAGTTCCACCAAACGCCGTCGCTCTGGAGCCTCCTCCGGTGACTCAAAACATCCGAGCACAGATTCTGGCAGGTGCGGATGTAGATCTCTCACATTTACTTTCTCTGCTTCCCGTATCCGATTCCAACTGTCAGTTAGACTGCGGGATTTTTCAGTCACCTTAAAAAATCAAAATACACATTCATCACGTTTACTTTCTTTTTCAGAGTTTTCAATTGCTTTCAGCCACTACACAGACATCATTTGCTCAGCCTTCCCTCATAGGCGACGCGAACTGAACGACTATTTAGCGCTGATAGCCGAGCTCGCGTTGTCCTACGGGGGAGGGCACTTTTACACTTACCACAAACTCTTTTCAGCAAAATGCGCCGTTAGGGTTTCTCAGTGGAACCAGTGCCCTTACTGGGGAGCACTAGATACCGACTTGCACAGCAGAGTTTTCCTCGGCTGCAGGAATATTTCCTGCGCGGTCTGTAGATCAGTAGCGCATCCCACAACATCGTGCCCCCAAATTAACCCTTACGTTTCTCCACGCCCTGAAACAGCACCAGTCAAATCCACCAGCTACACACCAAGACCGGCGACAAGCAACCTTCACGAGGATAAATTCAGCTCCAGAGCACTCACAGACAACAAACAGCCTTGCAACAATTTTAACATTGGCAAATGCACCAGGCAGCATTGTCGGTACCTGCACATATGCAGCTTTTGCGGCGGTGCTCATGCCCGTCCTGTATGCCCTGTGTATAAAGATGTCAAAAAAAAAAAAAAAAAAATCTAGAAATTATTTATCGACTCCTGTGAATATTTCTCGCCTTTCCATCGAACTAGCTCACCACCCAGACTCTGAATTCACCGAATATCTGCTGTCTGGCCTACAACACGGCTTTAAACCTGGAGTGGTTTGTTCGCTCCCCCAAAACATCATCTGCGATAATCTCCAATCGGCTCTCGCCGAGCCCGACGTGGTAGACAACCTGATTAAAAAAGAAGTCGAGTCAGGCTTCATGATTGGCCCTTTCGACGAGCCTCCTTTGAAAAATTTTCGCATTAGCCCCATTGGAGTGGCTACGAGAAAGTTTTCAGGTAAGAAACGCCTCATAGTCGATCTGTCAGCTCCACATAAATCTTTGTTCCCAAGCATTAACAGCCTGATCCCACTCGACGAATTTTCTCTCAAATACCACGACGTAGATCACGCAGTCGACCTGACTAAAATCGTGGGCCGGGGTGCCTGGCTCGCTAAAATTGACATCACTTCGGCTTTTAAAGTGATGCCCATCCACCCGGATTCATGGCACTTATTCGGCGTGCGCTGGCATGAGAAACTCTATTTCTGCCGTACGCTTAACTTTCGGATGCAAAAGCAGCCCCAAAATTTTCGACATGCTATCTGAAGCCATTTGCTGGATCTTGTCAAACAATTACGCAATTCCTCACCTCATTCACCTGCTGGACGATTTTCTAATAATTTCGCCTCCCAGCGCCATTCCAGCAGCCCAGATCCTCACAGTTCAAAAAGTCTTTTCCGAGCTCCGGAATCCCCATTGCCCAGGAAAAAACCATGGGTCCCGCCACATCCATCGAGTTCCTTGGCATTAATCTAGATTCCGTTCCATTCCAGGCCTCCCTGCCCAAGGAGAAAATTGATAGGATAATCCTCATCTCATCTACCCTCGCGCACTACCAAGGACGCTGGTTCGCGCCTACGTGGCCCCCCAAATACAGGACACGCTTCAGTCCTCTGCTTTATTCGAGCTCTATCCTCTCGTAGTAGCAGCCTTCCCGTGGGGAAAGAATGGACTGCTAGCAGCATCATAGTGCATGCGACAATGAAGCTACAGTCCAGTGCATTAATAAAGGCCTTTCCCATGCACCCACACTAATGCCACTTTTAAGACGTCTGAATCTGGATTTCCGCATGTGATCAATTTATCTTAATTGCCTAACACATCCCCGGGTCAAAAAAAAAAAAAAAAATTCTAATTGCTGACTGTCTGAAAATGTTTAGAGTACCCATGCCTTCTCTTCTTCATCCGGCAAATATTGATCTCCCAGTAGAGGACAAAGCGAGAGCCTTCCTGGTCAAGCTTCTATGTCCAGAGAAGACCCAGAGACAGCTTTCCCGGTCGAGTAATTATATCTCCTCTTTCTCCGTCCAGCGTGTATTGATCTCCCAGCGGACACAGCGAGAGTTTTTCCGGTCGAAATATTCATGTCTATTATTTCTCCGTCCAGCGAGTATTGATCTCCCAGCGGACCTAGAGATAGCCTTCCCGGTAGAGTAATGAGATCTCCTCTTTCTCCGTCCAGCGAGTATCGACTCTCCTAGCGGACACAGCAAGAGCTTTCCCAGTCGAATATTTACGTCTATTTTTCTCCGTCCAGCGAGTATTGATCTCCCAGCGGACACAGCGAGAGCTTTCCTGGTCAAATATTTATATCTATTCTTTCTCCATCCAGCGAGTATTGATCTCCCAGCGGACCCAGCGAGAGCCCTCCCGGTCAAGCCTCTGTCCAGCGAGTATTGATCTCCCAGCGGACCCAGAGACAGCCTTCCCGGTCGAGTATGTACATCTCCTCTCTCTCTGTCCAGCGAGTATTGATCTCCCAGCGGACCCTGAGATAGCCTTCCTGGTCGAGTATGTATATCTCCTCTCTCCGTCCTGCGAGTATTGATCTCCCAGCGGACTCAGCGAGAGCTCCCTAGGTCGAGCGTCTTCATCTCCTCCTCCATCCAGCGAGTATCGAATTCCCAGTGGACATAGCCTAACCCTCCCAGTAAAGCATCTATGTTTTTCTTTCAGGACTGGTGAGGCTTACCTATGCTGGGACCTTTGCCACAAGAACCCTCCCGTTTGGACACCGCAAGCTCTCCCAGCCAAAACTACCAGGCTCTCCTCGAAATGCCAGCCCGCCAATCTCTGCGCTCTTTTCGGGGGTTCTTAAGCAGGCGGCTGTCCTTTTCTCACTTTGCTTTTTGGGGAGTACTCTGGGTTCGGGCCCAATTTCCGAGCTCGGAGCCCTCCCCCGGACAGCACGCCAAATACGCATAACCATTTTTATTCTCTGATCATTAGTAAGTGTGAACTCGTGAATTGATGTTTCATTAACAAGGTTCGGGAGGATCACGTTCTAATGATCAAACAATCAAGTCAGCCAGCTGTCAGCAATCAGTAATCAACTGGTTCACTCAATCAGCACAAGCAAAGCCTATAAAAACACACAGTCGACTCACCCATATTCCTCGACTGTTCTCAGCATCCCTCCACCACCCCATCTCCTCACACTTGCCTAATTATCTTCCTAAACAGAGATACGGGGGGAGTACTCTGGGTTCGGGCCCAATTTCCGAGCTCGGAGCCCTCCCCCGGACAGCATGCCAAATACGCATAACCATTTTTATTCTCTGATCATTAGTAAGTGTGAACTCGTGAAAATACAATTAGAAATAATATGACACTATCTTATGCAGTTTTAATTGTACCAATTCAGATGCAACTTCTGTGCCACCTCTCCAGGGGCCCGTTTCAATAAAGACGATTCAACCAACTCTGAGTTCAAACTTGAACTCAGAGTTGACTTACCCTGAGATGGGAAACGTCTCAGTTACGCATGTAACCCTCGTTTCCTGAGTACAGGGAATGGACAGACGTGTCGTCGGGGAGTTCCTGACGAATTGCGGATCATGCTAGGGAGCCTCATTACCTCTGATAGAATTAAAAATGAGCCAGTAAAAATGCAGTCTTCCGCATTCGCAAGTCGCCTACAAGCGTGGATATTAAAGCGGAAGTAAAACATTGCATAGACCACGCGAAGGTACAGCAACATGGCGAAGGGATGACACGTCTCCGCTCCCTGCAGCTCAGGGAACATATGTAACCGAGACGTTCCCTTTCCGTCCTGGGAACTCCAACGTGTGGGCGGGGAGTTCCCTGACGAATTGGGATCCCTTGGCCCTTTCAGCGCCTAGCTATGCTACCCACGCAGTTTCAGAAATAACGAGAGCTAGCTAGGGAGTCACACTGCTGTTCCGCAAGACCCAATCAGTGGACATTACGATAACACTGGGAAAACGTGCCCAACCCGAAGAAAGGGGAAGGGAACGCTGCGGAAGCCAGCTGCCTAAATGAAGGCCTGAAATACACATATGTACTAGCCAATCCAAAGTGAAGTGGGGCGCACTACAAGGACGACAGAACCGAATCAGTCAAGGGGAAGACACGGCTGGACTGCACGTGGCATAATAGGTCACAGCTGGACTGCACGAGGCAGGTGAGCACTGACTGGATGCGTTGCCTCCGTGAGGCACGCCTGTCTGGCGACCGAGTCCAACTCCATACCGAGATAAGAAATCCTCTGCACGGGGCAAAGTTTGCACTTGTCCCAGTTGACCTGAAGCCCCAACCGGCTGAGGTGCTGTAGCACCATGTCCCTGTGATCGCACAACACATCTCGCAAGTGAGACAGAATGAGCCAGTCGTTAAGATAGTTGAGAATGCGAATGCCTTTTTCTCTCATGGGAACAATGGCCACCTCCGCCATTGTTCACAGGGCCAGCCCGAAGGTTAGGACTTTGTACTGATATGCCTCGACCTTCGAACGCAAACCGAAGAAACGGTCTATGTCGAGGAAGAATCGAGACGTGAATGAACGCATCCTTCAGGTCGATCACGGCAAACCAATCCTGGGGATGGATGCATTCGATGCAAATGTGCTTCTGCGTGAGCATCTTGAACGGGAGTTTGTGCAGGGCCCGATTCAAAACTCTTAGGTCCAGGATTGGCCATAACCCACCGCCTTTCTTGGGTACAATGAAGTAGGGGCTGTTGAATCCGGACCTCATCTCGGCAGGAGGGACTGGCTTGATCATGTTCTTCGCCAGCAGGACATCAATCTCTTTCCGCAGGACAGGGGCATCCACTGACCACACACGGGTGAAGTGAACGCCCTGAACCTGGGAGGCCAGCTTGCAAACTGAATTGCATAGCCAAACTGAATGGTGCGGAGCTGGAAGCGCTAGCCAGGCCTCCAGGTACCGACCCAACGAGCCCACCCGAACCACCGTCGTACTCGCGGAGGGGCAGCGAGGTGGAAGGCAGGGACCCGGCTCCAGTGGCTACATTGGAGCCGGGTCCCTTCGGACACAGCTGCATCGCGATAGACCGCTCCACTGGGGGATTCCCTCATACCCATGCGCCGCTCTGCTATCCAGGGTGGTGAGGAAGGAGGAGCGAGGTTGTCTCCATCTGAGCGCCAGGCGCGCAGACCAAGAATTTCTCAACTCCTCATGCACTTCGGAAAAGAAAGGGACTGGAGCGGCCGTGGGGCAACACCACGACCTGCTCCAAGACACCAATCATCTAGCCGCGAAGGTTCGGGACCCGGCGGAGGGCCGATGGTACCGTGCAACTAGAGGCGTGAGGCGCCCGACAGGATCTTTCACCTGTCGCGTTTCTCACAGTAATCCTCATTCGCTCACCAACAGGAATCACAGAAGTAGCCATCTGCTGAACTGAACCAGCAGACGAACTAGACCGCAGATTCTCTGAAGGGACTCCCCCATGTTTCAGGTATCTCAGTCTCGAACGTAACATAGCGAGAGTCATATTCCCGCAATGAGAACATGACTCATCCAAAAACGCTGTCTCAGCGTGTGCTAAGCCCAGACACATGAGGAAGTGTTTGTGGCCATCAGCCTGAGGGAGAAGTTGACCGCATCCAGAAATGCACGGGCGAGTTGACATACTGAAAAGGACGCAAACACACCGTGGAGTCCTTTTAGCAAAAAAAAAAAACTGCTCTCCAGTGCCGAAGCGCCGAGGGATCACCACCGCAGACACTGCCAGAAACTGCAACCACGCGGTCTGCTGCACTTGAGACGAGGATCACTGAAAGCACACCGAACGTTTCTTCTCCAGGCTCGTTTCAAACTTCAGAACAGCAGGTAAGCTCTGAGAGGCTCTGAAGCAAAAAGCGTCTATACAATGTTTTACTTACGCTTTTATATCCGCGCTTGTAGGTAGCTTGCGGAATGCAAAGATTGCATGCCAATTTTTATTGGCTCATTTTTAATTCTATCAGAGGTAATAAGGCTGCCTAGCGTGATCCCAATACGTCAGGGAACTCCCCGACAACACGTTGGAGTTCCCAGGACGAAAGGGAACTCTGAGTTTCCGGTTACAGAGCAGCTGAAATAGTAAAGTTCAATCAACTCTAAGTTGACTGACTCTGAGTTAAGCAGGTGCACCACACCTATAAAAAGCCATTATCAATGGAGCACAGATATTATGAGTCACCATGGTAACAGCGCCAGACAAAAGAGGTCTTAAGCAACACAGTAGCAGCGGCAACGCGAGAGAGTTAGTTACATGGACCAATGTGTAAGTCTACATTTTAAATACTGTTATACAGTGTTGGGTGTAATTACCAAGCAATCTAAATACTGTAATTTAGTTAAAGGGATGACTCTTAATTCTTCTGTAATATAAAGTAAAATATGATGTTATTTCATTAAATACTGCATAGACTATTCTGAATAAACCAATAGTCGATTTAAAATAACATTTTTAAAAGGTATATTTTTAATGTAACCTTCTTTCTCTACACACTTTGGTAAATTCAAGAATAATTCATGCAATTGTATAGGCCCTATTGTTAATTTGAAAGCATTAAAAGTGCAGTTTATTGTCTCTTTTTGTATTATTCAAGTGGTTGAGGTTGATATGGGATTTAGAAAGCGGTTAGTAAAAATTTGACCAATACTCTCTAGAGATAGTAATTTTTACATTAATCCAATTACACTGTTGAGGATGTAATTTGTAGTTAGCAATTGCTAACTATTTTTGAGTAACTTACCCAACTGTTATAATATCAGAGGTGAAACTGGAAGAAAAGTATGTTATTCAACCTAATTTTAATTGCAGGCATTAAAAAATGGCAGCAGCTGAAAATTAAATATAAAAACATAATTCATTCAGGTAAGCCTTAAGCAAATCATGAATGTAGATCTACCGGACTTTACAAACATTTGACATATTAAATAACTTAATAGCATCCAGCATATAGCAGTGCAGCAGCATTTTTAACATAGCTCTTATTAACACATTTCAATGTTCCTTCTCATTTGACTTCTACTCAGCCAACAGAAAGAAGGAAGAGGCTCACAAAGATGGAGATGAAGATGCAGAAAAGATGAAGATGGAGATGCAGAGGAGATGAAGATGCAGAAGAGATGGAGATGCAGAGGAGATGGAGATGCAGAGGAGATGAAGATGTAAACCAGAAGTAAACCTGCTCCTAACCAGGTTAGGTTCACAGGGTAAGTTACCATGGTAACTGACTCTGAGTATAAATTACCTCTCTTTCATAAACGGGCTTGACTTACCCTGCTTTCTCAGGTTTGACTTACCTTCCATTCTGAAACAGAAAACCCAGAGTTTCCCACATTTCAGGGTTAACATACTCAGAGTTTTCACTTAACCTCCTTTCTGAAACAGGCCCCAGTGCTGTAACTACAACTGACTCGGTTTGAGTAGTTGAATCATATGTGTTGTTTTATTAAACACAGTAGCAACAAAAAAGTATGATCCAAGATGAACATGGTCAACAAATGTACACAGGGTCGGTAACATTAGAGGAAGTTCAAACAGCAAACGAATCAAAATCCGTAATCCAAAAAACTGATCAAGTACAGACAGATTAACATTAAAGTGGCAAACAAACAAAGTCTCAGAAATGCTCGATAAAGACAAACAGGTAATACTTTACAATATGATGCACAAACAACATGGCTTATAACAGGTAGGAACAGGACATGATGCAAGAAGAACCTGTAGAGGAGAAGAGGAGAAATCCTCTAATGTATGTTGTTTATTGTGAGTGAGGATGGAAAAGTGGATGTTTTTCACTACTTCAGGTGACATTTTCCAGTGAAAATTCTTACAGTATGTTGGTCATACTTCCAAAAGAATAATCTGTAATTCTGAATGTCAGTATCCACATCGGAACGGTGACTGACAGCTGCACAGCACACTCTCCTCAAACATTGTGTTCATACGCGCTGTATTGTGTCGATGGGTGTTCAAGTAATTATTTCTATTACACCAGAGTAGAGGTCTTCACGGGTCCAAAAATTCATGCCCGAACTGAAAGAGACCTGTAATGTGCTACACCGAAACGACCCCGGACCCGTCGTTAATTTCAAAAGTTGGACCCGTACCCGTGCAGACCCGAGAAATGTACTGCCCGTACCTGACCTGGACCCGTCTATTATTTGAAAACTAGTACCCGAACCCGGCAGAAAGACACAATCCCGACTGGACCCGATTGTCGTCACATATTATTTCACACGAGTTGCGAAAAATAGCTTACCTAATTTTTAGTCGCCGTCGTCTCACTTCCTTGAAACGTTACCTGACTGACTGTGATGCATTACAATCCACCAACAAGAAAGTTCTATCCATGTTATTTCTCTCGTTATTCCAAGCTTAATCCACTCATTATTTCAGCTTTAAATGTCCACTTGATGTCACGGTGATGGATGACAAATGCAACCTTGCACATGTACATTCTGACTCAAATTAACTCGCATAATAATTTTAACTGTTTGCGCTTTTGAACTATAATAACGATTGCTTGTTGCTTGTTCAGCTTGATCATATCTGTGCTCTCTGCTCTTCATTGAGTCTAAATCTGACCACCAAAACTTTAAGATTAAACAAGATGGCTCATTTATAGTATTATAAAAATAGGAGAAAATGTAAAGTGCGGTTTGGCGGAAGCTCTGCTCTGGTTGCCATAGAAACATGACGCGCTTGAGATTGCACTTTGCACTCCGATCGCACGGGTATTACACACAATGTTAAACGGACCTAGGTCAACGGGTCTCGGGTGCACTGTGAAGACCTCTACACGAAAGTAGATGTTAAACTTCATGCTGATTTGTACTCGGCTTTCGCCAAGGTAAGCACAAACTAAGACGTAGCTTTACAGTAAACTATGCTTCTCCATCCATTTACGCTTCTTTCCATATGGTGGTGTGACTCCCCTTCTCTCGGCATTAACGGCTGCAGTATACTTGACATGTCAGCACACACGACGGCTGCAACTACAGTATGGTCTCCCCAGTGGTACAGCATGACAACCGTCAGGATTGAGCCAAGTAGGGGACATCTCGAGGGTCTTCAAGTTGGCACCTTCCATCCTCAGTGTTTTGTCGACTAGCCCACGACACCTCTAGAGGGCTCGACAGTGACAGTCTGGCATCCCAGAGTCACCCCTCCGTCCTCCACTAGAACTCAGCCCAGCCAGCTAGAATCTTTCCGTCTCAACCACAGCCAGTTGCTGCTCCTTTCTGCTGGTTTAGATAAGTTATTTACTGTGCGACGCAACTCTTGGCCACTGAATCCGATGTCTCTGAGGAACCGGGTTGTAGAGTGTGCCACAAATTCTCGACAACCCACTTCCTCTGGATAAACCTGGATGCTTCATCCTTGCTGTTCTGCTTCAGTGGCCAGATGAGCATACCGCAGTTTCTTCTTCTCATATGCCTCATCTACCACATCCCCCATGGCACTGTTAAAGGCACAATATGTTTTTTTTTTTTTTTTTTTGCTTTAAAAATAGCAAAAATAACTGTATCTATTGTATATTCTATTAGATCTGTACTTACATTATTCCGACAGTTTCCACCAAATTTCGAATCCGGAGACATTTATAGTTTCATTCGAAGACACGGGCATTTCACGAGTTCACACTTACATACAATTAAAAGGGGATGAGTATAATGCGTATTTGGCGTGCTGTCCGGGGGAGGGCTCCGAGCTCGGAATTCGGCCCGAACCCAGTGTACTCCCCCCGTATGTAAGGTGGTTTAGGATTAGAAAGGTGGAGAAGGGGTGGTGGAGGGATGCTGCTATACTGTCAGAGAAATGAGGTGAGACTGCTGAGACTATATATACACTATTTAATCATAATTGCTGAGTGCTCTCCACCTGTGTTAATTATCTGAATGTGCTTCACCTGGACTTTGTTAATGAGACATGATTTAATCATGATTGCTGAGCACTCTCCACTTGTGATAATTATCTGAACGTGCTTCTCCCGAACTTTGTTAATAAAACATCATTTCACGAGTTCACACTTACATACAATTAAAAGGGGATGAGTATAATGCATATTTGGCGTGCTGTCCGGAGGGGAGGGCTCCGAGCTCGGAATTCGGCCCGAACCCAGAGTACTCCCCCAAAAGCTAAAAAGCAGAGGACAGCCGCACAAGCTGCTGGAAAAGAGGAAACGGGAAAGAGGAAGGAAAATGAAAAGAGGAAAAAATGAGTACTTGACCGGGAAGATTTCTCACACTGCGTCGCTGGACGAAAGAGAAAACATAAATGCTCTACCGGAAAGTTCTCACTGCGTCTGCTGTGGGACTGAAGCCTGTTGGGCAAAGAGGAAACTGAAAAGGGTGAAAGTGAATACTCAACTGGGAGGTTTTCTCACACTGCGTCGCTGGACGAAAGAGAAAACATAAATGCTCTACCAGAAAGTTTCCACTGCGTCCGCTGTGGGACTGAAGCCTGTTGGGCAAAGAGGAAACTGAAAAGACTTAAAGTGAATACTCAACCGGGAGGTTTTCTCACACTGCGTCGCTGGACGAAAGAGAAAACATAAATGCTCTACCGGAAAGTTTTCACTGCATCCGCTGGGACTGAAGCCTGCTGGGCAGAAAGATAAAGAGGAAAATGAGTACTCAACCGGGAGATTTTCTCACACTGCGTCGCTGGACGAAAGAGAAAACATAAGTACTCTACCGGAAAAGTTCTCACTGCGTCCACTGTGGGACCAAGGCCCGATGGACAGGAAGAGAAACTTTAAAGAGGAAAGAATGAGTACTCAACCAGGAGATTTCTCACACTGCGTCACTGGACGAAAGAGAAAACATAAGTGCTCAACTGGAAGAGTGCTCACTGCGTCCGCTGTGGGAATGAAGCCTGCTCGGTAAGAAGAGAAACCAGCAAAAGAGAAAATAGGTACTTGGCCAAGAGATTTCTCACACTGCATTGCTGTTATGGTTGGATGGGCGACGAGAGGTTCTTCGTTTAAACGACCAAATTGGTCCGAAAATGATTTATGCGAGTCACAGGGCACGGCCAACTTGGATTTCATCAGAATTCTAGCTCTATGTCCTCATGTTTGTCTGACTTTGAGCTGGGACATCCGAGGAAAGGGGGCGTGTTACTAGGCAACGTCTGTCTTTTTAGTTCGGACTCCGACACGCATAAATAATAGAATGCAGCATAAGTACCTAGAACATCCACTAGGAGACCAATGCTCGCTGGATGGAAAAGAGTAGAGATAGATGCATCCTACGTCCGCTGGGGGACCAATGCTCGCTGGACAGAGCTAGAAGAAACATAGATGAAACCAGAGAAACAGAGCTCCTGCAGGAGCAGAGGAAACATCACTGCTGCTACAGTGTAGAAGATTAGCTAGAGAGAAAGGGCTCCTGCGGGAGCAGAGGACACATCACTGCTGTGACAGTGTAGAAATTAGCCAGAGAAACAGAGCTTCTGCGGGAGCGGAGTAAACATCACTGCTGTGGCAGTGGATAAATTGGCCAGAGAAACAGAGCTCCTGTGAGAGCGGAGTAGACATCACTGCTGTGGCAGTGGAGAAAATTAGCCAGAGAAACAGAGCTCAAGTGGGAGCGGAGTGGACATCACTGCTGTGGCAGTGTAGAAAATTAGCCAGAGAAACAGAGCTCCAGTGGGAGCAGAGTAGACATCACTGCTGTGGCAGTGGAGACAATTAGCCAGAGAAACAGAGCTCCAGTGGGAGCAGAGGAGACATCACTGCTGTGGCAGTGTAAAAAATTAGCCAGAGAAACAGAGCTTCTGCGGGAGCAGAGTAGACATCACTGCTGTGGCAGTGGAGAAAATTAGCCAGAGAAACAGCTTCTGCGGGAGCAGAGTAGACATCGCTGCTGTGGCAGTGTAGAAAATTAGCCAGAGAAACAGAGCTTCTGCGGGAGCAGAGTAGACATCGCTGCTGTGGCAGTGTAGAGAATTAGCCAGAGAAGCAAAGCTCCAGTGGGAGCAAAGCAGACATCACTGCTGTGGCAGTGTAGAAAATTAGCCAGAGAAACAGAGCTTCTGCGGGAGCAAAGTAGACATCACTGCTGTGGCAGTGGAGAAAATTAACCAGAGAAACAGAGCTCCAGTGGGAGCAGAGTAGACATCACTGCTGTGGCAGTGGAGAAAATTAGCCAGAGAAGCAAAGCTCCAGTGGGAGCAAAGCAGACATCACTGCTGTAGCAGTGTAGAAAATTAGCCAGAAAAACCGGAAGTGGGAGCGGAGTGGACATCACTGCTGTGGCAGTGTAGAAAATTAGCCAGAGAAACAGAGCTCCAGTGGGAGCAGAGTAGACATCACTGCTGTGGCAGTGGAGACAATTAGCCAGAGAAACAGAGCTCCAGTGGGAGCAGAGGAGACATCACTGCTGTGGCAGTGTAAAAAATTAGCCAGAGAAACAGAGCTTCTGCGGGAGCAGAGTAGACATCACTGCTGTGGCAGTGGAGAAAATTAGCCAGAGAAACAGAGCTTCTGCGGGAGCAGAGGAGACATCACTGCTGTGGCAGTTTAGAAAATTAGCCAGAGAAACAGAGCTTCTGCGGGAGCAGAGTAGACATCGCTGCTGTGGCAGTGTAGAAAATTAGCCAGAGAAACAGAGCTTCTGCGGGAGCAGAGTAGACATCGCTGCTGTGGCAGTGTAGAGAATTAGCCAGAGAAGCAAAGCTCCAGTGGGAGCAAAGCAGACATCACTGCTGTGGCAGTGTAGAAAATTAGCCAGAGAAACAGAGCTTCTGCGGGAGCAAAGTAGACATCACTGCTGTGGCAGTGGAGAAAATTAACCAGAGAAACAGAGCTCCAGTGGGAGCAGAGTAGACATCACTGCTGTGGCAGTGGAGAAAATTAGCCAGAGAAGCAAAGCTCCAGTGGGAGCAAAGCAGACATCACTGCTGTAGCAGTGTAGAAAATTAGCCAGAAAAACAGAGCTTCTGCGGGAGCAAAGCAGACATCACTGCTGTGGCAGTGGAGAAAATTATCCAGAGAAACAGAGCTCCAGTGGGAGCAGAGGAGACATCACTGCTGTGGCAGTGGAGAAAATTAGCCAGAGAAACAAAGCTCCAGTGGGAGCAAAGAAGACATCTGCTGTGGCAGTGGAGAAAATAAACCAGAGAAACAGAGCTCCAGTGGGAGCAGAGGAGACATCACTGCTGTGGCACTGTAGAAAATTAGCCAGAGAAACAGAGCTCCAGTGGGAGCAGAGGAGACACCACTGCTGTGGCAGTGTAGAAAATTAGTCAGAGAAACAGAGCTCCAGTGGGAGCAGAGGAGACGTCACTGCTGTGGCAGTGGAGAAACGTACCTGTGCAAATTGAGCTGTGGTGTGCAGCTGGGCAAAGGGGGAAGTAGATTGGGGCCTGGCGGGCCGATGATCATCTTCTTGAGCGAAATCAAAGACGCGAAAAAGAGGGGAGATTAAATCTTTGCAGGATCATGCGCATCTTTATTAACGTTTGAAAATGGCTTAGGGAGCTTTCGCCCTGGCAGTTAAGTACGTAACGGGGCACGGTTCGCATGAAAAATCGCTAATGTGAATGCTGTCATGGGACCCGGGTGTGCACTGGGGTACCGAACCCGAGACTACCTGGGAGGAGGTGGTCTGAGTTCGGTTGCTCCCAAACCGTGCCGCGGTTTGCGTGTATGTGAGCGCAGCACGGACTCGGGTGCACACTTGTTCAGGAAATAAAGTATCCTGCGCATGCGTTTTAGCTTATTGTGATGTATTCAGTTAGATAAGTAGGGGATGATAGTGTTGAGGAATTACCTTGGAAACAAGCGAGAGTGAGCCTGCGCAAACCTTGAGCTAAGCACTCACAGATTTGACCCGGCAGATGTTGAGAGTGTATGAACTTACAGCCTGTTGCGGCGGCCTGATAATGGACGAAGGTCCGTTCCTTTGCGTTAAGAGGGCAGTATTGCCTTGTCCATTTCACTATGGCAGGAATTATTGAATGGTCAAATACACGGAAGTAGATTGCGGATGTTTCGTTTGGGGTCAAACAAAAAGACCCGTTTGTTTGCCCTGACGCCCACGAGTTAATACCAGGTTGCGGCAAAGATTCCTGGTTCTGAAGGACGAACAATTCTTAAGCGAAACGGGAAGAGCTCTGGGCATGGCCAAATGCTGCTATACTGTCAGAGAAATAAGGTGAAACTGCTGAGACTATATATTGCTGAGACTATATATATTTAATCATAATTGCTGAGTGCTCTCCACCTGTGTTAATTATCTGAATGTGCTTCACCTGGACTTTGTTAATGAGACATGATTTAATCATGATTGCTGAGCACTCTCCACTTGTGATAATTATCTGAACGTGCTTCTCCCGAACTTTGTTAATAAAACATCATTTATTTCCGTTTTCGTTGCCCATCTATGGCGTCATATAACTTTTGACTCCTTTATTTTCTCTAACTTCCTGCGGAACCCGGCCAAACCGCCGAACGCAAAGGGGAACATCGAACTTCCGCCAATAAAAGCAAATAAAACGACAACCAAAAAAAGTAGTAGCTACTATAATTTTGCAACTGCACCAAACTTGACAGAGACTATTATATGTAATTGTAGTATAACTCAGGTTCGTGTGGGTGTGATGGAAGTGATGAACAACTCTTCCCGCTGGATACAGCTTCTTCTCCACAGCAACGCACTCTTTCCACAGCTGTCCGCTTTCTCTCGACTCACGTGCACAAACTCCCAGTCTCCTCTCAAAATGCTTGTCAGCACAGCCCGCTTATATGCGGTCTCCTAACGCCAATTACTGAAATCACAGACAGGTGTTTATCATTTGAACTTGACCCACTTATTCACCATTCAGATTCGTCCCTGCTCTCCCACTACAGACTTTGCTGAACTACGCCTCCCTCGCCACAGTAATATTCATATTAGTCTGAATTATATAGTTATGGACCACGTCACTACGCTTTGCCTGCATGTTCTGCTACTGGAGTCAGCTCAGTAAAGCGCAAATGTACAGGTGAAAAATATGACCCGAGAAGGGATTGGGACAGGAGAAGAAGCATGTCACGGGTAAACATTGGGGTTGGATTAAAAAAATGGAGAGACCTTTGTGACAAGCTAAATCTACAGAGATGCCGATCTCGCTTGCATTCTAATAATCATGTAAGCTATAGCTAACTATATCTATCCATATATTTTGTGAAACAATGATGTCATGTGTAAAACGCAGATGGACTAGCTCTCATGTATAGTATTTAGTAGAAAGTAGCTTCATATGCAGTTCACTAACGTTATCTTGTTCAATATCATAGTATAAACATAGTTATAAATATTAACGAAAGGTGACCATGTTTTTTAGACATCTATTAATACTAGCTAGATAGAATATAGATTTAATAGAGGTCTGATTATTCATATATATCTCTGTTCAAAAAGACGTGATTGTCAAAATACTAAGAATGAGTGAGGAATGTGGGGAATGACAGAGCGTGCGTGTTCCAATGAACATCGTTGTGATGTCTGTCTGTGCTCCCTCTGTCTTTGTGCTTTTGGTTTGGTCCTGTTTCCTGTTTTCCCGCTCCTCGTTTGTGTTAATTTATACCACGCCCCTTGTTATCATTAAGCTTGTTTGCCTCTGTATTTAAACCCAGTGTCTTGTTTCAGTGTTTGTGGGTTCTTGTTGATGTTGATGTCAGATGTTGCTCTTGTTCTCTGTTTCCTAGTTTTTGAGTTTGTCTAGTTTTTGGTTTCTTTAATATAAGTTCTTCTGCTGCTGCATTTGGATCCTGCTTCCTCCATTCCTGCTGCATCGTGACAGAAGAACCCACCACTAACTTGGATCCAGCAGCAATGACCTCCAGGAATCCAGTTGCACGGATTATGTGTCTCCGTCAGGAGACCGGCCCATTGAGGAGTATGTACAGTGTTATATATTCACGAGGCAGACAACCAAAAATGCTCTCAAACCATTGCTTTACTAGTGTTCAGATCACACACATTACATTATGACATTCAGGTGCAAATCACATCACGTGACTTAAATACCCTCTCCAGGCATAGGCACCAATGAATGCACATCAAGCATTTACACCCATCATCCAAATACACCACATTTCCTCCCCCATTAAAATCCAACACACTATAATGTTGTCAAAATATTGATATTTTGATAAATATCGATACTGAAATATCTGAACGATACCAATACTAATTTCTCGAAGTATCGATACTAGCCGAGCGGTCACTTTCAGTTTCACTTCTCTTCAAAGGCATGTTGACAAACACCACACATGACGCACTCGTCTCATTCGCTCTGGTTAAATAGCAAAAGTGAAGTTAATGTCGGAGAATAGCGCCGACATGCATTAAAAACACACCGCGAGCACACATCTCGGAGAATAGCGTGGACACGCGTACACACCGCGAGCGAGCAAGTCGGAGAATAGCGCGGACACGCGCTGCATACCGCGAGCGAGCAAGTCGGAGAATAGCGCGGACACGCGCTACACACCGCGAGCGAGCAAGTCGGAGAATAGCGTGGCTGGCCACGGATTTAAAATACACAGAGAGCAGGCATGTAGGAGAATGAAAACAGACGGCTCCAGAGGTACTATTTAGCAGCATATACTCAGCATCAGGGCCCGGGGTGTTTGTTGTTTGGACAGACCTGCCCCCACTTCTAATTAAAATCCTAACGGAAACACTAACGTTAACTCTTTTCATTTCACTTTTCTGAAACATTAACCAAGATTGCCTAGTATTGTTGTTGATATGAGTCTGTGTTGTCTAGTTTTTTCACCGTTTTCTTAAAGTTAACATAATCTCACTGAGGAATCTTAGACAAGTAAATATTGTAACTGTGGTCAAATATAAATTAGCTTGTGCCTATTTAACTTTATTATTTTATTCTGCTATTTGCCTTAATTAGCGATAATCATCAATTTGATTACACAGATACTAATTAAACTAAACAGACAATGGCATTTCTTAATTCAATAATTAAATGCCTTTAACTGAAAATTAAACGTTTAATCTTATTATTATACATTACTGACACTCTATCCTCCAATTTGATACTGTTAAGAACTGTCAACAAATAGAACTCAGGACATTTTTGTTCATGTAAAATATACCTCATTGTCATGTTCTAGACTTGTTATATTTAGCTTTAAATAAAAAAAATTCCCCCTTAATATTGTGGCAATTTTTTTCTCCGTGGTCTCGAAAATGGTATCGAATATCGATATTTTCAAGGTATCGTCATCGAAGTTAGAAATTCTAGTATCGTGACAACACTAACACACTATCAGTTCAAAATTTATCAGTTCAAAGTCAGCATCAGTTTATCAGTTCAAAGTCTCAATCTCTAAAACGCTGTGGTAATTTAATGGTCCGCTTAGAGCGTCGCAGACCCACTGGACTGGGAACCAGGGGTTCCGTTGGTTCGAAAGGTGGCACCACAGAGTCAAATATTCCAACTGACGTTCCAGCAGATCCAGCATCTTGATCAATAGGTTCAGCACCTTGAGCAGGTTCCGTTTCATTCTGTGGCACATGAATCTCTGAAGTGCGGGATCTTAGTTGATCACCATGCCGTCTGTACACAGTATCTGATGTCGGATCACGTACCTTGTACGAAACAGGTCCTGTCTGTTGGGTAATCACTCCAGATAACCACTTCGAATCTCCTCCCACTGTACTTCGCAGAAAAACAGAATCATCCACAGCAAATGATCTCTCTCTTGCCTGGTAGTCATGTTGATTTTTTCTGCACATACTGTTTTTTGCGAACAACTTCATGAATGTTTGGTTTCAGGAAATCCAACCTGGTGCGAATGTGTCTCTTTAAAAATAAATCAGATGGTGACTGACCCGTGGTGCAATTAGGAGTTGTGCGATATCGTAGTAAAAATAAAGATAGTCTATCATCAATGCACATTGGTTCATTAGTCAATTTCTTCATACCCCTCTTAAATGTCTGAACATATCTTTCTGCCAATCCATTGGTTTCTGGATGTTTTGGTGCACTCCTAGTATGCATGATACCATTCTGCTTCACAAATCCTTGAAATTCATCAGAAGTAAAAGTTGTTGCATTGTCAGTCACTATTTGTTCAGGTAATCCATATGCAGAAAACAATCTCTTCAGCCTGGTTATTGTCGCTTGAGAAGTAATCTGTGACATACGGAACACTTCTAGCCACTTAGAATGAGCATCAACAACAATCATAAACATGTTGTTCAGGAAAGGACCAGCGAAATCAATATGTAACCGCTTCCAACACTCAACCGGGAATTCCCATGGATGAAGAGGGACGTGACTTGGCATTCTTTGGTCTTGTTGACATATTTGACACTCTCTGCAAACTCTTTCTATATCTGCATCAACTTTTGGCCACCACACATATTTACGAGTCAGGGCCTTCATTTTAACAATGCCAGGGTGTCCTGAGTGGATTTCATGTAACACTGACTTTCGAAATTTGAATGGTACAATCACTCGTGTGCCCCATAAAAGACACCCCTGTTCCACTGACAGTTCATCTCTCTTTGCATGGAATACTTTCAAATCATCTGCCACCTCAATTGGCCAACCTTCCATGACATAACGAAACACTTTAGAAAGTTCTTGATCAGTTCTTGTCGTTCTGGCAATCTGTGCTGCATTTAGAGGAGCTTCCTGAAGGTGGTTAGTCAACAGAGTGTTGATATTTGCTGAAATGGCTTCTGTTCCTACATCCGTGATTTCAGGTAATGGAACTCGTGACAAGCCATCCGCATTCCCATGATCTTCTGCTTTGCGATACATGATTTGATAATCATATGCTGATAAAATTATAGCCCACCTCTGAATGCGAGCGGCAGCCATCGTTGGAAAGTCCTTATGCTCACCAAACAGAGTCACTAATGGTCTATGATCAGTTATCAAATTAAAGGATCTTCCCCAGAGATATTGATGGAACTTTTTAACTCCAAAAATCACACTCAAAGCTTCCTTCTCGATCTGTGAATATTTCTTTTCAGCAGGGGACAACGTGCGTGAAGCGAATGCAATAGGATGTTCTTCACCATTTGGCATGATGTGCTGAAGCACTGCCCCGATTCCATAAGCTGAAGCATCACATGCTAAAGTCAAAGGCAGCTGTGGATCATAATGCACTAACACTTGGTCACTGGTGAGCAGTTCTTTACATCTATTGAATGCACCCTGTTCCTTTTCCCCCAGCACCAAGCAACTTGGTCTTTCAACAGTCTATACAGTGGTGCCAACACTGTGCTCTGCTGTGGTACAAAACGTCCATAATAATTTACCAGGCCTAAAAAGGCTTGCAGTTCCTTCACATTTGAAGGTGCTGGTGCATCTTGAATAGCTGTTACCTTGTCTTTTGTTGGATACACCCCTTTTTCATCGATCACATGGCCCAGGTATTCAATTCGTGTTTGTCCCCACTCACACTTACATTTCTTTACTCTTAAGCCTGAGTCTTGAAGACGCTGTAAGACTTTGCAAAGGTTTATTAGATGTTCTTGCTCATCTTGACCTGTGATCAACAAATCGTCCAAATACACAATCACTTTCAGATCTTTCATCAAATTTTCCATTATACGTTGAAAAATGGAAGGGGCTGAACTGATGCCAAAAGCAAGACGATTGTACACATATAATCCCTTGTGAGTGTTGATCGTCTTATATTTCTTAGAATCATCATCCAGTAAGACCTGTTGATATGCTTGTGCCAAGTCAATCTTGGAAAACAGCTTCCCTCCATTCAAGGTGGCTAAAACTTCCTCCATCCGTGGCAAGGGATACACTTCAGTATTAGAAGCTTGATTAACCGTGACCTTGTAGTCTCCGCATAGGCGAATTGTGGAATCTTTTTTTATAACAGGTGCAACTGGAGCAGCCCACTCACTGTACTTTACTGGAGATATAACATTGGCTTTCTCTAGCCTGTCAATTTCCTTTTCCACACGTTCCTTCATTGCAAAAGGAAGAGGACGATTTTTGAAAAACTTAGGTGGAACATCGGGTTTCACTGAAATAGTCGCCTTAACGTCTTTTAGGGTGCCCAGCTCATCCTTAAAGACTTCACTATACTTGTCCAGCACTTCTTGGATAGACCCAGGCTGCTTAGTTTGACTCACAAATCGAATTATTTTCCAATTCAATTTTACTTTCTGGAGCCAGTTCCTACCACACAGGTTTGGACCATTCCCTTTCACTACAATTAGTGGTAACTCATTCACTTGATCCTCATATTGTACAGTAGCTGTGAATTGACCTAATACTGGAATGCATTCACCGGTGTAGGTCTTTAACTTTACTCTAGCTCCCTCCAGTGGCAAATGGGCAAACGCTTGTTTATACACTTGTTGTGAAATGATGCTTACAGCCGCTCCTGTATCAATTTCCATCAATACGTCCTGCTGATTCACAGTAAAATTCACTCTGAAAGGCTGTTTCTCAGTATCACTTAACATGGAAAACATTTCCAGCTCTGGCTCTTCAGCGCACATATAAGCTGTTACTTTGTGCTTGTTCTGTTGTTCAGCAGCTTTACCGTTGGCATGTGGCTTCTTTTTAACTTTACAAGCTCTCTTTATATGTCCAATCATCCCACAATTGTGACATTTAGAGTTTTTAAAATAACATTCCTGAGCATTATGGTTTTTGCCTTTACAACGATAGCATAATTGTCTCTGGTTATAGACAGTCTTTGCATTTACCTTATGCATCGTTGCCGCTGAGTCCTCTGTTTTCCTCAGTTGTTGCGTATCTCGATCAGCGGTTTCCATGCTGTGAGCAACTTCAAGAGCGCGTGCAAAAGTGAGTGTGTCTTCCGAAAGCAATCTTCGCTGACATGCTTCACTTCGGATTCCGCTAACAAAACGATCACGTAGAGACTCATCCAAACTTGCACCAAAGTCACATTTAGATGCACATTGTTTCAGTTCAGCAACATACTGGGACACAGTTTCATGAGGCTTTTGAACACAGCGCTGAAATCGGAAACGTTCAGCTATAATCAACGGCTTTGGTTCAAAATGAGCCTTAAGAATATCCACAATTTCTTTAAACGTTTTATCCCTTGGCTTTGCAGGTTGAACCAGATTCCGTAGTAACCCATATGTGGACGCTCCCACAGCACTAAGGAAAGTCGCCACTTGCTTCGCATCCTCCACGTCGTTTGCAATCATGAACAATTCCGCTCGTTCAATATAAGCAGACCAGCACTCATCTTCTGGTTTATACTCATCTAGTCGTCCGATTTGCGCCATGTCATCTCACATAGGTTTTATCCTCGTCGCCAACTTATGTTATATATTCACGAGGCAGACAACCAAAAATGCTCTCAAACCATTGCTTTACTCGTGTTCAGATCACACACATTACATTATGACATTCAGGTGCAAATCACATCACGTGACTTAAATACCCTCTCCAGGCATAGGCACCAATGAATGCACATCAAGCATTTACACCCATCATCCCAATACACCACATACAGGATTTCCTCGATCTGGCAAATGTGACTCCTATTGACCCTCTGTGCCTCATGATATTTTTTAGAGGGGGACTATCTCAGCCACTCGAGTCAATCATGCCACTGCACAATCCTCAATGGACTTTAGAATTTTATATTGATTTGGCCCCGTCACTGAGTGGCTCAACCTTTACTGTGGGTTTGGCAGACAAGGAGTTCTGCAACCACACAGTAACCGCCAAGCCAGAGTTTCTCCACGTCAGCCCTGCCGAGCCAGAGTTTCTCCACGTCAGCCCTGCCGAGGCTGAGCTCCACGCCAGCCACGTCTCAGCAGAGCTTCCAGAGCCTCGTCACGTCTCCGCAGAGCTTCCAGAGCCTTGTGACGTCTCCGCAGAGCTTCCAGAGCCTCGTCACGTCTCCGCAGAGCTTCCAGAGCCTCGTCACGTCTCCGCAGAGCTTCCAGAGCCTCGTCACGTCTCCGCAGAGCTTCCAGAGCCTCGTCACGTCTCAGCAGAGCTTCCAGAGCCTCGTCGCGTCTCAGCAGAGCTTCCAGAGCCTCGTCGCGTCTCAGCAGAGCTTCCAGAGCCTCGTCACGTCTCAGCAGAGCTTCCAGAGCCTCGTCACGTCTCAGCAGAGCTTCCAGAGCCTCGTCACGTCTCAGCAGAGCTTCCAGAGCCTCGTCACGTCTCAGCAGAGCTTCCAGAGCCTCGTCACGTCTCAGCAGAGCTTCCAGGGCCTCGTCACGTCTCAGCAGAGCTTCCAGGGCCTCGTCACGTCTCAGCAGAGCTTCCAGGGCCTCGTCACGTCTCTCAGCAGAGCTTCCAGAGCCTCGTCACGTCTCAGCAGAGCTTCCAGAGCCTCGTCACGTCTCAGCAGAGCTTCCAGAGCCTCGTCACGTCTCAGCAGAGCTTCCAGAGCCTCGTCACGTCAGCCACACCGAGCCTGTGCTTCACGTCAGCCACGTCCAGCCAGAGACCGTTTCTGAGCCGGCGCCTGCTCCAGCCTATGTCCCGTAGCAACCCCCAAGAAAATTTTGGGGGGGCAGTATGTCTCCGCCGTGGCCGCCCGAGGGGTCTTCTCCACCGTGGCCGCCCGAGGGGTCTTCACTGCCGTGGCCGCCCGAGGGGTCTTCTCCGCCGTGGCCGCCCAAAGGGTCTTCTCGCGCCGTGGCCGCCCGAGGGGTCTTCACCGCCGTGGTCGCCTGAGGGGTCTTCGCCGCCGTGGCCACCCGAGGGATCTTCACCGCCTTGGCCACATCCACAGCCTGCTCTGCCCTGGCCACACCCACAGTCTGCACCGCCCTGGACGCCCGAGTGTCCCACAGCTCCGCCCTGGACGCCCGAGGTTCCCACAGCTCCGCCCTGGCCTTCGCCTCGTCCTGCTCCGCCCTGGCCTTCGCCTCGTCCTGCTCCGCCCTGGCAGTCGCCTCGTCCTGCTCCGGCCACACTCTGCTGCCCAGGCCCGCATTCACTACCTCCTGGTCCTGTTCCCCTGCACGGGCCTGGCCCGGCCTCCCTCCCCCAGACTGCCTCCGCTTCAACGCCTCCTGAACTTGTTCTTTTCTGAGGAGCGTCTGGAATCCGCTCTTTAAGTGGGGGGCTATGTGATGTCTGTCTGTGCTCCCTCTGTCTTTGTGCTTTTGGTTTGGTCCTGTTTCCTGTTTTCCTGCTCCTCGTTTGTGTTAATTTATACCACGCCCCTTGTTATCATTAAGCTTGTTTGCCTCTGTATTTAAACCCAGTGTCTTGTTTCAGTGTTTGTGGGTTCTTGTTGATGTGTTGATGTTGATGTCAGATGTTGCTCTTGTTCTCTTTTTCCTAGTTTGAGTTTGTCTAGTTTTTGGTTTCTTTAATAAAAGTTCTACTGCTGCTGCATTTGGATCCTGCTTCCTCCATTCCTGCTGCATCGTGACAATCGTATTGCTGGTTCGTATTTTTTTGTCTGACAACAACTCCCATCGGCCCACGCTCTTTCCCAACGTCATCAAAGTACGTCTTTTGTGATTATTTTGATTGAGTGACCCCTGGTGGCCAAACATTACATACTATACGTTAACTCTATCAGTTGAACATGGCGGGCGGGTGACGTCATCAACTACAGCAGTCAATCGGCAGTGCAGCATCAGAAATGATTGTCTTCAAATGTATTAACCACTGTGAATTTCTTAGATAGATGTGGAATGATGATGATTACTTGAATGTACGTTCTATGAACTTTCTCTTTTTTGCTACATTTAGACTGTAATGACCTTTCAGCTATATTCATCTAGAAACTGCATTAAGACAATACAGAAAACATTGCATTTTGCATTGCATTTGGTGGATGTAACGGTGAATGTGTGGATGTGAATGGAAAGTGACTTGAAATTGGAAAAAGGGCTTGATTGGCAAAATGAAAAAAAAAAACCCTAGTGTTATACATTTCCTTATTTTACACTAACTCATACAAGAAAGAATTAACCTTGTAATCATACATCATAGCTTTCCATCTAATATATCAATATCAATATGATATGAAAAGAATAGGAAAAAACTACAAGATTTCATTTAATTATAATACACATAGAATTTTATTCCATTTTTTATTATATTCATCCAATTTATTTTTGCTTGCTGCTATTATCTTTACTAAAAGAAGATGAGATCTTATAACATTCTTAACACAACCTAACCTAAACAACCTAACCTAAACTCTGACCTAAACACAAGCTTGATGATACTTTTGTTTTAAAAATAAACATTTCCCTATTAATAAAATGGTATTTAACACAAGAAAACTACCTGTAAAATGACCAAGTACAATAGTTTGTGGTGTTATGGTAAGTTCTATCTAGCTATCTTTAACCAAACTTTTTTAGTAGTTCTTATTGCCTTGACCATAGAAGATCAAGTTCTGACCATGGCTTTCAAAGGTCAAGTCAAGTCAAGTCTCATTTATTTATATAGCGCTTTTTACAATACAGGTTGTATAAAAGCGGCTTCATAGTGATAACGTGAAAGTAATACAACACAGATCAATAATATTGTAGAATATTAAATGTCCCCAACTAAGCAAGCCAAAAGCAAGGCAACAGTGGCAAGGAACCAAAACTCCTTCAGGCGATTAAATGGAGAAAAAAACCTTGGGAGAACCCAGGCTCAGTCGGGGGCCAGTTCTCCTCTGGCAAACGAAAGAACAGTGATTACAAAACAAATTGGATCGAAACATTAAGAGAATAGTCCATTTCCATCTGTTTGGAAGTCGAAGTCTGCATGGACTGGCTCTGGAATATGTTGCGCGGTCTGATACAGAGACAGCATAACTTTTCTTCTTGTCCACTTAGGGTGTACTCACACTAGGCACGGTTGCCATGAACCGGGCCTGAGTACGATTGTCCCCCTCCCCACTCCCCCGCTGGCCTGCACTCACATAGGGTTTCAGCATTCGTGCCGGAGCACACTTACGTCATTATGGTGTGACGGTTTCGGGATAAACAAGAAGAGCGCGCTCTCTAAACGGAACACAATGAAGTCCATCATTCTGTTTTCTTTGTGGATAATTTTGTGTCGTTTGGTCCACTGCCCTCTCACAGCCTGTTGTTAAACAGATGTGTCGCGGAAATTTTCACGAAATCGTGCTGCTCGTATGAGGAGGTTTGCACGTCACGCGTCCTGTTCCGTGCTCCAGCGCGGTTAGCGCTCACACTGCATGCGAACCGCGCCCGAGTCCAACTGAACCGTGCTCTGGCCCACCTCTTCCAAGCGGGCCAGGGCCGGCCAATCGAGCCGCGCCCGGGCATGGTTCGGAGCACTCACACTAGTCAAAGGAACCGCGCTTTGGTGGTCAAACGCACTCGGGCACGGTTCAAACTGGCTAGTGTGAGTACACCCTTAGATCATCCCAGAGCTTGCTCCTACATGTCCCCAAATCAAGGTTAAAAAACAAAGGGAGACTGTGCATTTTCGGTGGCAGCCCCGCGTCTTTGGAACAATCTTCCCTTGCATATTAGATCCTGTGACTCGCTAGAATGTTTTGAATCGATGCTTAAAACACACCTATACGCTGTGGCCTACAATGGCCCCGAGGTTTCACGATACTGATCAGGGTTGGATATCAAGTACTGAGTGTTTGAGTAGTTTGATCTTTACCAGGGGTTCTCAACTCCAGTCCTCGCGACCCACTGCTCTGCATATTCGCTAGGTGCACGTGGCCGCCATTTTGGATTTCTGATCATCGACTGTGCGGGCGAGCACTTCCGGTTTCGCTTTACGCTGGTGCAGGGAGCCGGAGAAAGGCGAAAATGATCTCTTATAGTTGTTTATAGAATCAACTATATCATTTAAAATACTACTGGGATATATATTACAGTCACACGAGCAAATGGCAATTAAATGCATGAATGCAAAGTCAGATTAATGAATTAAATACAACTGTTCACGAACAGAAGATTGTCTTGGTCTCATTCTGCATACACAATGATTATGCCTTCTGTAAATATAGAGTTACAGCAACGATTTTATTTGATTATATCAGCAGACCTGATTTTGCGGGACATGAGGGAGAGAACTTGCTATTTTTACTAGGTGAATAGTGATTTTATATTAGATGTATTTTTGCAGTGATGCTTTAAATTGCTAATAGGCTTTATAAAAATGTTAATGACGGCGCTGACCGGCGCTGTGAACGTCACTAATAATATAAAACTAATTTTAACAGGATCTATTCAATATAAATAATTAGGCTATAAGTGAAAATAATAGGTAGGCTAATCCAATCGCTAAAAAGCACATTTCCAAATAAGCGCATAGATTCCACTAGGAAAGACTAGATTAAATGCGTTCTTTCCGGATTCATCTTGAATTTATATATTTTTTGTCTGATAGCCGAGTAGGGTTTCTTATTCATTATGTGTCTCTGCATCTCCTTTTTTAGGGTCAACTGTAACTGTTTTACCATGTATATTTTTTCTCCCATTCCTTAGCCAAACGACACTTTTTCTTCTCGGGAGCTCTCGGATAGATCCATTTTTCTGTTGCATTTTATTTTTTTCTCAGTTTACCCGCTCTGATTAGAACCAATAATAATGGCTGCGTATGTTCAGTGTTTTATTATTTAAAAAAATATTGTAGAGTTGTAATTTAAAGGACGATGAAATAAAATGATGCAGAAATTAAAATGCAGGACTGCTTATGACTTGCGGGACAAAGCTTCAAATTTCGGGACTGGTCACCATTAGTCAACGGGGAATACATGAAAGTTGACTTCTTTGTTTTAACGTGATGAAACGGTTCATAACGACACACAACAGTGAAGTGCTGATCTGTCACCCCCTCTGAAAGGCAAGTTGCTTCCCTTGAATTTTAAAAAAACTCATTGTGCACCACGCATTGCTTTATTTAACATTATTATTGCTAACTTGTCAGTGTATTTCACCTGTGCGTTTATATGCTTTATTACTGCATTTATTTGTGCAAGTGAGATGAGTAAAGAGCATTTTAATCAGAAATATTTCATAAATCATTCTGTCTGTTTTTATAAGCAGCACATAGGCTACAGTATTTAGCCCACTGTAAAATATACACAATTAGCTATGCCTAGCTATATTAAATTGTTTGTTAACTAATGCTACAGTTAAAAATATAAATTAGCCTACTCACAATTATTACGATTTTTTCCGCCGTCGTTTTTATCTATAAAGATAATTGATGCAAAGAAAGCATGTATGTAATGTGTTGATAATATTGATCGAGCAACTGATGTAGCCTTTAAGAAGTGTTATATGTGCAGAATTGAGAAAATAGTAGGCCTATTTATGGAGATTTAAACAAGACAAGGCAAACGTGTGAACTGTGAATGTTCAGGCTATTGTATGCAAACAAATAAAATCGAAGGCATTATTCTCATTGTGTATGCAGCATGAGACCAAGACAATCTTCTTATTGTGAACAGTTGTATTTAATTCATTAATCTGACTTTGCATCCATGCATTTAATTGCCATTTGCTCGTGTGACTGTAATATATATCCCAGTAGTATTTTAAATGATATAGTTGATTCTATAAACAACTATAAGAGATCATTTTCGCCTTTCTCCGGCTCCCTGCACCGGCGTAAAGCGAAACCGGAAGTGCTCGCCCGCACAGTCACTGATCAGAAATCCAAAATGGCGGCCACGTGCACCTAGCGAATTGTGTATGCTCCCTTGTTTAGCACACCTGATTCAGATCCTCAGCTCGTTAGGATAGACTCTAACGTCTATCCTAACGAGCTGAGGATCTGAATCAGGTATGTTAAACAAGGGAGACATACACAATATGCAGAGCAGTGGGTTGCGAGGACTGGAGTTGAGAACCCCTGAACTGTACAGCACTTTGGCCAACTTGTGTTTTTTTTTTTTTTAAATGTGCTTAACTAATAAATGTTGATTGATTGATTGATTGATTGATTGAATGATTGATTTTCATGTGACTAGTGATGTAATGATACAAGCTCCGAAGCAGTGGTTCATTTCATCAAGTATGGAAAACACATCCTGATCGTCAGGTTCCTGAGGGAGCTAAGGAAAATGTCCTTTCACCCCTCTTTATCCTCTTGGGCCTTAGTTCTGGTGCAACTGCACTGCAGAGACCACCCCTGAGCCACTGCAGGCAGTGAGTTAAAAATGAAAACAGTTCTCCTGTTTGCATTGTCTCTACTAGAGCAGGGTTTCTCAACTCCAGTCCTTCGCGACCCACTGCTCTGCATATTGTGCATGTCTCCTTTTATTAAACACACCTGATTCAGATCCTCAGCTCGTTAGGATAGACCCTATCAGAGAATGTCTAATTGAAGAGAACTGGCACTGGCTGGTTACTTCCGGGTTCTGGAAGCAGTAACACGTCTCTGTCCATGCGGGGGCGCTCGCGGTCGAGTGCAGAATGAATGGGAGTCAATGGGGTTTCACCCCCAGAAATCGTCTCGGTTACTAGTGTAACCCTCGTTCCCTGAGTAGGGAATGGAGACGTTACGTCAGAAGTGACGGAGAATGGGGGTTTCGCATAGAAAGCCAATCCTCTTCGAGTATTTAACAACGAGCCAATGGCATGCGAATGCCTTGGGGCTGCGGAATTTGCATAGCGTACTCCGCCCCACCCTGTGGGTATAAAAGAAGGAAGTGAACGCAACCACAGTATGTCTTCGCTGAGGAGCCAAGACTGAACTCGGCGTCTACCCAGCGGTACAGCAGAAGTGGCAAGGAGACGTAACGTCTCCGTTCCCTACTCAGGGAACGAGGGTTACACTAGTAACCGAGACTTTCCCTTTCGTAGTCACTTCGAGTTACGTCAGAAGTGACGGAGAATGGGGGTCTGTGCCATCACGCCATCTTCAAGCTGTCTTCCAGTGCCCTGCGAAAGACTGGACTCCTGAACAATAATATAATAACCAGGAGTTCCTTCTTTTAAAACAGGAATACCAAGGTACACTGGGAAGCATATCCCGGGTGGAACATGCTATCAATGCCTACCGAAGGAGGACTTACGGGAACACATGTGGTCGAATAGGGACTACACATGGAGATCACTGGAGCGCCAACCGCAGGCGGCAAGAACTTAGCTCCAGGGGTGGCAGATGGCTTGCCAAGGGAAGACACATGTTCAGGGAGGCTTACAGTGGATAATACACATGAGACAGTTACCGTAGGGAACCGTGCACATGGATGCACCTAGCCGGCACCATAGCAAGCGCAGTGGTGCCCGCATCATGAGTGCTGGAGGACTCAGGGCTTCAGCGGAAGACTCAACTGAGGAATATCGCACTTATCCAGTCGGAGAGTGGAATGGCGAGCAAGCGAAGACACTAAGCGGGTCCAGTACTGGCGTAAGCGAGTACGTGAGAGGACACCGGCTCAATTCGCAGATTATAGAATCTAGCGAAGGTGTTAGGTGTCGCCCAGCCTGCAGCTCTGCAGATGTCTGTAGCGAGGCGCCATGCGCTGAGAGCCCAAGAGGAAGCCACACTCCTAGTAGAGTGGGCCGTCACACCAAGGGGGCACGGTCGGCCTTGCTGCTGGTAAGACAAAACAATGGTGTCCACTATCCAGTGAGACAGCCGCTGCTTTGAGAGAGCCCTTCCCTTCTGGCTCCCCCCATGACAGACAAAGAGCTGTTCTGAGGTCCTGAACACTGCACTCTGTCAGCGTAAGTGCGGGGTGCACGTACTGGACAGAGCAGTGCCAAGGCTGGGTCTGCCTCCTCCAGGGGCAGCGCTTGCAGGGTCACCACCTGATCCCGGAAGGGAGTGGTGGGAACCTTGGGCACATATCCCGGCCGGGGTCTCGAGATCACGTGAGAGTAAGCCGGCCCGAACTCCAGGCACGCTTCGTCAACGGAAAATGCCTGCAGGTCCCTTAGG